>OY986436.1:115762393-116269893 GCA_963920525.1 Dichetophora obliterata | reverse complement strand
TAAATAAAATAAATAAAATAAATAAAATAAATAAAATAAATAAAATAAATAAAATAAATAAAATAAATAAAATAAATAAAATAAATAAAATAAATAAAATAAATAAAATAAATAAAATAAATAAAATAAATAAAATAAATAAAATAAATAAAATAAATAAAATAAATAAAATAAATAAAATAAATAAAATAAATAAAATAAATAAAATAAATAAAATAAATAAAATAAATAAAATAAATAAAATAAATAAAATAAATAAAATAAATAAAATAAATAAAATAAATAAAATAAATAAAATAAATAAAATAAATAAAATAAATAAAATAAATAAAATAAATAAAATAAATAAAATAAATAAAATAAATAAAATAAATAAAATAAATAAAATAAATAAAATAAATAAAATAAATAAAATAAATAAAATAAATAAAATAAATAAAATAAATAAAATAAATAAAATAAATAAAATAAATAAAATAAATAAAATAAATAAAATAAATAAAATAAATAAAATAAATAAAATAAATAAAATAAATAAAATAAATAAAATAAATAAAATAAATAAAATAAATAAAATAAATAAAATAAATAAAATAAATAAAATAAATAAAATAAATAAAATAAATAAAATAAATAAAATAAATAAAATAAATAAAATAAATAAAATAAATAAAATAAATAAAATAAATAAAATAAATAAAATAAATAAAATAAATAAAATAAATAAAATAAATAAAATAAATAAAATAAATAAAATAAATAAAATAAATAAAATAAATAAAATAAATAAAATAAATAAAATAAATAAAATAAATAAAATAAATAAAATAAATAAAATAAATAAAATAAATAAAATAAATAAAATAAATAAAATAAATAAAATAAATAAAATAAATAAAATAAATAAAATAAATAAAATAAATAAAATAAATAAAATAAATAAAATAAATAAAATAAATAAAATAAATAAAATAAATAAAATAAATAAAATAAATAAAATAAATAAAATAAATAAAATAAATAAAATAAATAAAATAAATAAAATAAATAAAATAAATAAAATAAATAAAATAAATAAAATAAATAAAATAAATAAAATAAATAAAATAAATAAAATAAATAAAATAAATAAAATAAATAAAATAAATAAAATAAATAAAATAAATAAAATAAATAAAATAAATAAAATAAATAAAATAAATAAAATAAATAAAATAAATAAAATAAATAAAATAAATAAAATAAATAAAATAAATAAAATAAATAAAATAAATAAAATAAATAAAATAAATAAAATAAATAAAATAAATAAAATAAATAAAATAAATAAAATAAATAAAATAAATAAAATAAATAAAATAAATAAAATAAATAAAATAAATAAAATAAATAAAATAAATAAAATAAATAAAATAAATAAAATAAATAAAATAAATAAAATAAATAAAATAAATAAAATAAATAAAATAAATAAAATAAATAAAATAAATAAAATAAATAAAATAAATAAAATAAATAAAATAAATAAAATAAATAAAATAAATAAAATAAATAAAATAAATAAAATAAATAAAATAAATAAAATAAATAAAATAAATAAAATAAATAAAATAAATAAAATAAATAAAATAAATAAAATAAATAAAATAAATAAAATAAATAAAATAAATAAAATAAATAAAATAAATAAAATAAATAAAATAAATAAAATAAATAAAATAAATAAAATAAATAAAATAAATAAAATAAATAAAATAAATAAAATAAATAAAATAAATAAAATAAATAAAATAAATAAAATAAATAAAATAAATAAAATAAATAAAATAAATAAAATAAATAAAATAAATAAAATAAATAAAATAAATAAAATAAATAAAATAAATAAAATAAATAAAATAAATAAAATAAATAAAATAAATAAAATAAATAAAATAAATAAAATAAATAAAATAAATAAAATAAATAAAATAAATAAAATAAATAAAATAAATAAAATAAATAAAATAAATAAAATAAATAAAATAAATAAAATAAATAAAATAAATAAAATAAATAAAATAAATAAAATAAATAAAATAAATAAAATAAATAAAATAAATAAAATAAATAAAATAAATAAAATAAATAAAATAAATAAAATAAATAAAATAAATAAAATAAATAAAATAAATAAAATAAATAAAATAAATAAAATAAATAAAATAAATAAAATAAATAAAATAAATAAAATAAATAAAATAAATAAAATAAATAAAATAAATAAAATAAATAAAATAAATAAAATAAATAAAATAAATAAAATAAATAAAATAAATAAAATAAATAAAATAAATAAAATAAATAAAATAAATAAAATAAATAAAATAAATAAAATAAATAAAATAAATAAAATAAATAAAATAAATAAAATAAATAAAATAAATAAAATAAATAAAATAAATAAAATAAATAAAATAAATAAAATAAATAAAATAAATAAAATAAATAAAATAAATAAAATAAATAAAATAAATAAAATAAATAAAATAAATAAAATAAATAAAATAAATAAAATAAATAAAATAAATAAAATAAATAAAATAAATAAAATAAATAAAATAAATAAAATAAATAAAATAAATAAAATAAATAAAATAAATAAAATAAATAAAATAAATAAAATAAATAAAATAAATAAAATAAATAAAATAAATAAAATAAATAAAATAAATAAAATAAATAAAATAAATAAAATAAATAAAATAAATAAAATAAATAAAATAAATAAAATAAATAAAATAAATAAAATAAATAAAATAAATAAAATAAATAAAATAAATAAAATAAATAAAATAAATAAAATAAATAAAATAAATAAAATAAATAAAATAAATAAAATAAATAAAATAAATAAAATAAATAAAATAAATAAAATAAATAAAATAAATAAAATAAATAAAATAAATAAAATAAATAAAATAAATAAAATAAATAAAATAAATAAAATAAATAAAATAAATAAAATAAATAAAATAAATAAAATAAATAAAATAAATAAAATAAATAAAATAAATAAAATAAATAAAATAAATAAAATAAATAAAATAAATAAAATAAATAAAATAAATAAAATAAATAAAATAAATAAAATAAATAAAATAAATAAAATAAATAAAATAAATAAAATAAATAAAATAAATAAAATAAATAAAATAAATAAAATAAATAAAATAAATAAAATAAATAAAATAAATAAAATAAATAAAATAAATAAAATAAATAAAATAAATAAAATAAATAAAATAAATAAAATAAATAAAATAAATAAAATAAATAAAATAAATAAAATAAATAAAATAAATAAAATAAATAAAATAAATAAAATAAATAAAATAAATAAAATAAATAAAATAAATAAAATAAATAAAATAAATAAAATAAATAAAATAAATAAAATAAATAAAATAAATAAAATAAATAAAATAAATAAAATAAATAAAATAAATAAAATAAATAAAATAAATAAAATAAATAAAATAAATAAAATAAATAAAATAAATAAAATAAATAAAATAAATAAAATAAATAAAATAAATAAAATAAATAAAATAAAATAAATAAAATAAATAAAATAAATAAAATAAATAAAATAAATAAAATAAATAAAATAAATAAAATAAATAAAATAAATAAAATAAATAAAATAAAATAAATAAAATAAATAAAATAAATAAAATAAATAAAATAAATAAAATAAATAAAATAAATAAAATAAAATAAATAAAATAAATAAAATAAATAAAATAAATAAAATAAATAAAATAAATAAAATAAATAAAATAAATAAAATAAATAAAATAAATAAAATAAATAAAATAAATAAAATAAATAAAATAAATAAAATAAATAAAATAAATAAAATAAATAAAATAAATAAAATAAATAAAATAAATAAAATAAATAAAATAAATAAAATAAATAAAATAAATAAAATAAATAAAATAAATAAAATAAATAAAATAAATAAAATAAATAAAATAAATAAAATAAATAAAATAAATAAAATAAATAAAATAAATAAAATAAATAAAATAAATAAAATAAATAAAATAAATAAAATAAATAAAATAAATAAAATAAATAAAATAAATAAAATAAATAAAATAAATAAAATAAATAAAATAAATAAAATAAATAAAATAAATAAAATAAATAAAATAAATAAAATAAATAAAATAAATAAAATAAATAAAATAAATAAAATAAATAAAATAAATAAAATAAATAAAATAAATAAAATAAATAAAATAAATAAAATAAATAAAATAAATAAAATAAATAAAATAAATAAAATAAATAAAATAAATAAAATAAATAAAATAAATAAAATAAATAAAATAAATAAAATAAATAAAATAAATAAAATAAATAAAATAAATAAAATAAATAAAATAAATAAAATAAATAAAATAAATAAAATAAATAAAATAAATAAAATAAATAAAATAAATAAAATAAATAAAATAAATAAAATAAATAAAATAAATAAAATAAATAAAATAAATAAAATAAATAAAATAAATAAAATAAATAAAATAAATAAAATAAATAAAATAAATAAAATAAATAAAATAAATAAAATAAATAAAATAAATAAAATAAATAAAATAAATAAAATAAATAAAATAAATAAAATAAATAAAATAAATAAAATAAATAAAATAAATAAAATAAATAAAATAAATAAAATAAATAAAATAAATAAAATAAATAAAATAAATAAAATAAATAAAATAAATAAAATAAATAAAATAAATAAAATAAATAAAATAAATAAAATAAATAAAATAAATAAAATAAATAAAATAAATAAAATAAATAAAATAAATAAAATAAATAAAATAAATAAAATAAATAAAATAAATAAAATAAATAAAATAAATAAAATAAATAAAATAAATAAAATAAATAAAATAAATAAAATAAATAAAATAAATAAAATAAATAAAATAAATAAAATATATAAAATAAATAAAATAAATAAAATAAATAAAATAAATAAAATAAATAAAATAAATAAAATAAATAAAATAAATAAAATAAATAAAATAAATAAAATAAATAAAATAAATAAAATAAATAAAATAAATAAAATAAATAAAATAAATAAAATAAATAAAATAAATAAAATAAATAAAATAAATGAAATAAATAAAATAAATAAAATAAATAAAATAAATAAAATAAATATAATAAATATAATAAATATAATAAATATAATAAATATAATAAATATAATAAATATAATAAATAAATAAAATAAAGGTACTACGTTTTCTTTAAAAATGGCACAAATTGGATATTAAGCATAAATGGGCATAATGCATTGAATTATTAGGTTAGGTTAATCCGGATGACTTTTTGAAGGCTCACATAGACCAATTCTGGTCCTTAGTGGTACCGGTAGCGAACAAAAGGAACCTTTGTGTTTAATTGAAGTCTTTAAAGATTTGCGTTGAATTCTCGATCTAAGTATGGCGGAGCATGTGCATAGTAGGTGCTCGAGGGTCTCCACTGTGCCTGGTTCCTTGCACTTCCTGCAGTTGTCATCCGTGGTGATGCCAAGCTTCCTCGCGTGGGCTGCCGTCTTGCAGTGACCAGTAGCCTGCCCACTAGTGTCCTGCAATCTTTGCGCGGGCGTGCCAAGATGAACAGAGTTCGTTGTTCGCATTGTGCATTGCACATGATTTTCGAGATTTTGCACGATGTCGTATCTATCCATCTACGATTCGCTGTTTGTGTGGCTCTTCTTTCGAGGTTCCTGTACAACTCTTGTAGCGGAGTAAGTACATGTTCTGCGAGTTCTGATTCCAGCCCAGCGCCTTCCTTTGCTAAACATCTGCCATCTCGTTTCCCTGGTAGATGCGCACTCTCTTCGAAGCGCATAGTGCATCTAGTGCATCTCTACCAGCCATGACACTTTTGGACTTGATGCTAGCGGAGCGCAAGGATTTGATCGCCGCATGACTGTCAACGAAAATGTTGATTTAAAAGTGTTGTGTTTCCATGCTGAGGGCTATCTCAGCAGCCTTCCTTATGGCAAATATTTCTGCCTGGAAGATACTGCAGTGGTTCGGTAGTTTATTTGGCTGCCTTTTATTAGGCTCTGCACAATACACAGCCGCACCTACCCACGTAGGCATTTTGTAGCCGTCTGTAAATATGTTGACCGCATGCTGTGCTTGTTCTATACCTTTGCACCAGTCATTTGGTCCCAGAAGAATTCGTGCTTTGGAATTGACTATCGTGCGAGGTACTATGTAGTCCGTGCTACTAAGTAGATCCTTTCCGATTGTACAATGTCCAAAATTTTGAATGCGCATGTTGCCTGCCGCCGTAAGGCGTTGTGCTGTTTTTCCGGCTGTTAGTTTTGCGTGTATGTCCAGGGGGTCCATATTTAGAATGGTTTCAAGCGCTTTAGTTGGTGTGCCCCCATGATGCATAGCGCTGCCTGCCGCTGAGTTTTCTCCAAAAGCCTGAGGAATGTTGATTTGTTCACAGCCGGCCACCACACAATAATCCCATAGAGAAAATAGGACGCACTACCGTTACATAGATCCAGTGCATCAGAAAGGGTGAGAGACCCCAGGTACTGCCTAGCATCTTCTTGGATGTGTATAGCGCAATGGTGGATTTCTTCACCCTTTCTTCTACGTTGGTTTCAAGTGGGGGGAATAGCAACCTTGACGCTGGTGTGGGGAATAGTAACTGGCGAAAACGCTGACGATGCACCAGTAACTATTCACTCTACCTATATCCCCTTTTCACTCCCCGTACCTTTCCTATTCACCCTATATCTCACCTATATCCCACACATAGTCCCTCCGATGGGCCGAATCAAGGTGTTATGCGACCCGTGCAGAGGATTTACTAGGCTGGAGGCCCATTAAAAATAGTCCAGTCTCAAACGGAGCGTACAGGATCCTAGGCGCCCTCCGGTATTTTTAATTCATTAAAAAATATCATTAATATCATTACCGCTTAGTGGTAATGCAAATCGAATTTCCATTACCACTAACAACCTAGTGGTAATGCAAAATAAATATGTAATGGTAATGAAAAAAATAATTGCATTACTATTAGTATGTAAAAAACTAAAGTTTAGTTTAGTGATGAAACATTTTAATGGTAATGGAAAAAATTTGCATTACCACTAACTTTTAAAAGGTAATGAAAGAAATTTACATTACCACTAAAATTTCCCCCATCAAACCAAACCAAAGTTTCCAAATTCGTAACGAATTCGTTACGCATTTTTCGAAATTATTCCGAGTTCGGCATCCGAATTCGTTCCGATTTCGTAACGACAATCGTATGGAGGGGAAGGAATTTTAGTTACGAATTCGTAACAAATTCGTAAAGAATTGGAGTATCGTATTCGTAATGAATTCGTAACAAATTCGTAAAGAATTGACGTATCGGTTTAGTAACAAATTCGTAAACAATTGAATTATCGTTTTTGTAATGAATTCTTTACAAATTCATTACAATTTCTTAACGAATTGTAGCACCGAATTCGTAACGAAATGAATCATATAATTCGCAACGATCTCTTAATGATTTTTGTACCGTATGTAATACAAAATTAAATAACAATTTCGAATCAAAGTTTAGTTAGGGCTTAAGATGCCCCAGACTATATGTTTCGTGCAAATGACATGCCAAAAATTACAGATCCTTTGCAACTACTATTAGGGAACATATGTAAATGTGAATCTGACATGTCGTTTGTATTTGCATCTGAAAAAATTAAAATTAGAACCATCTTTAGTATCATCTGTTTTAAAGAAAAAGTTGTTTAAAACTAAATTATTTTACAAATGGAAAATTATTTAAAATGTCGCTAGGATCATGGCATACCAATTTTTTTCAACTCGAAATATTTAAAGCACCTCACAATTTAAATTTGAAAATTTGATTTCGGAACTCTTTCGAATTATTCGGAAATGTTCCGAAATAACTGTTGCGAAATAGTTACGAATTCATTAAGAATTCTCGAAATAGTTACGAACTAATCGGAACTCAGACAAATTCGGAAACTTTGGTTTGCGGGGTTGCTGATCAAGAAAACTCATTGATTGAAAGGGTTACTAAAATATATAATATATAACGATAATGAAAAAATTATTTTATGAGAAAGCAATTCTGAAATTAAAAATAAATTTAGGTAGTAGCAAACATTTATTAGCTTTTTTTAATACTAGCGACTTACGACAGTAATTCTAAATTCGTGTCCCTAAGTTTTTGTCTTCGCGATCGATTGGAGATGTTTTTTTCAATTTTAGTGGTAATGTAAATTTCTTCCATTACCATTAAAAATTCAGTGATATTGCAAATTTTTTGCATTTACATTAAAATTTTCCATTACCATTAACATTTTAGTGGTAATGCAATTTTTTCATTACCAATACATATTTACTAATGGTAATGCAATTTTTTTCTATTGCCATTACATACTAATGCAAAGTTATTTTGAATGCGAAATAAATTTCCATTACCACTAGGTTGTTAGTGGTAGAGCTGTTTGAGAGCCATTTAAAGCAGTTTGTTTGGACAAATTTTGTTGTTATTGTAGTTGTTGTTGCTGCTGTAGGTGGTTTTGCTTTATAGTCTTTATTGTTGAGTAACTAGCTATTGTTGTTGTTGTTGTGTGTGAGAAGGTACTGCGCTAACTCCCCCTTCTTAAGTATTAGCGTCTCGCTGATAACTTTCAAGGGTAATTTATTGAATAGGTGGGATGTCAAGCGGTGGAATACTAAAGGATTGTACACGATATTTCGGTCTGAAGCAAAAATAAAGATTTAAAGATAGTGTTATCCCTACGAAAATTGCTATTAAACTTGAACTAATTGACACAATATTGCTAAGGGAAATATGTTGCAGTTTTTTACATTAGCCAAAGAAAGCTGATAAAGATACTGCAGGTCTAATTTAACCTCGTTCTCTGTAAGATTACTTTGGAGTATTGGAGGTAAGATTTGATAAGATGTTTGCCAATTAGTGTAACTAACGTTTTCTAGAGTAATAGTTTCGTTTAAAAAATTGATTACAAATGTGCCGTTCAGGTTTTGAGAAACGCTACTATAGAATAACTTTCCATGAAAATGAATTAAAAAGATTGTTCCGTCTTTAATTAATTCAAATACTGTCTGGTTCTTAAATTGGTAATGTAATAAATTTGTTCTATATTGTCAAATTTAGTTTTAATGTTTGCAGGAGAAAAATAAGAAATCCTGGAGATAAGGCTGCTAATATTATGGCCAATGTGGCGTACTAAGGAATTAAAACATAGATCAGTTTTGAAGACCAAATTAATTCTTTTTTTTATTTCCAAAAATGTACTCGTATTTAAATCAAAAATACCACTATTAATTATGTTACATTTCTCAAACTATTTCTTAAACTACTCCCCACTATTTCATTGTTACTTTATTTTACTATTTAAAATTTCGTTTCGCATTCGTTTCAGTAGAGTAGCTATGAGAGTTTTAAACCAAAAACGCGTGTATTTCCTTATGGGCCTCCAAATTCACAAAATTGTGAGGTGCAGCGCAGTCGGCGTCGTGGATTAGCGGTCAAGTTAGCCGATAGTAGGGTGGCTGAAGCGTGTTGTTGTTATAAATTGGCGAAAAGCAAGCCTGCGAGACGGAAAGATAGTCTGATGGACAGACGGACGGATGGAAGGGTAGCTAAAGCATGGTGTTGTTGTTGTTATAAATTGGAGATAAGCATGCAAGATGGGCGGATGGACGGACGGACGGATAGCTAGATGGACTATGATTGGTCAAGCTGGCTGATGTAGGATGGCTGAAGCGTGTTGTTGTTGTTGTTATAAATCAAAAATTTCAAGTTTAAGGTGATAAGCCCAAGCTTCATAGCAAGCATAATGTTTATGAATTTAAGTCGCTAAAAAATTTAAAGTTTAAGGTGATAAGCCTTCAGCTTCATAGTAAGCATAATAAGCAAGCCAAAAACCGTGAGTTCATGATAAGGGGGCAGTGAAGATGTTAAGCATTTTAATAAATTTAATATGAGTTGGTTAACGTAAGCTTACTAAAAGACTCAATGCCACTGATAATGTGTAGTAAACCTGTATAACGGATCGCGGGCATCGGTGCCTAAGCTTTTAAATATGCATTCATTTGTGATTTAAAATCATTTAATTCCTAATCAATGATTTAAAAGATTGATTGCATTCATTTTTTCAAATCATTGATTGTGATTTAAAATTTAAAATCTCAATCAATAATTTGAAAAAATGATTGCAATTTTAAATCACAATCAATGATTTGAAAAATGAATGCAATCAATTTTTTAAATCATTGATTGAGAATTAAAGGATTTAAAATCATAAATGAATGCACTCATTCATTCATTTAAATCATTTATTTTATTTTTTTATTTAATTTAAAATATTTTGTTAGAAATGACAAAATTCAAATTTTTAAAAACTGCAAATTTTCACAACATTTTCGTCAGAGCAGTACTCTGTTCCGCTGCGTGAAATTATCGCAACATGTTTCGGAGCATCATTTTTTCACGACAATTTAATTGTACTGCCTATTTATTACTTCGTTAACCACTGGGCTATTGCGCAATACGAAACAAAAGAAATAAACATGCATATGAAAAGAATAGCCTAATATTGAGTTACAGCATTGCAATATTTCTTTGGTTTAAATTTTAGTACAGAAAAATTTTAGTTATGGGTTAGTATTTTTGAAAGTTTAAATTTTAAACCGCAAGGTAAAAAAATAGCAGTATACTTTGAGCTGTACGAAAATTTATTCCAAGATATTTAACCGTGTATAGGGAATTGAAATATTAAAAGAGTAAGCTAAACATGTGAAAGAGCGCGAGAGCGAACCGAGCAATAAATAACAAAAAGATAAACTGTTAAACAAATAATATTAGTCTATGAATTTCCAATACTTGTTCAACAGAGATATCAATACTTTTGATAATAAGATATGTTACAGAAAAATATGGACCCCCCCCCTCTATAAAATGTGTTTTCTCATCTTGTCCCAAGGACTCAATCGAAGGCGGATTGAAGCATTGATCCAAACACACTGTTTAATAAAAAATATCTTACTTACTTCACACTGATATTTTAAAACATTATGTTATTGAGATCACAGTGACTGTTTTCAGTTATTTAAATAAATGAATGAAATATCGTGAATGCAGTCAATTATTTCCAACCAAGGATTTGAAAAAATGATTGCATTCATTTTTTTCAAATCATTGATTGGGACTTGAAATTTTAAATCACAATCAATGATTTGAAAAAATGAATGCAATCACTTTTTCAAATCAAATTTCAAATAACATTCAATGATTTGGAAAAATGATTGCATTCATTTTGAATATAAATCATGTGATTTAAAATCACAAATGATTGCTTTCTTTTACAGCTCTGGAACTTACCAATTTACGTACGCTTATATTATGATGATGAGTAACCAAGGGAGGGGTTCTTCTGCACATAGAATATACCTATTATCTACATGTTAGATTTGACAATAAATTAAACAGTTATTCAATTAACGAAGTTTTTTCACAGAATGAGTTTTTATATTATTTTTTAATATTTGAAAATCAAGTATTGACAGACAAACAAAATGTAAGAATAATAACTTCATAATATTAAAGCAAGTTAAAAAGAGTTAAGCGTAAGTCAATCACAGCATAACAAACGGTTAAGTGTTTCAATTCAATCACATCATAACATACATACAGTATGTGGGAAAAATAAGTTTCCAACGGAGCAATCTAGATCAAAACCCGTGTAGTGTTTGTGTTTGTTAATATTATTATGATTTAATATTATTGTTTATGAAATTAATGATCTTAAGGCTTATAAAGAAGATAAAAACATAAGCAAAATATTTTATTCAATACTTTTTTTTAACGTAAATTAAAAAAAAAATTTTAATGTGTAAAAAATAAGTTTCTTAAATAAGTTTCCTTTCTACAGCCTTAACAGTTGGAAGAGTGCATCTGTAAGAAAGGCTCTCATTTGGTTTCCGCCAAACATAAACCATGCCATGTGAGTACTTCAGTCTTATCATAGACTCATCCGTCCATAGTATGTTATGCCAAAATTCTCGAGGTTTTAGAACGTGTTCTTCATAAAAATGCAATCTTTTCATTCTATTTAATTTGCTTACGAAGGGAACTTTACGAGCAACCCGACCGTGTTTGCCTTCTTTGCGTAACCTGTTACGAATGGTGTAAATCGATGGGGCTACCTTGCCCTCCTTGAGTAGCTGTGCTGTGATTTTTGGCACCGATTTTAAGGGATCGGCTTCAGAAATCTGCAAAATTTGCCGATCAATTCTGGACGTTGTAACTTTTGGGCGCCCTGGTCTTTCCTTTCGAGACACCCGTTTCTCCGACTTATAGGCATTAATCACCTTACCAATAGCAGTGTGCGATTTTTTAAATATACCCGCAATGTACCTGTTGGTGTGTCCATTTTCATGTAAATTAATGATTGTCCTACGTTCTTCATCAACTAGTTGCTTGAATTTAGCCATATTTCTTTAAAAAAATCACTTTTTTTTTCTAAAATAATTCATTTTTAGAACATACTCACGAAAATTAATAAATAAAATAAATTACCAATATTTTTATTTTAAAATATAGTAGTATACGTCACAGAGTTTATTTTTCATTTATTTAACCGAAAATTTTCTATTTTGTTTGCCTTTTTTATTTAAATAACTGAAGAAACCCACATGGAAACTTATTTTTTCTACTATGAAACTTCAATCTAGATTAATCATTTGCACCACGTGTATAGAAGAAACGAGCATTGCTTCTCAGAATTTGCATTGTACCTCTCTCACAACGGTACTGCTACAGTACAGTCAAAAAAATTAGTAATTAAGTTTTTTACGAGCCTAAAAAAGTCATTGGAAATAATGAAAAGGTCTGGCAACTTATTTTTTCCACCTACTGTATATGACAAATGTCACTTAAATTTATTTTTTATAAGCTTTTATTTAACTTGCTTCTTTCGTATGTATGTATGCATGTATGTCCTCAAAACGTGCAAGAAATTTTTCGACAACTTGTTGGTATCCGATTAAGCTGAAATTTATCATACATATGAAAGTCCGGTGACAGTGCAATATTATGATAAAATTTTTTGCCACTCCCCCTTTTACCGCCCACAAATCCATAAAAATGCTATATCTCTAAAACTACAGGGCTGATTCAGCTGAAATTTAAACAGCAAAGTTTCATCAAATAAAGCATGGGATTTATAAACAACATTTGGTCACACCCCCTTTTACCGCCCACAAATCCATAAAAATGCTATATCTCCAAAACTACGCGGCTGATTCAGCTAAAATTTTGGCGGTTAATTTCCTTCAAGTAGAGGAATGGTTCAGGAAAAAGTGGTGCCACACCCCCTTTTACCGCCCACAAATAAATAAAAATCCTATATTTCTAAAACTACAAGGCCGATTGAACTGAAATTTTAGCAGTAAATTTCCTTCGAGTAGAGGAAAATTAAGGAAATGTTTGCCACTCCCCATTTTACCGCCCAAAAATCCAAAAAAAATGTTATATCTTCAAAACTGAACGAAATTTAGACAGTGAAGTTTCATCAAATAAAGCATGGGGTTTATGAACAACATTTAGCCCCACCCCCTTTTGCCGCCCACAAATCAATAAAAATGATATATCTCCAAAACTACTGATTCAGCTGATTCAGCTAACATTTTCGCAGTTAATTTCCTTCAAGTAGAGGATGGTTCAGGAAAAAAAAAATGCCACACCCATTTTTACCGCCCACAAATAAAAAAGAATCCTATATCTTCAAAACTACGGGGCTGATTATAAGCTGATTATAACTTACTTCGTTCGTAAATATGTATGTTTGTATGTATGTATGTATGTCCGTCAAAATTTGCAAACCCCCTTTTACCGACCACAAATCAATAACAATGCTAAATCTCCATAAGTTTTGAAAATAAAAGATGTTAATAATAAACCTTTAAGACTAAAACATAAAAAAAAATAAAAAGTAAAAAAATTTTTTAAACAAAAAGCTTTTATTTAAAAAAGAAGTGAACTTAAAATAAAAAAAATAAATTTAAGTGACATTTTTCATATATGTATATAGTAGGTGTATTCTAGGTGCAGAAGAACACCTCTCATGGTTACTCATCATCATAATATAAGCGTCCGTAAATTGGTAAGTTCTAAGGACTTATATAAATTCAGAATTTTTCAAATACATTTATATTTAAAAGCTTGAATCTTTTACTAAGCTTACCTGTATATAAATTGCGATCCATTATAAAGGTTTACTACACAATTTCAGTGCCTTAAGGCTTAAGCTTTTAAATATAAATGTATTTGGAAAATTCTAAATTTATATAAGTCCTTAGAAATTAACAATTTACGAACGCTTATATTATGATGATGAGTAACCAAGAGAGGGGTTTTTCTGCATCTAGAATATACCTACTATATACATATATGACAAATGTCACTTAATTTTTTTTTTAGGTCACGTCTTTTTTAAATAAAAGCTTATTTTAAAAAAATTTTAACTTTTTATTTATTTTTTACTTTTTAGTCTTAAAGGTTTATTATTAACATCTTTTATTTTCAAAACTTATGGAGATATAGCATTTTTATTGATTTGTAGGCGGTAAAAGGGGGTGTGGCAAACAATTTTATTATAATTTGCATCATTGGACTTGCATACGTATGTTAAATTTCAGCTTAATCGGATACCAGCCAGTTTACAAAATTGCGAAAAAAGGTTTGCAAATTTTGACGGACATACATACATACAAACATTCATATATACGAAGGAAGCAAGTTATAATCAGCTTATAATCAGCCCCGTAGTTTTGAAGATATAATACTTTTATTTATTTGTGCGCGGTAAAAGGGGGTGTGGCCAAATGTTGTTCATAATTCCCATGCTTTATTTGATGAAACTTAACTGTTTAAATTTCATCTCAATCAGCCCTGTACTTTTAGATATATAACATTTTTATGCATTTGTGGGTGGTAAAAGGGGGAGTAGAAAAAATTTCCCTTAATTATCCTCTACTCGAAGGAAACTTACTGCCAAAATTTCAGCTGAATCAGCTCCGTTGTTTTAAAGATATAGCATTTTTATTGATTTGTGGGCGGTAAAAGTGGGTGTGGCAAAAAATGTTATCATAATAGTGCATTGTCACCGGACTTACATATGTATGCTAAATTTCAGCTTAATCGGATACCAACAAGTTGTTATAGAAATGTTGTTAATTCATCAAATAGAGCACGGCACAGCTCATTACTGCCGAATTCTATTCGCGATCTTATTGTTGAACCTTTAAATTGTGAAAAAACAAATGTGATGATTAGTCTTATTGAAAGTCCTAATGGATTGAAATTTCAAAGTATTTACTTATACTCAAAGTCGGCACAACAACCGAAATATCAATACTTGGAGCGTCTAATTAAACCTATTAAGGGGATATATTTTTCATCATTTTCTAATAATGATGACGTCATATCTCCAGTGAGAAACAAAATCATATACGATCCTACTCCTGTATGGGACGTCACAAAGATGTTGATAGCTTTAACTTAGGTCAAACTTAAACACGTATACCAAAACACCTTATTCGTGATAATTCTAATATGATTTTAATATTTAAACAGGATTAAATGAATATAAAACACATTTGTAGCGATCATGTTGGCTCTGATATGTCATGATTACATGAGTTATGTTCAAAGTGTTGGAAAGAAAGCTATAGCTTTCTAGTTATAAACAAGGATGATCCCATGAATAATGGACGTTATAGGAAAGGATTCTGTGTTTTTGTTACTCTGTAAAATGAAGCAGTATAGTTATTATAAAAGCAGTACAACAAATGCTTCTAAACTGATAACACTAAACCGCTAACTACTTAACTGATAAAACTAAACAGCTAACTGCTAAACAGCTAACTGCTAAACAGATGACTGCTAAACAGCCAACCGCTAAACTGGGCTATACTGTTAAACAGCCAACTACTAAATACATCAACTATCAATATGAATAAGAAACCAATTCTAGTTAGCAATCTTATGAAAACTAGAAATATTTTGAAAAGGAAATATAAAAGTCTTCAGTTCGGAGAAGCTGCAAATGATGAGCTCTTAGAAAAAACTTTTAAGCCAATATCAAAATCATTAAAAGAGATAATTCAATCGACTAATCACAAGAGAACAATAATAATAAATGAAAAATATTCAGATAACTAATTTAAGGATAATAAAGTTACTAAAAGCACACCATTTAAAAATAAAAAATGAAAATTTTTCAAAAAAATAAGCTTTAATTTAAAAATGACGTGAACTAAAAATAATAAGTAAAAAGTGAAAAAATTTTAAAAAAATAAGCTTTTATTTAAAAAAGATGTGAACTAAAAATAAAAAATAAATTTAGGTAACATTTGTCATATATGTATATAGTAGGTATATTCCAAGAATTATATATTCAAGATTCCGCCTTGCGCATATCCGCTCTCTTTGTGAGCACGTGCATGTGACGTCAGAAGTGCAAGAGAAAAGAGAGTCAAACTGACTGAAAAAGACGTAGTAAAAAATTTTTAATAGGGGTTATCGATTTAAAAATCTCCTAATTTTTTTATAAAATCTTGGTTTTTAAAAAGAAATAATTTTAAATCAAAAAACAACGCTTGCACAGAAAAAATTTTAATATTTTTCATTACCATCTTTGATAAAAATTTTATATCTTATTGGGGTGTTTACTTCCGTGTTGACCCCTTCACAAAAAAATAGCTATGTTGTTCGATTTATTTTGAGAGCAGTTTGACTGTTTCTTTGTGTGTATTTCGTTTGTTTCCCAATTAGCTAATCAGATTCATTTGCTTAGTTTCGTTTGTTGTTTAAGTGATTTTTTTGTTTGAATGTATTTTCACTTATGACGTAGACCTGTGCAGTAGATTGCCATTTCTGCACACTTAAGGCGAGATCTTCTTTATATTGTTCTTGGGTATATTCGAGGTGCAGAAGAATCCCTCTCTAGGTTACTCATCATCATAATATAAGCGTACGTAAATGCGGATTTGTGGGCGGTAAAATGGGGAGTGGCAAAACAAACCCTTAATTATCCTCTACTCGAAGAAAATTTACTGCTAAAATTTCAGTTCAATCGGCCTAGTAGTTTTAGAGATATAGGATTTTTATTTATTTGTGGGCTGTAAAAAGGGGTATGGCAAAAACTTTTATCATATTGCATTGTCACCGGACTTACATATGTATTCTAAATTTCAGCTTAATCGGATACCAACAAGTTGTCGAAAAATGACTTACACATTTTGAGGGCATACATACATACTAGGGAAGTCAATCCCGGGATCCCGAAATCCGGACGATTTAAGCCCTTTACAATCCCCGGATATTCCAAGTTGATATGAATATAGAATTAAAAAAAACTTTTATTGAGGCTGAAAAAGATTGTTAGAACGTAGAGTGTGAATCACTGGAGAAAGTTTTAGAAGAATTTGCAACATCGGGAAGTCAGCTTTGTATTTAAAAATTGTCAGATATTCTGACTTAGGAAATAATTGTGTTTCATGGTGAAGGCAATCGTCATCGAAACTTACAAATTGCTTACGACTATTGTACAACTATTTCTCCAGCTAGCATAGAATCAGAACGGTGCTTCTCATCAGCGGGTTATATGCGTAATAATAGTCGCTTAATGTATTACTTTAAAAATAATTAAAACAAAAAGTTTAATTTGAAAAGTCTTTTCCAACCTTAATTTGCCTTAAACATAAAAAACACAAGAAACTTAAAGACGGTGTACAAAAAAGTGTAACATTTATATAGTAATACCTTAAACTGTTCTTTTTTATATTTTTTGTTTTTTAAATTTTTGTTCTTTATTGGCTAGGCTAAACTAAAAACAAAATAATTTTTTGAGGTAATATTCCTATCATTTAGGTCCTTAAAAGATAAAAAAAAACATACAATTCATTTTTACCTGCGCTACTTTCGTTTTACAAGCTTGTACAAAGAAAAAATTGTTGTGCACCTGTTCGGCACTGTCATTTTTTTTAATTTTTTAAAGGTTTCTCAACCCTTGAGATTTTTATTTTTAAACCCTCTTGATGAAAAAACATAAATTTGATCTTCGTCCGGTTGATTTTTTCTTATAAAATAGGCCAAACAATTTTTGTTTTATTTTTCTTCGCCATAAGAACAAAAATCCCACTGACTTTAATGTCAAATATATCTCTAAAAGCTTTGCAAAATAAATACATATAAAAATTACTGCCTAAAGTGTCCAATATATTGGGCAAATCCACTGAAAGGGTTAAATTAATACAATGTGCTAGTCATTAACATTATTTATGTTTTTGTATTTATTAACAATAATAGTATTCACAATTGTGTGGTAAGTAGTATGGTTTTTTTTTGCCATAGTTGAAAATCACAATATGAGCACCCTTTAAAATAGAATTTGTGGTTGAGAACCTCCCACTATAGCTTTTTGTTACTATGCAAATAAATTAACTGTCCCATTTGACATATTTTTTTAATATATGGCATAAAAAAGTGTAACTTGCATTTTTAGCTTCTTCCATTTTTACAATTAGAAAATTACTGCCAACCGATCAGTTGTTTATAGAACTTTAAAAACCGTTAAACATATCATTGGACTACTGTAACGAAGTTGCCGGTCTTCCGGCTCTATAGCTGAGGTATGCTCAGTCGTGTCCAGAATTCGTCACAAAATAAGAATTTTTGTTTCAGGTTCTTCCAAATAAGGCTTTATTTATAAATGTTTTAGATTTTATTTCTTAAAATATTTTATAAATGTTTTAGATTTTATTTCTTAAAAATATTTTATATAATATTAAGGCGATGTGGTGAGCATTGCGGCGGTGATTGAGGTTGTTGACGTTCGACTCTCGTTCGAAAGTGGGTATGGTGGTTGGCGGAAACTCTGGTGAATCGTTGTTGTGGACCTTATGCCCTAACCGTGTGCTTCCTGGCTAGATTATGTCCCTTGCGACCTGACGGTGCGCCTATAAGCTATGTGGTCCCTTGCGACCTGACGGTGCGCCTATAAGCTATGTGGTCCCTTGTGACCTGAAGGTGCGCCTATAAGCTATGTGGTCCCTTGCGACCTGACGGTGCGCCTATAAGCTATGTGGTCCCTTGCGACCTGACGGTGCGCCTATAAGCTATGTGATCCCTTGCGACCTGACGGTGCGCCTATAAGCTATGTGGTCCCTTGCGACCTGACGGTTCGCCTATAAGCTATGTGGTCCCTTGCGACCTGACGGTGCGCCTATAAGCTATGTGGTCCCTTGCGACCTGACGGTGCGCCTATAAGCTATGTGGTCCCTTGCGACCTGACGGTGCGCCTATAAGCTATGTGGTCCCTTGCGACCTGACGGTTCGCCTATAAGCTATGTGGTCCCTTGTTTTTCACCTGTTATCCTTATCACCTTTCCTTCTGAAAGTTCCTACTGCAAATTCCTTGAGCAGTTCTTTTGTCTGCGCTTCTTTTGTTGCGTCCGTCCAGATTTCTTCTTCCAAGTAATGCCAACCGCTCGATTCGCCTGTCTGCCAGCAACTCCTTTAGTAATGTCAACCGCTCAATTCAACTGTCTGCCAGCAACTCCTTTAATAATGCCAACCGCTCGATTCAACTGTCTGCCAGCAACTCACTGTCTTCTCATCATAAAATTTATTTCATACCTCTGCTGGTTGACCGTAGCAGCATGGCTGTTATCTCGTTATATTCATGTTTTCGTTAACATGTTGACACCGCTCATTAGTGTTGCCCTTCTCTGCTACTTATGCTCTCGTTGACATGTTGATACCGCTCAGTAGTTTTCGGCAACATACGCATCGTTTTGCTGGTCTCCCATCGAAGTACTCGCGGTCCCGTTGGCGCTTAATCAAATGTTGCTAATTGTTGGTGGCTTCTCTGTTTTGCTGTTAGCCATTCGTACTCATGTTTTCAGTAACATGTTGACATCGCTCAGTAGTGTTGCCCCGCTCTGCTACTTATGCTCTCGTTGACATGTTGATACTGCTCAGTGGTTTTCGGAAACATACGCATTGTGTTGCTGGGTCACCCTGGTCTCCCATCGAAGTAATCGCGTTCCCGTTGGCGCTTAATCTAATGTTGCTAATTGTTGGTACTCATGTTGCTCTTGGTCTTTAGCTTTGTGTATGCTATTCTTGTTGTTGCTTAATTTTGTCGCATTGACCGTTATTCACACATATATATAAATGATGGTAAACTATTTATGTTGGCACAGGGTGCTTTGCTCGAAACTTATATATAGTTACTATAGTTATTTTAAGTTATTTTAATAATTTAACAACTTAAACTTAACTTATTTCCATTTGTAAATAATAATTTCCATATGTAGTAAATGTGTTGTTCTTGCGTCTTCTTATGTGTTTAGGAATGGTATCGTTCTGTTGTGTTAAGCATGTGCGGCAAAACTGGGGACATGTTTTGCCTCGTCACATTCCTCCCTTACTTCGCCGGTAGTTCGACACTTGTTATTACTACCCCGCTGCGGGAGATTCGGTACCATGCGCTAAACGGTGTGGTATGGTTTAAGTTCGGCAATGTGGGCGGTGCGGGTACGCTTCTGGCCATGCTTTCTTATCTGGACGATGACCGGCGTGTGGTGTTAGACGTATAGGGTCCTATGTTTGCACTAATCACGAACTGTTCGTGATGAGTGTTTGGTGTTTTTGGAGCGCACCAACGCTCAGATATTATGGCTAAAAACCGCGCTTATGAGAAGATTTAAAAGAGATTGGTTTAAGCTTGTGAGCTCATTCAATGTCAGAAAATCTCTGTCTTTATTTTCAAATTTAAATTCTTAAATACTAAAAAAACCAGTATTTTCTTAAAACTAATTTACAATTATTTTGACACAATTTCCAAGTCTCCTCCTATAATACAAAAATCTATAATTGGATTGGTTAACAATTAGTCATATTGATTTGGGTTGCATAGGCAGTTTTGTCCTGTTCTATTTATGTTTAAAATTGCTTAAGGCGTGTAGAACTGAAAGAGATGTGTAGAATAATGCTGACGCTTGGTCAGTCTGTCACCATCGTCAGCTACGCTGCTACGAAGCGTCAGTCTGTCGTCATCGTCAGCTATGCTGCTACGAAGCGTCAGTCACACTTCTGTTGGTGTAACATGATGCGTTTGTTTTGCCGTTAGTTATAGAGTGCAGTTATGAGTTCAAGGTAAGTTGTTTACTTTGCTGTTCAGCATGTTTGAAATATGAAAATGAGTGTGTAATTTATTTGGGTTTAATTATTGTCATGTGTTAACCAGTTGTTCTAACTGGTGGTCTTTATGTTTTTAGGAGATGATTGTCTAAGTACACTACACCCTTACCCTTAAGCGAAAATTTACTTGTGAATTTTTAAGATGTTGGAGGGTTGGAAAAAGTGTTGTTTTGTAAACATTATTATAATTATATGTGACTTATTATATAGGATATTAGTTTATTGTCTATTTTGATATTAATGTTTTAGCGTATCATAATTTTAGTTTTCTTTTGATTAATAATATTGCTTTTGTAATTCTATAATTTGTTATGCATTCTTAACATTTTAATTTATTAGATAACTTAGACTATTATTTTCTATGCTAAGTCAAGTGCTTTAAGAAAATCGTTTTAACATATTATTATGGAATTTTCTAGGTTTGCTATTAATTTCTAATATGGAGTTTACTCCTTCTCTACGAATAATTTTATATGGTCCGTGGTATGGACTTTGGTTTTTCTTTCTAGTTTCTAATTTTACTAAAACTAGGTCTCCTTCTGAGAAGTTTGATATATTGACATTTTTGTCAAAGTCAATTTTTCGGTTTTGTTTTACTAATTTAATTATGTCTCTAGCTTTCTTTATGGAAGATCTCAGTCGAATTTTTAATTCGTTAGCATAATCATCAATATTGTATATTTTACTTTTATCATTTATTATGTCATTTGGTAGGATCGGTAATTTTCCAAAAATTAATTCATGAGGGGAGTAACCTGTGTCTACATGTGGAGTTGTGTTATATGCGAATGTATAGTACGGAATCCATTTATCCCATTCCCCATCGTCTGAGAAAGAAAGAAGATACTCGTTGAGAACCCTGTGGTTTCTCTCAAGGGCTCCTATTGTTTCGTGATGATAGGGTGCTGAGAAAACTTGTTCTATCTTCAACAATTTGCATATATTCCTCATGAGTTCGTTGGTAAATTCTGTACCCTTGTCTGATCTCAATATTTTGAAACAACCGTATTTTAAAATTAATTGTTCTACCAGTGTTATTGCAATCGACTTTGCGTCTTTTGTTTCGATTGGGTGAGCAATGACAAATTTACTAAGATCACATTGCATTGTGAGTATGTATCGATAACCGTTTGAAATTCTGAGTGGTCCTACAGTGTCTATTGTAACTGTTTCAAAGCTAGTTGTCGGAGTGTCTGTTATAGTCATCTTTTCTTTTATATGTCTCGTCTGTTTGTTGCGAGCACATTTTTCACATCTGTTTATATACTTTTTTACCATTTGCCGCATGTTTTTCCATGTAAAGCGCTGTTTTAGTTTTAGTATTGTTTTTCTAATTCCTAAATGTCCTCCCTGGGGTGAATCATGGAATTCTTTTATCAATTTATGTTGGATGGTTTTACTTGTTATATTTTTTGGGGGTTCGTATATTAATATGTTAAGCGATTTATTGTTCTTTAATTTTTTCTTCTGCTGCAGCTTATTAAATTTTCTTTTTAGTACGTTTTTATCAATTATTTCAAAAATAGCATCATTTGCCTCTAGCGCTAGGTCTTTTATATTATTTTTATTCATAAGAGATGATAGTTTCTCCAAAGTCGAATCTAGATTCGTTGGATTGTCACCACATCGTACTTGTACGATATCATCTAAAATTTCAACACGTGTATTGTTCTTATCGCTTATAATGAACTTTAATCTTTTTATATTTTTGACGTCAGTAATAGATGTGCAATCCCATATGAAAAGTTGATCAGACTCGTTCTGAGATGTGCAGTTCTCTTGTTCATTTTTATTTGCTAGCTTCTTTTTAGTTCCCCTTGTTATAACCAATGCTTTATTTTGAGTTTTGTCCTCTTCTGAGGGTATCATATATATTAAAATTTCTGAATTTAATTGAATACGTGATAGCGCGTCGGCGTTGATTTTTCCTTGTTTGAATTTGATTTCAAAATCATAATCTGAAAGATCTAGTCTTATTCTTGTCATTTTTGATGATGGATTCTTGTGACTGAATAATGAGACTAAAAGTCGATGGTCTGTCACAACAATGAATTTTCTTCCGTACAGGTAAGGTTTAAAAAAGTTAATTCCCCAGTGGATTGCAAGTAATTCTTTTTCAATAATTGGCTTGTTAAGATCATGCTTTTGCAAGGTTTTGCTTGCGTAAGATATGGGCAAGTCATGTCCAATTTCAGTCGCTTTTCTGACACAGTCGAAAGTGGTTGCGTTAGTAATTGGCTCCAGTGAGAAATTTAAATTCGTTGTCGTAAACAGCAGTTTGACTGAATTCGCGTGCGAGAGTAAGGTGATTTTGTTTCGACTGTCGCTTTGCTTGGACACTTTGTTGTTTTTGTTATTTTGTTTTTGCCTCAGTATAAACAATGCCGTGTGTGTGTAATTTAAAGGTTGACCGTTCGCAACCAAAAGTGCAGTGTGCAGGGTGTAGTGAATTTTTTCATTTGCATTGCGCGAATATTACACCAGCTGATCTTGAATTCATGCAAGTGTCTAATGCTTCATTTCACTGTAAGGCATGTGAGTTACTGCGCCGTAAATCTGCTTATTTGCCCAATCCTGTGCCTAAAAGTTCGAATGTTCTTAATAATATTGACTCGAGTGCATCGTTGTCTGCTGAACTATTGCCGACGCAACAGCGGGTGTTAGTGCTAAGCCCCTGTTTAAAACAACAGCAATCTCTATCTGCTTTGGCTCAACAGCCTAAAACTCTTCCGTCTCATCAACAAGTGCAAGTGCTAAGCCCGTGTTTACAGCAACAACATGGACAGCAAGCTCTGCCTGCTTTAGATCAGCAGCGGAGTGTAAATGCATTAATGGATGATAAACAAGTGTCTTTATGTGCTATTTTTAATGAGATTGTTGCTCTTAGAGCTGAAAATACTCGTGCGATCTCTTTAATAGGCTCTTTACAAGATGATAAATTGCTCTTATTTAAAAAAATCGAAATCTTACAAAGTGAACTGGTATGTGTTAAGCAAAAATTAAGTGAGAATGAAACTTCATCTGCTATTTCTCTGCTATCAAAAGATGTTAAAGATATTCGTGACATTGTCCAAGTTGCTTTAAATGAAAATGCTAAAATATTAAAAAACAAACATGCGGATATCTCGCTTTCTAAAAATAATCATTTACGTGCTGCCGAGTCGGGAAATAAAAAGAAACCTAGTATGCGCTCGTCGAATGCCAACTCAGTCATAAATATCGGATCTCCATGTATGACCTCTGACGCGCCCTCTTCCTCTGCTAACTCTGCTACTATTGATCCAATGACCCCTCGTACGGGCTCAACTGGTGTCTCCAAATCTTTTGCGGAAGTTGTTGCTAATCATTCTAATCAGACAATGATTGACTCTTCGGTTTCTGCTGTATTAGATGTCGCTAAATCGCACCTACCTGCTGCTGCTGCATCTGACTGGAAAATTGTGGGAAGAAAAAACTCCAAGAAAAAACCGAATGTCGTTGTTGGGAATAATGATAATATGGAACTCGATGTTGTGGTTAAAATGAAGTGGGTGCACCTCTCATCTTTTAAGCCGACAGTAACTAGTGACCAAATTATTACATATGTTCACAAGCATGCCAGCATTGCACGAGATCAACTTATTTGTTTCAGCCTTACAAAAAAAGATGCGGTCACTGAGAATCTCAGAAGCATTAATTTCAAATTAGGAGTTGCGGCTAATCTATATGAACAGCTGTTTGACCCTACGCTCTGGCCTGCTAATATTAAAATTCGTCAATTTGAGTTTTTTCAAAAAAACGCACAAAGACTCCCGGAGACTTAGCTCAATCCAATGCTGCCAATGTAACAACTGCCTCTGAATCAGTTTCTATGCTAAATAATGCGATGACAATTTTTTATCAAAATGTTTCGGGGCTTAGAACCAAGTCAAACCATATATTTACTATCTCGGCCCAGTGTCTTTATGATGTAATTATTCTCACAGAGACCTGGTTAAATGAAAATTTTTATAGTGAGGAATTTTTTGACGCTAATATCTACAATGTTTATCGTAAAGATCGAAATAGTCAATCTACTGGAAGAGTGCGTGGTGGTGGTGTGTTAGTTGCTGTAAATCGAACCTTAATATCATCAAATGTTGTTTTACCAAATTCGGATCCGTTGCTAGACCAGCTATGTGTATCGATTAAGGGTTTGGCTGAAACTCTCCTCATCTTTACATCTTATATACCGCCTAATAGTTCGCTGGATCTATATAAAGCTCATGCGGATAATATTGCTATCCTCGTTGCTGATTTCGTCGATGATAGTAAGCAAGTTCTGGTGCTTGGTGATTTCAATTTGCCTAATATGGATTGGTGCAGGAAAAATTCTGAGTCGTATTTATCACCGTTAAATGTGTCGAGTAACTTTGAAATGTATTTAATTGATAGTTTTTTAGGTCTCGGATTGCAACAGATTAATTCTTGCTTTAATTTGCTATCTAGATTATTAGACTTAGTTTTTGTTACTGGTAACATAAATTTTAACCTATCTGAATCAGTATTTCCCATTTCAGCTATTAGTGCGCACCATGTTCCTTTAGAGATCAAAATTTCATTTTATAAATACTTGAATTTAAATATTGATAAGACTAAAAATTTTAATTTCAGAGCTTGTAATTTTTTTGAAATCAACTCAGCAATAGACAGAATTAATTGGGTTGATGAATTTAATAATCTTGATACTGTCGATTGTTTTAATAAGTTCAAATACCTAATCTCCTTAATTTGTAATGACCATATACCGTTAATAAAACAAAAAGCTTACAAGTTACCTTGGTACACGCGTGGTCTTAAAACATTGAAAAACTTGCGTACTAAATATTATAAAAAATTTCTTAAGACAAATGTAAATTTTTATTTTTTAAAATATAGGCACTATAAGAGGGAATTTAACTTTCTGGACAAATTCCTTTACAGGCAATATATCTTAAAATTTGAAAGTGATATAAAATCAAACCCAAAGTCTTTTTGGCGGTTTGTGAAATCAAAAAAAGGATCCTCTAATATCCCTGCGTCGATGTTTTTAAATAATAACACTTCAAATAATGCTAGTTTTACAGCTAATCTTTTTGCTAATTTTTTTCTCTCTAACTATGAGCCTGTAAGTCCGGTTGAGTTTGAGGTGCAAGACGATTTTATATCTCAGATAGACTTTGGACTTCTCTCTTTGACAAGAGAGGATGTCGTTGAAGGCATTATAAGGCTTAAATCGTCACATAAATTAGATCTCGATGGTCTTTGTTCTTTCTTTCTAAAACAATGCATGCATACTGTGGCCTATGCCTTAATGCATATTTTTAATAAGTCGCTTAGCTCGGGAATTTTTATAGACAGCTGGAAAGTGGCGTATGTAACACCTATACATAAATCGGGTTCGAAGAATAATGTCAAAAATTATAGACCGATCTCAAAACTTTCTACAATTTCAAAATTGTTTGAATCAATTGTTAAGGCAAAATTGTTTTTTGCTGTAAAGAATATTATATCTCCTCATCAACATGGTTTTATGCCCGGTCGATCAACGGTTTCAAACTTGGTAATTTTCTCTGAATATTGCTTATCTTCGTTTCAGAAAGGTTATCAGGTTGATGTCGTTTATATGGACTTTTCGAAAGCATTTGATAAGGTCTCCCACTTCCTCTTGGTTAAAAAACTGCAGAGGTTGGGGTTTCATTCAAGTTTTCTTAGCTGGATTAGGTCCTACTTATCCAATAGGCAGTGCATTGTTGCTTTTGATAACGTGAAATCTTTCCCATATGTGGCTACGTCTGGCGTTCCTCAAGGTAGCATTTTGGGCCCTCTTCTCTTTATTTTGTTCATTAACGATATAACTTCCCTCTTTCATCACAGTAATTGTTTGTTATATGCTGATGACCTTAAGATTTTCCTTAAAGTCAAATACGCGTCGGATAATGAAGTTCTTCAAAGTGAAATTGATAAATTGAATCATTGGTGCTCTAAAAATTGTCTCTTGTTGAATCTAGATAAATGTGTTTTCATGTCCTACTCGAGGTCTGCAAATGTTTGTCTGTCCTCGTATCATATTGCCACTTATAAGCTATCATCAGTGAATCAGTTCAAGGACCTTGGAATTGTCTTTGATGTTAAATTTTCGTTCGTCCCACATTTGGACTATATTATTCCGAAGGCATATGCTATGCTTGCATTTATTCGTCGTAATGGTTCATGCTTTACGGATCCTTATACTTGGAAATCGTTGTATACTAGTTTGGTTCGTTCTAGACTTGAGTTTGCGGCCGTGGTTTGGAACCCACAGTATGCGATGCACAAGTTAAGACTTGAACGCATCCAAAAATCTTTCACTAGGGTTGCATTGCACTCTCTTAATTTTGAAGGTTCGATGCCGTCTTATGGTGCCCGATGTCTGTTAATTGGGCTAAAATCTTTGGAGATTAGGAGAAATATTTTATCACTTCTTTTTGCCCATGACATAATTTCTGGTGTAGTTGATAGTCCAGACTTGTTGGCAATGATAAATTTTAATGTGCCTGCTAGGACTCTTAGGAATTATGATCCGTTCTATTTGGAAATGTGTCGCACTAATTATGCTGCAAATGCGCCTATTTATAGAGTACTAAATATGTTCAATATTATAAGTTGCAATCATAATTTTGATTTCTGTATGTCTAAGGATCAAATGAGAATTTTTCTTAATAGCATTTTGTAATTATTATTTCTTAATAACTTTTTTCTGTTCTAGTCTGTAAGAAATATTGTTCGAAGACTAATGAATTAAATAAATAAATAAAAAATAAAAATTTCTCCCTGTGATAGAATCGCTCCTAATGCAAAATTTGAAGCATCAGTTGTTACAATAAAAGGTTTTGTAAAATCCGGATATTGTAATATTGGAGGTTCTACTAACTTTTGCTTAAGCGTTTCAAAAGCATATTGACATTGTTCTGTCCATTTGAATGGTTGGCTTTTCTTCAATAGGTTATTTAAACATTGTGCAATTGTCGCGAAGTCTTTTATAAATCGTCTGTAGTAGTTACAAAAGGCTACAAATCGTCTAACGTCGTCTGCGTTTTTTGGTAAAGGATAATTTTTAATTGTGTCATATTTTGAGGGGTCTGTCTTCCTTCTTGTGTTATCAAATGTCCTAGATATACTACCTCCGGTCTTAGAAATTTGCATTTTCTTGCATTCAATTTTAAATTATATTTTGAAAGTCTGTCAAAAACTTTAATAAGATTGTCATTGTGATGCTGTAAGCTGCATCCGAATATTATAATGTCGTCGACATATAGGAATGCTTCTGAGCTTAAACCTGTCAACGCTAAAGTAAGCATGCGTTGAAAACTGTTTGAGGATATTTTCAATCCAAAAGGTAGTCTTTTAAATTGGTAGTGACCGTCATTTGTCGAAAAAGCTGTCAGAGGTCTTGATTTTTTGTCGAGTGGTATTTGGTGGAAGGAACTAGTCATGTCAAGTGTTGAGAAATATTTCGCTCGTCCTAATTTGTCTAATACATCATCTATTCTAGTAAGCGGAAATTTGTCGTTTACTAATTTGTCATTTAATTTTCTAAAATCGACAACTAATCGCCATTTTTTAGTGTCGTCGCTGGATTTTTTTGGTACTAGTAATAATGGTGCGTTGTAAGGACTGACTGAGTTTTCTATAACATCGTTTTCTAGCAATTCTTTTATCTGTCTATGTATTTCTTCATCATGAGTTTGAGGTAATCTGTAGTTCTTTATGTAAGTTGGTGAATTATCATTCGTGGATAGTGTTTGAGTATAAAAATTGTTTACTGTTAGGTTTTCATTCTCTAAATGGAAAATGTTTTGGTATTTTCTAAAAATTTCTGTTAGAGGATTATTTGTGTTTATGTTTAATTCTTGAAGTAATGTTTTGAACCGTCTGTCATTGTTGTTATTGTTTTGTTTCACTTGTAAGTAGTTTGAGAGTGGTTCCATTTTTGGAGAGAATTTAGTTATTTTTGCTTCTACATCAGTCGTGTTCAATAATTTAATGTGGCATTTCCCTTTTGCTGGTATTATTGAGTTTGCTATAAATATGCCTTTTTGGATCTCTTCGTTTAAAATAACTTTATCTTCTGTTATGTCTAGAAAAATGGGGTGTATTATTTCTGTCCTTGGTGGTATTCTAATGACGTCGTATGCATGTCTGTTGATGTGTAAATTTATAATGACGTCGGTATTGTCTAGTACTGTAGTCATTGTTTGTGTTTCGTAGTCTATTTTGCACATGTATTTTGAGAAAAAATCTCTGCCTATTATGCCGTCTGTTCCTATTGGAAAATTATTGTTTACAGCGTGAAATATATGGGATACTATACTGTGTTGGAAGTCAAGATCTAATTTCACTGTTCCTAGTGTAAGGATTCCATCGTCCGTAATGCCTGTTAATTTGCATTGCCTTTCCTTCATTAGTTCTGTGTCATTATTTAGGTTTTCAACTTTGCAGATTGAGATATCCGCTCCTGTGTCAATTAGGAACTTTAAATGCTTGTTTATATTATTACATTTTAGAATTATGTAATTCGTAGTGTTATCCGATATATTGTATATGTTTAGTTTCGCTGTCCCGGATGATCTTCTATCGTGATCTCCGAGCGATCGTCGTTTCCCTGGTCTTCATTGTTAAAAACATACAATCTGTTATTATAGTTTCTATTGTTAGAAATTCTGTTTGTGGCGCTATTGTTGAAATTGCGTCTTTGCGTATTCTGGTTATTATTTCGTTGGTTATTATTTCTGAAATTGTTTCGACTGTTATTGTAGCTCTGATTTCTATTATTTTGGTTTTGTCTGTATGTGGTGTTGTTATGTGGTCGTTGCATAAATGTATTATTGGTTCTGTTATGTTGTTGTAAAGTGTTGTAGTTGTTTCTGTTGTTATGCTGTCTTCTAAATGAATTGTTTGTGTTTATGTACTGTTGTCTGTTGTATGAATTGTTGTTTGATCTAAAATACAATACAATAGTTGGTTGTTCATCTTAATATTTTTCTCTAGTTCTAAAGCTAAATTTATCGCTTCGATTAGTGATTTTGGTTGAGATGCAAATATAGTATTTTTTATATCGTCGCTTAAACCATTTTTAAAAATTGTCAATGCATAGGATTCATTCATTTTCATGACTAAATCTCTTTGTTGATTGTTAGTTTCAGGTGTGAGTTCTTTGATTTGTAGGTTGTTTAGTTCAGAAGTTAGGTTAAGTAGTTTGTCTTTGAAATTTGTCACTGTACCGTTTCGTTGTGTCAGTGTAGCAAGTTGTGTGTGAATTTGTGCGGTTGTTAAGTTACTTTTGAAAGTATTTGTAAGAATTGTTTTAAGTTTTGCAAAAGTGTCTATGGTTGATGTGTGTCCTAAAGTTGTTCTTACGTTCGAGGATAGCTTTACATTTATTACAATATTTATTAACTGTTTTTGTCGTTCTGCTGTGTGAGTATCGTTTATTATTTCTACGATTGCTAAAAATGCATCTAGGTCTTTATGATTTCCAGTGAAAACTGGTATTGTTTTCAAAATTAGTTCAAGATTGAGTTCAGACATTTTGGGTTCTTTGTGTTTATCTACCGTATGATAGAATCATACCGTTTTAATAGAATAAGGAATTGTTCGCTCAATTCATATGCTTCTTACGTGTTTATTTCTTCAGCAGTTTTATTGAAGTGCGATTTGTATCTATTTAAGTAATTACTTTTTAAATCAATTGTTTGTTTTGTATATTTTCTGTTTGAAGATTTTTTTATGTTCAGATTTATTTTTTGTACTTCGTTAAAAATTTCATGTAGCTCTTCCATTAAATTATAAATATATATATATATGTATTTTTTTTCTTTTACATAGTTTTGTTGTTATAAATGGGTCTTAAATACAATATCTACAAAATAATATTGAATTTTGCTCGATAAAATCGAATCTACTTAGTCTAATCTTACATTTATTACATTTGAAACATTCTTGATGCCAAGGGTTTCCTTTGTATTGAAAATAGAAAATTTTTCCTATATCAATTATTTTTTTATTGCATGCTATGCAATGTTTTTTAAATAGTGGACCATAGCATCCTTGATACTTACAAAGTGTTACAGTTTTCGTCATTATAATTTTGAAACAGTTATTAAATTTTTAAATAATATTAAACATTGACTCTGTTAATATGTTTCCTTACGTATTTTTTGTAATATTGATTAATTTTATACATAATGTAAGCTATTAAAAAGATTATTGCTATAGTTATTATTACTGTCCATGTCATATTATATATTTGATTTTTTGTGACTATGGACCCAATATTGTTGTCGATATTCTCATTTATCGTTATCTGTTCTCTATTTTCGTTATTTAACATGGCTAGGTATTTAAATATATAAGTTATATTTGGTAACATTCAATTCAATTAAAATAATTTGGAATTAAAAAGTACATTAATTTAACAAAATTACATTTTATTTGTTCTTCTTTGCATAAACCTGCTTTTCTATTTGAAGTTTTTCTATCAGCGCCTTTTTTTCCTTTGGATCAGCAGTTATCCTTATTATTCGGTGTAGCTCTGCCGCACGTTGCCTTGCTTTTACCGCTTTGCCAGCTCTTGGTCGCCGTATTTTTTTTTTAGGTTGTTCTTTTTCTGGTTTATGCTTTTGTGTCCTTTTTTTATATTCTTCTATGGTAATCCGTTTTGGACCGGCGTTGTTCAAACTAGTTGGGACGTATTTTGGATACTCTGCAGTTAATTGTTCAGGCTGGTATTCTTCGACTTCGTTTTTGTCAGTAGGGATTAAGAACTTTTCCCATTTTGCGAAAATTAGGTTTATTTCGTTTTGTGTTGACATTGAAAACGTATAATATAATTTAAAAATTGAATGGTAAAGTAAGTCCAGAAAAGGTTGGAGGATTGGTTACAGGATATATTTTAGTAGTTGCAGGATCGAATCGGGCAGGATCGCCATGTGGTGTTAGACGTATAGGGTCCTATGTTTGCACTAATCACGAACTGTTCGTGATGAGTGTTTGGTGTTTTTGGAGCGCACCAACGCTCAGATATTATGGCTTAAAGCCGCGCTTATGAGAAGATTTAAAAGAGATTGGTTTAAGCTTGTGAGCTCATTCAATGTCAGAAAATCTCTGTCTTTATTTTCAAATTTAAATTCTTAAATACTAAAAAAACCAGTATTTTCTTAAAACTAATTTACAATTATTTTGACACAATTTCCAAGTCTCCTCCTATAATACAAAAATCTATAATTGGATTGGTCTGTCGTCATCGTCAGCTATGCTGCTACGAAGCGTCAGTCACACTTCTGTTGGTGTAACATGATGCGTTTGTTTTGCCGTTAGTTATAGAGTGCAGTTATGAGTTCAAGGTAAGTTGTTTACTTTGCTGTTCAGCATGTTTGAAATATGAAAACAAGCCTCGAGGGGTTGTCTAGAAAGAGCATCGGCGATAACATTCTGTGTACCCTTCCGATACTTTCGATGAAAGTGAGTGTGTAATTTATTTGGGTTTAATTATTGTCATGTGTTAACCAGTTGTTCTAACTGGTGGTCTTTATGTTTTTAGGAGATGATTGTCTAAGTACACTACAGGCGACACAAATGCTTCTATTTTATATGGGCCGTCAAATCGAGGTGCCAATTTTGCTGCGAATTGGTCCGGTGCTTTTGACAGGTGATGCTGTTTCATCGAAAAGTGTTCTGGGAAGACGTGGCTCTCGTCCTTGAACAATGAACGCAGGGCTATAACCGGTGGACTCCGATTCGGCCGTGTTATAGGCGAGAGTTAGTTCGGGGAGTAGCTCGTCCCACGTGTTCTGGTTTTCTTCTGTAAATTGAGCTATCCTTGTCTTTATGGTCCTATTTGTACGCTCTGTAGGGTTGTCCTGAGGAGTGTATGGTGCTGTGTACCTTTGCTGTACTCCGAGATCTTGTAAAAAGCATTGAAAATTTCGACTCGTAAATTGAACTCCATTGTCTGTAATTAGCACCTTGGGCACTCCAAATCTTGACAAAATTCGTTCTCTAAACGCTTTTACTAGTTGCTCGCTTGTTGCTCTTCAAAGTGGCATCATTTCTGTCCATTTCGAGAATTTGTCTACAAAAACGATTAACATCGTATTTCCGTGCTTTGACCTTGGCAGTGGGCCCACAAAATCGGCGCAAACGGTAGCCCAGGGTTCTACTGCAAGGTGGGTAAGCATCTTTCCTGCTGGTTGTTGTTGGCTCACTTTATAACTTTGGCAACTTTTACATCCTCTGACGTACTGACTTATGCTGCGAAACATACCTGGCCAGTAATATTTGTTTGCCACCCTGGCTATAGTTTTGCGTATTCCTAGGTGGCCAGCGGTAGGAGCATCGTGGTTTTCCATCATAACGCGGTTTCTGAGATAACTGGGTACGCACAATTTCCATGGCGCACTATCTTCGTCGCCAACCGTTCGGGGAAAATGGCGGTATAACTTTCCGTTTTCAATAATATCTCTGGGTGTTGGTCTGGTCTATTCTTGACTTCGTTTATGCGTCATTCGTACTTTGCACATTTCTTCTGATCACTTTGTTCTACAGCGCAGCTGCAAGTAGCCTCGAGGGGTTGTCTAGAAAGAGCATCGGCGATAACATTCTGTGTACCCTTCCGATACTTTACATCATATGTATATTGCTGTAATTCAAGTGTCCATCGCGCTATTCGACCTGACGGGCTCTCGATAGAGTTCATCCATTTGAGTGAGAGATGATCGGTTATTACAGTAAATGCATAGCCTTCCAGATAAGGTCTCATTTTGCGTATCGCCCACACAATTGTCGTTGGCGTCGTCTATTATATTTTGGTGTGAGTTAAGGTGTTCTTCTATGTGTTGTACTGATGCTTCACAAGCGAAACAGATTGTTGTAGCTGAGTTTGTTGTTGAAAATTGCATTCTAATTAATTTTGTTTTTGATTTTGTATTTCAGATCTTTTATTTTGCTAGCAATGTCCCTTTTTTGTTGTCCTTTCACGATTGCTATGAGTCTGTATAGTTCGTGGAGCTCTGCTTTCTGGCGGACGTAACTGCCTTTCTAGTGTGTTTCCTTTTTCCCTGTTGGGGTTTAGGTTTTGGTTGTTGCTGTTTTGATTGTTGACGTTGCTTATATTCTTCTATTGTGAGCTTCTTTGGTCCAGGTATGGGTGTCGGAATATATAATGGAGCCTCGTCTGTGTTTGGCAAAGTTGCCGCTGTTTCTGAATTTTTGACTTCTGTTTGAAACTGTTGTATTTTTTTTTAATAAATCATCGAATTTTTTATGAAATTCCTCGTTCATCGCTCATGAAAAGAAAATGTATTGATTGCTTAGTATTCAGAAAATTCGTCCTAGTTATTGAAGGTCCAGGGAAGCGGCAGAATCGCCATGTGTTGGTATATATCTGAGTTGTGATACTTTATATTTTGGGGACGCGCCACGGAGTTACGTATATAGCTCGTCAGCTTTAGTATATTTTGGGCCTAGCCGGCACTTCAAGGGAAATTCATTTGAAAAGTAAAATTGAAAGACTTCTCTTGTCTTAGACTTTAAATTAAATTCTGCTTTATTTGGTTCTTATTTTTTTCTTATATACTAAAAAAAACAGTATTTTGCTTAAAGTTATTCATGCCAGTATTTTAGACTCCGCCCTTATTTTCACGATGGGTTACCAATCGATCCCGTTAGTCGATTGGTTCCCAGCCACATTCCAATAGCCAACAACAACAATGTCGACTGTGTAGTGTACTTACAGAGTCACTATTACCGTAACAAACGATACAAAAACAGTGCAACATTAAATTAAAATCCAACAACATTTTTGATGCAACTTAAAACCCAAAAATTATGACGGGCACTAAGAATAAAAAATGTCGTAATAAATATCATTCACACTTCTAAAGTGCTGAATTGTTTTCATCCCCTCTTGCTGCTTGTATCGTTTGGATACTTAATTCTCTGCTCAAGCACAACAACAACAACGCTGTTGTTAGTGCAATGCAATTACAATATGATCAGTGCACTGGAGTATTGGGGGTTGGAATTAATTTTAAAGGTTTTTTTTCGGTTTTTGAGCATTTATTTAGAAACAACGGTACAATGTATATTATTCAAAGTATTGTCCATCGTTAGCTACAACATTTTCCCATCTTTCTGGCAGCATATGGATTCCGCGCCGGAAGAACGATTCGTCTTTTGAGGCAATCCACGAATCGACCCATTTTTTGGTATCCTCGTAAGAAGTGAAGCGCTGCTCAGCCAAGCCATGCGTCATCGATCTGAATAGGTGGTAGTCGGAAGGGGCTATGTCTGGGCTATAAGGCGGGTGGGGTAGCACATCCCAATTCAGCGCCTCCAACGTTTCCTTGACGGTTCTTGCAACATGTGGCCGTGCGTTGTCATGTTGAAAAACCACTTTGTCGTGTCTTTTGACATATTCCGGCCTTTTAACCTTTAATGCTCGGCTCAATTGCATCAATTGTTGTTGGTAGCGTTCCCCAGTGATGGTTTCGTTAGGTTTTAGCAGCTCATAGTACACGACACCCTTCTGATCCCACCAAATACACAGCATAAGCTTGGCGCCATGAATATTCGGCTTGGCCCTCGATGTTGATGCATGGCCGGGTGGTCCCCACGATTTTTTTCGCTTAGGATTATCGTAATGGATCCACTTTTCATCGCCAGTGACAAAACGATGCAAAAAACTCTTCCTTTTATGCCGTTGAAGCAGTTGTTCGCACATGCAAAATCGCCGTTCAACGTCTCTCGGCTTCAACTGGTACGGCACCCAATTTCCTTGCTTTTGAATCATTCCCATGGCCTTCAAGCGTTTGCCGACCGTTGATAAGTCGACTCCCAATGATTCTGACAATTCTTGAAGGGTTTGACACGGGTCTTCATCGAGCAAAGCCTCCAATTCCTCATCTTCAAACTTTTTCGGCTGGCCCGGACGCTCTTTGTCTTCCGTATCAAAATCACCACTTTTAAACCGACGGAACCAGTACTCACAAGTAGAAATCGATGGAGCATAGTCCCCGTAAGCCTCAGTAAGCGTGCGTTGTGCTTCAACCGCTTTTTTCTTCAAATGGAAGCACAAAAGTAAACCTTCCCGCAAATTGCGTTTTGTTGGAACGAAAGTCGACATGTTCACAGAGAAAAAAATATATGTTGTTTACACTTCGGTGGAATGACACATACTGAAAAATGAAGCTTCGACAATGTGCTTTGAAATGAATATAGTCACAGGTGTGCCCGATGCGATCTATTGATAGTTACGCCATCTCTTAGAAAACCTTTAAAACTAATTCCAACCCCCAATAAATACAGCGAATATATTATGTTACTCCAATGCAACTGACCTGCCGAATTTTCAAGGCTATCAACGCCAACATTGTTGTTGTTGGCTATTGGAATGTGGCTGGGAACCGACCCTTCTTCGGAAAGAGCAGGTCTTGGTACTACCTCTCTGGTAGAACACGTTATCGATACAAGTGTAGCCTCTCCTATAAAACAGAGATACTATCCTATTTCACCAGCTATGGAAAAGCTTCTGTGTCAGGAAATTGACCGAATGCTCGAACTAGGTGTCATCGAAGAAGCAGAAAGTTCACCCTGGTCTTCTCCTGGCGTTTTGATTGTTAAGCCTGGAAAGGTTCGTTTTTGCATTGATTCAAGAAAACTCAATGAGGTGACAGTTAAGGATGCTTTTATATAAGCAATAAGGATCCTATTCCAATCATTGATGGTTTGCTTTCTCGTCTGCCTCCCGTGCATATCATTTCAAAGATCGACCTTAAAGATGCCTTTTGGCAAATCAAATTATCCAGAGATTCTTGTCCTAAAACGGCGTTTACGATACCCAATCGACCATTGTATCAGTTCACGCGCATGCCTTTTGGTTTGTGCAATGCACCGCAAACAATGTGTCGATTGATGGACAAGGTGATTCCGTACAATCTCAAAACTCGCGTTTTTGTTTATTTGGACGACCTGTTGGTCGTATCACAGTCACTGGAAGAACACATAGTGCACTTGTCAGAAGTTGCTTCTTGCCTTAGAAAAGCCGGTTTGACAATTAATGTCAATAAAAGTCAGTTTGGTCTCAGTAAGGTCAAGTATCTTGGTTTTGTAGTGGGAAATGGTTCGCTTACTGTTGACCCCGATAAAGTGAAAGCCATAACAGAATATCCCGTTCCTAGAACAGTTCGTCAAATTCACCAATTCCTAGGAATGACTGGGTGGTACCGGCGATTTGTGTCTGACTATGCAGCTGTTACTTTTCACCTTACTGAACTCCTAACGAAAAAGAAAACTTTTGTGCCTATGTCTCATTTTTATGTCTCATAAACTCAGCAAAGCGCAAAAAAACTATACCGTCACTGAGTTGGAGTATTTAGCCGTCGTGCTAGCGATAAAAAATTTTGTGCCTACATTGAAGGCCACGAGTTTAAGGTAGTAACCGACCACGCAAGTCTGAAATGGCTAATGCGTCAAAAAGACTTAAGCGGAAAACTAGCTCGATGGGCACTGAAAATCCAAGGTTTTAATTTTACAATTGAGCACCGAAAAGGTAGCGAGAATGTTGTGGCTGATGCTTTGTCTCGGTCTTTTGAACCGGGTGACTCTAAATCGGTCGTGGCTGCACTTGAGTTAGAAACTTTGCCTGAAATAGACCTTGAGTCCTTACACTTCAATTCAGACGAATACCGAAAATTCAGAGAAAAGTTGGCTTTATCACCTTTGCCAGATTATAAAATCATTGATGATTATGTTTACCGTCGTTTGGAATTTGACTCTGATACAACCGATCCTTCTCTTGCTTGGAAATTGCTTGTTCCTGACGAATTGCGAGAAAGTGTAATCTATGCCTCTCACGATGCTCCATCTTCTGCTTATGGTGGCATAGCCAAGACACTTGAACGCATCCGTCGTTATTTTTACTGGCCAGGTCTGGTTGCACAAGTCCGAAATTATGTATTGAGTTGTGAATTATGCAAAACTTCGAAGTCACCTACACATATCCTTCGTCCACCTATGGGTCAAATGACAGAAACGGAACGTCCATTTCAAAGACTTTACGTCGATCTAATTGGACCATTCCCTCGTTCTAAGAGAGGTAACATTGGAATGTTGATAGTCTTAGATCACTTTCGAAATTCACTTTTCTGAAAACCCTGAAAAAATTTACCTCGAAACTTATCATGAATTTTCTGAAAGAAAGCGTGTTTGACACATTTGGTGTTCCTGAGTCAGTTGTGTCCGATAACGGAAGTCAGTTCAAGAGTAAAGACTTTGAACTTTTTCTGGCAAAATATGGCATAAATCATGTGTGCACAGCCGTTTACGCTCCCCAATCCAATGCGTCAGAGCGAGTCAATCTTTCGATCAACGAAGCTTTACGCTCATATATACGAAAAGATCAACAATTGTGGGATGTGTATATAAGCAGCATTAATGGCTCATTGCGCAAAAGTGTCCACCAGACCATTGGACAAGCACATGATGACTCACGGTAAGGATTATAAAATCCTGAAAAATCTTTACTTGCTTTCAGAGGGTTCAGAGAGGTTAAAACGAGAAGATGAGTTTTCGATAATACGAAGTCTCATTCATAAAAGAATGAAAGATTCCTATGACCTTAATGCCCGATCTTATAATTTACATTCTCGTCATCGTCAGATTGAAATTGGTCAAGAAGTGACCAGACGTAATTTTTGCCAGAGCAATTTGCTTAAACATTTTAACGCCAAATTGGGTCCAACCGGAGTTAAAGCCATTGTTAAACAAAAGCTCGGCAACGCCTATTATGTGCTGACTGATTTAGAGGGAAAAACGCAAGGCACGTATCATGCGAAAGATATTTGGTAGCGGTTAGTTGGAATTCTTCTTTTATACTGTTCTCGAAGGATAAGCTTTTGGGTACGGTTGGGATATACGCGATGGTATCGAACAGTTGTGATGTTGAGTTCACTACAATAACACTGCTCTAACTCCTGATTTGAAATTTTTTTTCTGTCTTGACGACCATGGGTAAACTGACCTAAGTTGGAAAACTAAAAGTTATACACCCTTTTCAGACACTTGTCTGCAGCTGGCTTTGTCAAGCATCTGTTTTGTGGGGGGTGAAAAATCTCAAGCGTCAAATGGTCGTTTGACAGCTAGTAGTAGCGTGGGTTGGCGAACCAACCTTAAGGAAAATGTCACTGACATAACGCAACCTCAATTTTGACAGCTAAGTCGACAGTTGTTTTCCTGCTCAGGCTTGAATTTGAATTCAAAATTCAAATCAGCAGAGGAAACACTACGACTGAGCAACCGGAAGAGTTTTTTCTCATCGGCTCTCCCGGTAGAACCCGTTGTGTTGTGCCCTTGGCTGGTCTGGACTTTGAATTCAAATTCAAAACTGAGCTGGGATTTCAACCCGGAAGCCATTAAATATAAATGATGTTTTTTTTTTCTTTTTTTTTTTTTTTTTTTTGCTTGCAAAATGATTAGCCACAACGTATCTGCCGTGGTTAATTAGTGCCTACATTTTGACATCGTTAAAATTGCCAGTTGACATGTTTGTTGTGCGGACTTAACTTCTTGATTGCAAACATCGCTAAAAAAGGGCTCAAACACCGCGTCCGACAGTTTGCGCAAACATCGTTTGCACCAACATTCTGTGTAAGCGGTCATTAAACCATGTCCTATAACATAGCATGTTGTACTGTCCGACTTGCTTATGGAAACGACAATACAAGAGTTGACGGCCTTTGTCTTTCCTTTCGCTGATTGTAACTGGCGCAGTCGTGCTGAAATTTGGAGGTGAGAAAATTGGACAGTTCAACCCAAGAAAAATGGAATTAGTTCTATAATCTGTTGTTTTTAGGTTTTTTATTCGGGTTTTCTTCGGCGAACAAAGTGCAACAGCATGCTATTAATTAAATTAGGCTTGAGAAAATGGACATTAGGTTAGTGATTGCTTAAAAGCCCCAAGAATAAGAGTATAAAAAGTGGTACCAAATGCATATACGTCCGCGCTGCAGTGGTTGGTTACCACTCTCAACACAGCAGCTACGTCTGCGAAATCTAGTACGGATTCAAGGTCTTAACATTGATTGCACAAGCAGCACTCGCACCGCCTTTAAACCACAACGTTCAGCAGAAAAAACCAACGTAAAAGAAGGATACCCACACCACCAAAAGAAAAAAAAACTATATTGACACCACCACAAGCCAGTCCGTTGTTACCAATGATGATGAGGATGAATAATGTTAATGCGCCTATGATGACCATGTCTAATTCGATGCACTCGATGGCGCCCAGTTCAATTGCACTACGATAGCTGCAATCACCACAACCGACATATCCACCACGGCGAACAGCAGCAGGTACGATCGCTGCGGGACCAAACAACAACAGCTGCAACCACCAATAACAGCCGTCAACTCCACCAACAACTGCACCAGCACAACAGCTGCAACCACCAACAACAGCCGTCAACTCCACCAACAACTGCACCAGCACAACAACTGTCACCACCATCAACAGTTGCAACCAACAACAGCAGCTACCAACCTCCACAGCAGCTAATACCGAGACCAACATTCTGGATGCAGACAAGGAGACGCAGTAAGCTGCAATATATGTTGAATATTGTATTTTTGTGTATCGCCATGTATAATATACATATATATTGTATATGTAACCACATTTACATAAATAGCGATTTCAGTCAAACCATTTGCTACAAATTTTAGTTTACTAATTTTAATTTGAAATTTTGAATATCGCCATGTATATGTAAAAACATATACATAATTACATATTTCAGATATACCAGATGCTTAAATTTTTAGTTTATTAATTTGATTTTGAAATTTTGAATATCGCCATGTATATGTAAAAACATATACATAATTACATATTTCAGATATACCAGATGCTTAAATTTGGAGTTTACGAATTTGATTTTGAAATTTTGAATATTGCCATGTATATGTAAAAACATATACATAATTACCTATTTCAGATATACCGGTTGCTACAAATTTTAGTTTACTAATTTGTGATTTTTTTTTATTGTTGGGTATAGGTAAATGCATATACTTAATTTTCTGTGTCAGGTATATCAGTTGCTATTGACCAATGCTAATTTACTAATTTGAATTTTTGAGTATTGCCATGTATAGGTAAATACACATACCGATATATCTATTTTGGATTTCTAGGTTGTTTGCTAATTTATTGACCTTTGAGTATCGCCAGGTATAGGTAACTCCACATTTATAAAGAGCGAATAGTATGAGACAGTGCGCAAAAAGAAAAAAAAAATTGTTTTTTTCTTTTTAGCTGACCCAAAATGTAAGTTACTTCAGGGGGGGTAGATGACCTTTACTTAAGATTAACCTGAAACGAAGATTTAACCTAATAAACCTGTTGAAAGTAAAATAGCATATAACTTTCATATCGAGAGCGGCATGGTAACTCAAACGAATTTGGTTTTAAAATTATATGGTAAAAGTAAACTACACTCAAAGAAAATATTAAATTAATCTTACTTTAAATTTAAATTTAACACTATGGCGAACTGATTTAAATTTACAAAAAGTAAACTGCACTAAAAGAAAATATTAAATTAATCTAACTTTAAATTCAAATTTAGCACTATGGCGAAATGATTTAAATTTACGAAAAGTAAACTACTCTAAGCGAAAATATTAAATTAATCCAACTTTAATTTTAAATTTTACACTAAAGCGTGCTGATTTAAATTTACGAAAAGTAAACTACTCTAAGCGAAAATATTAAATTAATCCAACCTTAATTTTAAATTTTACACTAAAGCGTGCTGATTTAAATTTACGAAAAGTAAACTACACTAAGCGAAAATATTAAATTAATCCAACTTTAATTTTAAATTCAACAATAAAGCGTACAGATTAAATTTACGAAAAGTAAACTACACTAAGCGAACATATTAAATTAATCCAACTTTAATTTTGGCTTTAGCACTATGGCGAACTGATTTAAAATTACGAAAAGTAAACTACACTGAGAGAAAAGATTAAATTATATAGTACCTAAAAGTACGAAAAGTAAACTACACTAAGAGAAAAGATTAAATTATATAGTACCTAAAAGTAAACTACACTTATAGAATACTTTTAATAAATCTAACTATAATTTTAAATTTTGCTCTATGGCGAACTGACTTAAATTTATGATGGTACTTAAAAGTAAACTACTCTACCAGAAAAAAAAAATATAATCAAAGAAACTAATGTTTATCTTAATGCCATAATTACACGGAACATGTTGAATTGTATTAACGCTCCTCTTGTATCTAATTTATTTTTTCTTATATACTGTAAATGAATATATAAATATTGGAATAGAAAACATGAAAAACTGCGACTTTCCATAATTTTCTTGGATGATGAAAGGTAAGGACATGTAGGGGGCTGCTGCACTTGGGTGCAACAACAGGGTTAATGAAATCACATCTCCTTTCATTAACAGGCAGCGCGGGTATAGACTATGAGGGGAATTAACACCTTCCTCCCTCATACTATATAAGCTACAGTTCGGTTCCTGTTGGCTCTTTCGGGTTTTTTTTTTCTTTCCTCTCTCCCATCCGTTTCCTGTTACCGCCCGTTTGAATTTTAATTCAAATTGTCCTTTCCCGTTTCCCGTTAACGTCTGCATACGTACGACTTGTGCAGATCGCATCCCATGACTTCCTGACGAAGCAACCCCACGACCATTTTCCCTGAGCTAAGCTGAAGCATAGCTAGGTATGTAGACGCCCGCTAAGTCAGGAAGTGCCTCGTCATCCGGTTGCGGATGTCACGACGCTACGAGGTGGATATTCGGTCGTGTCACAGATCTTGGGGGCCAATTAATTGGGCCATTTCGTGAAATTATTTTTTCGTCAAAAGTTTCCTTGAGTAAATCAATTGTAGCGCCCGCTGTGTGGCATGTGGCTCCGTCCTGTTGGAACCACATATCAGCAAGATTAATGCCAGCTAATTGAGGTACGAGAAAACTTCGAATCATGTTCCTATACCGTTCACCATTGACAGTAACATTCTGACCATCATCGTTTTTGAAGACATATGGGCCAATGACTCCGCCAGCCCATAAAGCACACCAAACAGTAATTTTCTGTAGATGTAATGGTGTTTCGACAAAAGCTTGTGGATTCTCCTCACTCCAAATACGACAATTCTGTTTATTTACGTACCCATTCAACCAAAAATGGGCTTCATCGGAAAATAAAATTTTCCATGGAAATTCAAAATCAATATCAATTTGTGCCTCAGCCCATTCGCCGAATTGGCGGAGCATACGATGATCGTTTGGCATTAATTCCTGCACAAGTTGAATCTTGAAAAGTTTTAAGCCAAGATCTTTTCGTAAAATCTTCCATAAAGTGGAAGGACACAACCCCAGTTGCTGAGAAAGGCGACGACTTGATTGATTAGGATCATCTTCAATTCTGTCCTGTACAGCGGCTACAGATTCTTCAGTGTGCACTGTTCGGCATCTCACGGGATGCACATTATCAGTAACAGTAAATGTGGTCTGTAAACTATTTATTGTTCTTCGAATTAAAAGCTTTGAAGGACGATTATGTACGCCATAAAAAGCACGAAGTGCACGATAAGTTTGACGAACAGAACCATTATTTTGATTAAAAATTTCCACAATTTGCACGCGTTGCTCTGGTAAGTCGATCCATAATAAAATGTCAAAGCAAACTAAACAAAAAGCAACTATCAGCTGTTAAATGAGTGGTCAAATAAAGCAGTAATGCCAACTCAAAGTTGTATCACTCTATAAAAACACCCTTTATTAAAAACATTTTGAATTATTTACTTCTTAAAATTTTCAATCCCTAACTAATCCCGGGATCGAGAAAAGCTTCCTGGATTGGACTCCCTAGTGTGTATGTATGTCCTTTAAAATTTGCAAACCATTTTTCGCAATTTTGCAAACTTGTTGGTATCCGATTAAGCTGAAATTTAACATACATATGTTAGTCCGGTGACAATGCAATATTATAATAAAAAATTTTGCCACACCCCCTTTTATATATTTCTTTATTGGCCAAAGAAGGCCAATTTACTTATTCTAACAGGTTTGTTTTTTTTTCTCCCAATTTTCTTGTTTTGGTGTTCGAAGATATGCAAATTGATGTGGGCGTAATCTGCCCACCTGATCAACTGGAATTCAAAAACACGTCAAAAAGAAAAGGAGATAAGAAAAGAAAAAGAAAAGGAACTTACATACTAACGTATTTTATACATAGTAGTATAGCTAAGAATTTTATTTGATAAGAATAGGAGAGATCTGAGAAGGGTATAGGAAATTGGAAAGAATACGCTTAAAAAACTGGCTATTTATTATCTTAGAATTTAATTCCTAATGAATAAAAGGACAATAAATGAAGAGCGCAGGATTATTGAGCTTTTAGTAGGGAAAAAAGAATTGGAGAAAAAGATTTCAAACCTAGTTGCTTGAAGGAAGGTATTATGACGGAAATAGGGACTTGGAAAGATTTTTCTTAAAGTAAATTTAGACATAGGGGATGAATAGTACTCGCTGATACTATGGAATTCTCTACAGAACCTATTTATCGGCTCATTTATTGCGTAGGCAGTGTGATGTTGATATTTATTTAATAGTCGTGTATGCCGTGTACTGATCGGGTCTTTAAATCGTATCTTGTTTGATATATAGTCGCTTTCAACAACACCGTTAATGATATCGAAGGTAAAACATGAACTAAGTAAAGTCCTTCTTGTTGAAAGGGGCAATAAATTCAGAAGGCTAAGCCTAAAATCATAAGTTGGCAATATATTGTACTCACGGGGGTTATACGTGTCCCTAAGCACAAAAAGCAGAAATTGCTTTTGAATAGATTCAAGTTTGTCACTGTGTGATTCGAAAGCAGGATTCCAAATAATGCATCCATATTCAAGAATAGGGCGCACTAATGCACAGTATAATGCCTTCATGACCCAAACATTTTTGAACTCTTTTGCACGTCGTTTTATGAAACCAAGTAGTTTGCTGGCCCTAGATACAATTTTATCATAATGTAAGTTGAAACGCAAATTGTTGTCCAAGACTACACCAAAATCAACAATATGGTTGACTCTTTCAAGTTTAATGCTATTGAGGAAGTAACCGGCATTTGTTACTAAATTTTTACGGGAGAAATTATTGCGCAGCATTTCTTAACATTAAGATAAAGTTTATTTTGATTGCACCAGTGCTCAAGAGATGACAGTTTCGACTGTAATTAAATTACATCTGTTTCCGATTTAATATCATGGTACATTTTTAGGTCGTCTAGAATATCAGATAGGTCTGAGATAAAAACATTAAAGAGAAGTGGACCAAGGTGACTACCTTGTGGTACGCCGGATGTAACTAAAATCTGTTTGGATAAGCTACCTTGAAATTTTACGTATTCGGACCTGTCGTGGAGATAGGACTTCAGCCAACTGAGCAAAGATCCTGAGATACCAATCTTTTCCAATTTGGAAGCCAAGATATTATCGACTCGATCAAAAGCTTTGCTAAAGTCTGTGTATACTGCCTCTACTTGATGTCTGTTTTCCATTTTACTTAAAACATCAGAGATCATAGTCATTAGATTTGTTGTGGTTGATTTACCTTTACGGAAACCATGTTGCTGTTTATTGAGTAAAGGATTTATAATAGATAGTTAGTTTTGCGCATATAATTTTTTCGAACAATTTTGGAATAGCTGATAATATGGCGATTCCTCTATAGTTTTCAACAGAACTTTTATCGCCATTTTTATATATTATTGTTAGGTGAGATATCTTCCAATACGATGGAAAAGATCCTTGGAGCAGAGATTTGTTAAATATTATATATATAAAGGCATGATAAGTGTGTCTAAACATCGGACTAGTAAGTGGGGGGTAACAAGTCTGGGCCGGGTCCTTTATTTGAATCAATTTCTTTAATCGTATTAGATATCTCATCGCGCGCTAATTGGATATGATTTATTATAGGGCGAATTCCTGAAAAGGGAGGGGAACTATAAGTATTACTTGTGAAGACACAGAAAACTTCTTTAAAATAATCTGCATATAAGTTGCTGATTTCATGAGGGTTGGAGGAATTGACATCACCTTTAAACATAGAAGATGGATAGCCGCTAGATTTTCGATAGAGAACTCTTTGGATAGCTCGTCATACCTTAGCTTCAGTTCATCGCTTACATTATCGGTGGTTTAGAGAAGTTTGTAAATTTTGTTTCTTTGGTTCCTCAAAAATCTGAGATTTTTGTCTAGCCATGACTCCGAAAGCTTATTCTTTTTCTTTATTTTTGGCACCTAATTTTCGATAGCAGTAAAAATGTGCTGATAAAATCTTGAGACAGCGCTGTCCAAATCTATGTTGGATAGAATATTATTCCAGTTTAGAGCATCTAGATAACATTTTATACTTTCGTAATCGGCGTTGAGGTTATCGTATGCAATGGAGTTATTATAAGACTGGGTAAAAGTAATGTTAGCAGAGAAAGCAACTGTTAAGACTGATAAATTTTCTGCTTCAGTGCATGGAATAACCTTCACTTCATCGTACGAGTTTGTAAAGATAAGATCCAACCATCTGCCATTTTTATTTTGTTCAGAAGAAAATTGTTGCAGATCGTTGCCATAAAAGGTACTAAATAATGAGAAATCTATGGCATTAGAAAGGTTAACAGGAAGAAGATAGTTGTCATTTTCATCAATGACAAAAGAGATATTTGGACGGTTGAAGTCACCAAGAACCTTATCTTCCTGTTTAAGAATAGATGTAAAGGAGAACAGTGTTTCACATAGCTCATTGTATGTTGTTTCACTTGAGCCGGGAGGAATGTAAACGACACCTATTTACATAAAAACACTATTTCCTGAACAAACTTTAATTATGCGGTGATCAAAAAGTTTATGGGTATGAGTTATCTATAAGCTCACTTGAAAGAGAATTGTGAGTTGCTATGAGAACGCCACCTCCTCTAGAAAGACCAGTTGAGGAGTAATCCCGATCGTTTCTGAAGACAGTCCAATTACTGTCAAGACTTTCCTCATTATTGAAGGTATCATTTAACCATGTCTCAGTGAATGCTAGAACATTGAAGTGACATGATTTGGCGTCAACATAAAGTTTATTTTAATTGCTTCTCATGCCGCCACAGTTATGGTAAAATATATTTGAGAAATGGGAGTTAGGGACGATAATATTGTTGTTGGTCTTTACGCGATTTTTGAAGAAGGGAGATATGTTTAGTCCTGACGTGAGCACCATAGGTATCAAGATCCACCTTGACTTGATCGATCTTCACGCCGAGTTGGTCGTGAAAACGAATAAATAAGTTAAGCAAGTCATCAACATCGGTAGGCAGACCTTCTTGCTGAATTAAAACTTTAAGATTAGTTTTGGTCTTGCCTTCAATGTGTATTGAATCAGGGTCTTGTGCATGTAGGCGAGATACAGACGAACGTTATTAAATACACTGTTCTATCTAAGGCGGGAAATGGCATATCTACTCTCAGAGTCTGCGCAATAATTTAACGTTAATTTGACTCTTGGTGGTAGTAGAGGGTCTAGGATTAACTTCGAACTGCCAGGTTGGTTCGAGGGCTCAAATATAATTGGATCAGATCTAGATGGGCTTAGAGTATGAGAGTGCACGAAAGAAGGATAGGATGTACGGTGGATTTTAAGTGTATTTTTAATGTAGGGGATTCATATTCAGGGTTAAGGTTAAACGAGACGCTTTTAGATTTTAATGATTTTTGAACGGAAGAGGACGGAGGAATTGAAGTATGTTTTGGAAAAGGAGAAAATTTGTGAAAGACATTCCTTTTATAAGACCAGTTACAATCTGGCAAAGGTTTATTAGGTGCATTACTTTTATTAGACTTATAGTTGAACTTAGAAGAATAAACATTATTCGTAGGATAACTCAAAGTTCTAATTTTATGATGAACATTGCCATCATTAATTGATGCTTTACTTTTAATAGACTTTGAATTAAGCTTAGAAGAATTATCATAATAGTTCACAGGCTTACTCATAGTTCTAATTATATGATGATCATCGTTATTTTCTCTGCTAGTTCTAGGTGTCTTCAGCTTCTTTTCAGGGTTGTCTATCCACTCGGAGATTTTCCACTTACCATGCATCATTATGCCACCAGAGATGTTCAAGAACATCCATTTATATCGATTTGGAATGTCCAATTTAAAACTGCAGAACTTTCTGACCTTTATGGACATTTTTATGCAGTCAGAAATTGCGACACCGAATTTTTGCTGAAAATGATTACGCAGCCAAGATACTGTAGTTTTTACTGGGAGGCCCTTAACAAACAATGTGGTTTTTAGTCTATCATTCACACTCTTCAGCTTTTTGATACGGTTATCCCATTCAGATGATGTCCATGATGTTCCAAACTTATGGATCAATTTACGTGGCGAAACCACAGGAATAGAAATAGGTGGCCCCATTTCTTTCTCAGGGAGAGACGTCGGTGGTGAGCGCAAAGAATTAAGCAGTGGAGTAGGATCGGTAGCTTCTACGATTTCTTCAAAGATAGAAGAAGTGTTATGATGGGGTGATTCTGGGATGTTCTGAACCCTTTCTGGAGCATATATGATATAATCAGTAATTTCAGCAAGCAACACCCGAAATATTTCATGATCACCATTCATTTAATTTACCTCATGGTATAAAACTTCAACTAGTGGATCTGCCTGCTGAGGTGGTAATAAAGTTACCCTTGAATTGGATTGTATCATGGTGTCTACGTCCATTATAAGAACCGCGATATTTTTTGATAAGTTTTGTATTAAAAGTTTTTCGTTGTCAGGTATTTTATACTAATGCGTTAAAGAGTTATTGATTTCGGTTATCGCGGTTTCAAAAGAAGACATATTATTTTTTAAATCAGCTATGGTGTCCGTGACTGTTGTAAGGTTACTTGAAAGTTTGGATATTTTTGTATCCAGGTCAGATTTTGCGGACTCAATAAAGCTGCTGAGATCTTCGGCAGTTTTTAAGACCCCATCGACCTTAGTAACTTGCTCACTTATTTGTTTTAAACATTGAAGCGCACAAATCAATAAAAATGCTATATCTCCATAAGTTTTGAAAATAAAAGATGTTAATAATAAATCTTTAAGTCTAAAAAGTAAAAAATAAATAAAAAGTAAAAAGAAATTTTTAAAATAAGATTTTTTTTTAAAAATGCGTGAACTAAAAATAAAAAATTAATTTAAGTGGCATTTGTCATATATGTATATAGTAGGTATATTCTAGGTGCAGAAGAACCCCTCTCTTGGTTACTCATCATCATAATATAAGCGTACGTAAATTGGTAAGTTTTAAGGACTTATATAATTTTGGAATTTTTCAAATACATTTATATTTAAAAGCTTGAGGCACCGATGTCCGCCATCCGTTTATCAGTCTTACTACACATTATCAGTGGCATTGAATCTTTAAGTAAGCTTACCTGTACTGCGATCCATTATGCATGTTTACTACACAATATCAGTGCCTTAAGCTTTTAAATATAAATTTATTTGAACAATTCTAAATTTATATAAGTCCTTAGAACTTACTAGTTTACGTTCGCTTATATTATGATGATGAGTAACCAAGAGAGGGGTTCTTCTGCACCTAGAATATACCTACTATATACATGTATGACAAATGTCACTTAAATGTATTTTTTAATTTTAGTTTAAGTTTTTTTTAAATAAAAGCTTATGTTTTAAAAATTTGTTTACTTTTTATTTATATTAACTTTAATTAATTTCCTTTCAACCTTTACTTGGAAAAGAATAAATAATAATGCCAATTATTTATAAAAATACATCAGTCTTAGCCCATCCTTCGTTGGGAAAGGTTTCTTCAATAATTTAATCGACAAACTTCCTATTGAACTGCATTTACCTGGATATCAGTTTTGTGGACCCGGTACTAAATTAAAGAAGCGATTAGCTAGAGGCAATCAAGGAATCAATATTTTGGATGCTACTTGCAGACAACACGATATATCATATTGAAACAATGAAGATTTGGAAAAAGAGCATATTGCTGATAGAATCTTCACTGAAAAAGCTTGGCACAGAGCTACCGCAATTGATAGTAGTATTGCTGAAAAATCAAATGCTTGGATTGTTACTAACGCAATGAAGGCAAAAACAAAATTTGGTCTGGGTAGCGTTACAAGTAAAACGAGGAGATCTCCTCAAGTAAATGGACACGGACTATTTAGACACGCCTTAAAAAGTGCAAAAATGGGAATTAAGAAAACTAAAAACTTGGATGATGCAGTTAAAATTTCAAGAAAAGTTGTAAACAATATTTTCAAGGGGAAAAATCTCTGATTAAGACTCCTAGAGTAATTCCACTACCTAAATCTGGAGGTTTTCCTTCGCTTGCACCTATATTCGCTGCCTTGGGTGCACTTTGTGGTCTAGCTGGCGGAGTATCTGGCATTACAAAAGCCATCAATGCAGTAAAAACTGAAAAAGAGCAGTTAAATGAAGCAAAACGACATAATAGTAAAATGGAAGCTATTGCAATAGGAAAAGGCATGTTCCTAAAACCATACAAAAAAGGATTTAGATTATATTTAAAGCTTTATAAACAAAATTTTTAATGAAACTACTTTAAAAGGCCCTTACCAATGTAGATTTTAGAAAATATGCCAAAGATATTTCAAATTTTAGAGAAGTGTTTATGTGTGATACTCCCCAAGTAAACCATTTAAAAAGGAATGCGCGATAATTAATCTCGATACATCAAAGAGTGCCGGCACACATTGGTTAGCATAAAGGAAAAACAACAATCAAATCGAATATTTTGATAGTTTCGAAAATTTACAACCGCCATTATACTGTAATTATAATAGATATCAAAATTATAACACAATAAATTGTGGACATTTATGTTTGAAATTTTTGTTTTCGAAAAAAGTCTGAAAAAAATTAATTTTTATTCAAAAACCATGTTGTTTCATTTTAAGTCATCATTATCATCATCAACATCAGCTACTTAAACATACTAGAAATTATTATAAAATTCCAACAGCAGAGTAAAGTTTAAAAAAATAAAATAAATATATTTTGTATAAAGTTATAAAATTTTTATTTTTTCTTCTTAATCATATATCTTTAACAATTTTAAATCTAAAAAATAAACTTTTATTCTTAAAGTAATATTATTCTAAATCCATAATGCTGAAATGACCCCACGGTAATGTTTCATTACTATTTGCTATCAAAAACTGCTTATCATAGTGAGGGCTTAATGCGATTTTTGATTGTACGATTGAACTTACTTCATGTTTCCGCTACTGAATCAAATTTTGTTGAACTGTCTTTTCAACGTTGTTTTCAAGGCAATCAACATAGTCACTAAATGTTATTTAGTCTTAACTATGTTTCTTTTTACACCTTTAGATTTGTTCATTGAATTTTCACCCTCTACCCGTATTGCATACATTTTTGAGCGGAGCCCTACAAATTCTGTCGTGATACTACCATTATTCTCTTCTTTCATGAGACCCAAAACTTTTTTATTGGCTTGAGGAATACCCCACACGTTTTCAATAGAATAGTTGCTTGTATCAAAGTGTATAAAGCAATCGCGTTTGATAAACTCATACAAGTCATTACAAACCACCTCATGAATTAGTGATTCGGTATCGGTATAGCAAATGGCGCAATCGGAACCAAATTGAGAAGCCTTGTAACTATAATGAAAATCATAACTGTTTGTTTTGGCTAAATCAAGGATGCACATACCAACATAAATGGGTTTATTGAAGTATAATTCACTTTTGTTGAGTTCAATTGCCATCAAATTTTCACCAAATATTGTTGAGGCCTTAAACTCAGGCTTAGAAATATAGGCTTTTAGAAATAAAGGTTCTTTTCAAACTCATTTTAAGCTGCTGATCTAAGACTTGTGTTTAGATCGATATATGATTTCAACCATGCAGATTGTCTAAATTTCAAAATTTTGTGAATGTTAGATAACTTTAATCCACATTTCAAAGCCTGCTTTAGATTTCTGTAGTGATAATATATCTCACGCCACCACCCAAAGTTGCAAATAGTTGTTTCTGTTTTGATCCTGGAGGTGTAATATGGTCAGGACAAAAGGGGAGATCTTTATGGTAATCGTGGAAATTAATTGGGTACTCTTAACCTACCTCGAGAATATATCCTACATCTGAATCGTCAGCTTTAGTCTCAACATTAAAATTGAGAATCTGACAGCCAATGAAACTCACTCTGGGGGAGAAATTGGGACATGGCCCAATCATACTGATTATTAATGTCATAATGCATTAATGCATAATTAATACATAATCATTTGGATGGTTGAGCCTCATTGTAATCAGTCATGTATTTATTGTTGGTCTTCGAATAACGCTTAGTAACTGACTAGGTTAGGTTAGGTTAGGTTAGGTCAAAGTGGCTGCCTCAATTGAGACACACTTAGGCCAATGAGGCCCATTGTGGTACCACAGGGTTGATTCCCATTCTCTATTTAAACCAGCTTGAGCTGTTCACAAAGCTTAGGATTTGGTATACCGATATTTCCGAGAGTTCTTCGAGGTCATTGAAAAACCAGTTTTTTAAGTGAAGAAAACGTTTTTGAGCCAGCGCTGGGCAAGTGCAGAGAAAGTGTTCTGTAGATCCCTCCTCATCTCTACAGCTTCTGCAAAAGTCGTTGTGGGGTATGCTAATCTTTGAGTGCCCTGTCAAGATCCCTATCATGGTGCTAATGTGGACTCTACTGAAAGAAACGAGTTCTTTTGAACGCTTAAGATTGAGTTTAGGCCAGATTTGCCGTGTTATATTACACGTGTTATCTGCTGACCATCTTTTGTTGGTTTTGATGCAGGATAACTCATGTGTAAGGAGTTTACATGTGGTGAGAGGAATACCAAGGTTTGTCCTGTCTAAAGACAGCTGCTTGGTAGTACCTGTACGAGCGAGTTCATCTGCTTTACAGTTGCCTAGAAAATCCTTATGTCCAGGAACCCGGCATATAAGAATTTAGAGATCTGCGGCAGATTAGAATTGTTTCAGATATTATTTCAACAGTTCCTAGGTCTTTCAAAGCGGCTTGACTGTCAGAAAGTATGCAAATATCCATGGAAGATATTTCATTTACTTGAAGTCAAGTTAACGCTTCATGTATAGCAGCGATTTCAGCTTGAAATACACTGCAGTGGTCAGGGAGCCTGAAGGCTAAATTAGTGCTTAATGCTTCGGAGTAGACTCCTCCACCTACTTTGCCATCTAGATTTGATCCATCAGTAAAGATCTCAATGACATTATGAGGTGAACGGTTTTCTAGTTCACACTCTTTTCGAGAGGGAATGGATACATCGAACTTCCTTTCAAAGGATAGTTTTTGTGTGATGTAGTCAATGGAAGTGGCGGCTGTAGCCTAGTGGGTAGAGTGCGTGGCTCCTAAGCTAAAGAACTGCGGTAGCCCGGGTTCAAATCCAGCTCAGACAGAAAGTTTTTTCAATTGAATTAATTTTTCTGTTCGGTCGTCACCTCTCTGCAGACAATGGCAAACCTCAGAGAGTAAATATTGCCATGTAAAGCTTCTTGAGAACATAAGCCGTTCGGAGTCGGCATTAAACTCGTAGGTCCAGTTCTCGATCATTTGTGTTCAAACATTTAATAACACGCACAACACAATTGATCAATAGAAGCTAGGTCAAAGTCCTTCCAAGGGCTGAAATGGCCAGTTTATTTATTTTTTTTTTTTTAGTCAATGGACCTTGGTAAGGGAGGGAGAAATTTTCTAATGCAAGAATGTCGTAGTGTACCTTGTTTCCACTGGGAGGTGGCTTCTAAGCGGATGGCTGTATTAGCGGCCATCTGTTTAGCTAGGATATCAAGTGGTATAAGATGAAGCATTATTTCTAATGCGTCTGTCAAAGTGGTTTTTAGGGCTCCAGTGATGCACAGTTCCACTGATCTTTGAACTTTACGGAGAAGGTTAAGGTGGGTCTGTATTTTGAGTGCATGCCACCAGACAATAGCACCATATAGCAAGATTGGCCTTACAACTGCTGTATATAGCCAATGAGTAACACTAGGTTGTAAACCCAATTTGCTACCTACGTACAGCATAGGGCAATATTCGCTTTTTTGGCTCTCTCGAGCAGATTGGGCTTCCAGTTTAGTTTCATATCCAGTATAAGTCCCAGATATTTTGCTTGATCTGAGAAGCTAAGTCTTGTGTTTCCCAGTTTGGGAGGACTAATAAGAGGTACATTGTGTTTTCTGGTGAAAATCACTAACTCAGTTTTATTAGGATTAACGCTGAGCCCACAGCTGATAGCTCAGTTGACTAGAGTATTTAGGCAGTTTTGCATGATGTCTCGAAGAGTAGATATATATTTTCCAGAGGTAACAAGAGCAACGTCATCGGCATAAGCTATCACCCTGCACCCCTCTAGTTCAAGTTTAACTAAAAGTTCATTTACTGCTAAATTCCAGAGTAGAGGCGATAGAACCCCTCCCTGAGGGGTTCCTCTTGGTACAGATCTTTTTCTCCAAATTTTGCACTTATAATCCTGCCAACTAGCATTTAATTTATGAATGCTATCAGTGCGGCTTCCACCCCAAGCTCCGTCAGTGCATTGGTGATAGCTCTTGCCTCGACGTTATTAAAGGCTCCTTTTATATCAATGAAAGCATTGTATATTCCTTCAGATGGAGGGATTTTTCAGTGATGGAGATTATGGAGTGGAGAGCTGTTTCCATGGATTAACCGTTGGTGTAAGCATGTTGTGCTATAGATAATGGCTTCTTTTCTATCATGGATCTTAAGTGAATGTATATTAGTCTCTCGAGGGTTTTTTGAAGAAAAGATGAGAGACTAATTGGTCTCTTGGGTTTACGTGTGAGCTTTTGCCTGCCTTAGGTATAAAGATAACCTTCACATTACGACATGGGAATGTGGTTTAGGTCAAGGCAGCTTTGGTAGATCAACAAAAGCCGCTCCCTAATGATGCCATACAACTTTTGAATTTCTATGGGAGCTATAACATCTGGTCCTGGTGACTTAAATGGTTTGAAGCTACTGATTGCCCATTCGAGCTTTGTTTGTGAGAGTATTTTTAGAGATCTGTTCACAGATGGTAACTGATATTCCTGAATTGGAGCGTTACATATCTCTGAACATCCCGGAAAGTGGGTTTCTACTAAAACATTCAGAGATTCCTCACTGCTGGTGGTCCAAGTACCATCTTCCTTTTTCATGAAGCTTGGATTGGAGGGAACCTTACCTAAAATTTTCGTAAGCCTTGACGCCTCAGAGGTCTGTGAGATATTTTCACAGAAGGTCCTCCAGTACTCTTTGTGCTTTTCGTAATTCATTACTATATTCTTTGAAAGCTGTTTTATAATTTGACCACGTATCTGTGGATCTTGTGGCCTTAGCCCTATTGAAAAGTTTTCTGGTCTTTTTCCGGAGATCTTCTAGTCCCTTATTCCACCAAAGAGGTTTTTACTTCCCTTTCAATGTTTTTAGCGGACAAGCGGTATCTAGAGCTTTATTTAGCGAGTTAGTGAGACTATCAACTAAGTTGTTTAAAGATTTTTTTATTAGAAGAACGATTAGGTTGTTCATTTGAGAAATCTGGTCTTAATGTGTTTATATAAAGATCGCAATTATCTTGTTTAAGATTGGGAAATCGCATGATCTCGTGTCAAGGTTATCAACATTAAAGGGAATATATCTATGGTCTGAGAAGGAGTGTTCCTTAGAAACTCTCCAGTTTTAACCCTATTAGATATATGGTCAGAGGCAAGGGTAATATCTAGAACTTCCTGCCTATTACTTATAATGAAGGTGGGTTCATTACTTATATTAAGATTGGTTGTAAGGTAGTACACTGACTAAGACCCCACGAATACCTCGCTCTACAAACATGAGCATATCAATAGCCGTCAATAGCTCAAGGGTTATATCAGTATGCTTAAGCATTGTACTGTAAAAATTGGTAATATCAGGTAATGATGTTTCTGAAAATTTCGCTGCATCATCGCAGTAGTCATACGGAAAGACACCCTTACGTGTCTACAAATTTAATTGTTCATCATTTAAATTTTTAAACTCTGATCTTACAATACTGAAATTTGGTAGATGTAAGGCTAAAGTATCTAAGCTACTCGCCATGAATCTGAATAGTCAATATACCGATATTGTATCACGTATTAGTCCAGTTGTTTTGTAAATGAAATGTAACGTTTCTTGTTAATTGGTAGAAGGTCAATGCGCCCCTTTAAATTTTTAGCTAAATTTTTAAAAATTAAATGTGAGTCATAACCGGTGAGATTATGAAAAAATATGGTTATTGTGTGTGAGTCTTTGGAGTTAATATTGCACCCCTCATGCGCTGGGCCTCTATAAACACCGGTAAGATGACAATGATAGCGTACCTTGACATCATTGGTGAAGGCTTTCTCACAAAGGTGACATGTGTTGGCGATCGCAAAACTTTGAACTTGCTCAACAGTCATTTCATCCATGGGTAGAAAGACAGTTTCAACATCTTGGGCAAAATTATTTAGTTCCAAAACGAACCACTCAATACAATCTGCCCCGCGATAGCTTTTATAAAACGATAACGTGGGTTCATACGCACACTTAACATAAAAACCTACACTATATGAAAGGTATACCAAAAATGGGCATATACCTGCATATACCTGCTGAAAATGGACGTTCAAATCAAAATGCATATCGAGCACTTCATGATTTTTTTAGTCAATTTAATCGTCCAAATGTGCGTATAATAGGAAAAATCGTGCAAAAATTTGAGCGAACCGGATCTGTAGGAGATGTGAAAACACCAGTGCATGCTTGTACAGCTCGTACTGCAGAAAATATTGCTGCTGTTCGCGATAGTGAAAGGTGAGTCAATTGTACCTTGTGCAGAACTAAAGCCTTTTGACCATTTCAAGCGTTATCAATGGTCAGAATGGTGGCAAGAAATTTCAACAGTGGATGATCAATTTTCAAAGAAAATCATCTTCAGTGATGAGGCACATTTTCACCTCAGTGGATTCGTCAATAAGCAGAACTACCGTATTTGGGCGAATGATAATCCAAGAGTAATTGTCGAAAAACCAATGCACCCACAAAGAGTGACTCTTTGAATCATCGCGCCGTATTTTTTCCAAAATGAGGCCGGTCAGGCAGTTACTGTGAATGGTGTTCGCTATCGTGAGATGATAACGAACATTTTTTGGCCCGAATTCGAAGATATGGAAGTGGACGATATCTGGTTTCAACAGGACGGTGCCACTTGCCACACAGCTAACGAAACAATGGCTCTTTTGCGCGACAAATTCAATGGCCGTGTTATCTCACGTGGTGGCGATGTCAATTGGCCGCCAAGATCATGTGATTTGACACCGTTCGACTTCTTTTTTTGGGGTTATTTGAAAGAAAAGGTGTACGTCGATAAGCCAGCAACAATTCAAGAGCTAAAGGCTGAGATAATTCAGCACATTAACGGCATAGAACCTCAACTATGCCTCATCGACATCGAATATTTGGACCATCGGATGGAGGTGTGCCGCTTCATTAGCTCTAGTAACTCGAAATTCGCCACAAAATATTGTATTTACCTTAAGTGACGTATATTTTGCTAAGGATTTTTTAACGGTGCGCTGGATAGATCTGCACAATCCGCCAAGATATTCTGAGGATATTTATGAATCAAATTAATTATAACGCCGGTACGTACCTTCAAAAGTAAACAAGGATTAAATAAATAACTTGTATTAAAATATTTTAAATATAATCAAAATTATTTTGAAATTAAACTTACCGACCCCAAATGCTGATTCGATTTCTTCCCATCAAATCCGAATAGAAGCTCAATCCGATCTATTACACGTTCGGGAAATGTCAGCGCCAGAAAAAGCGTTGAGCTTCTTCAACTGAGTGCGATGGCTTTGAATCAGCCTTATTCCTGATAATGCGCTATGTTTTGCTACAACATTTGTTGCCCATCGTAAAATACTCCGACTGGAAATGAGGTGCGAGAAGCACTCTTTTATGCTCTGCATAACAAGCATAAGAGAGATTTTTATGCACATTTTCGCACAACGCTTTTGCGTTTTCGAAAATTTAATTGACACGTGCACTTATTTTTAAATTATTCAATATAATCTTCAAGAAATAGGTTTAAATGATTTATGTTGCGGATCAAATATGGAATGGATGAAATACTCTCGACTCAATCAGTTATATACGGTCTCAAATAAAAAGTTTTTCTTAAATCCTTATCTTCAATTTCAACAACAACATAGCACTTCAACGACCTAACCCTTTTCCATCAGCTCAGAACAATAAGTCTACTTATAGTATATATCCTCTCAACTTAGGCTCTTATGAGCTCATACGTTTCAAGCTTATCTCCATTTTCAACATCAATATAGCACTTAAACCACCCAACCACATTCCACCAGTTCTAACTAATAGCCTACATATAGTATATAACCTGCCAACTAAGTCTTTTATGAGATCATACGTTTCATGCTTATTTCTAATTTCGACAATAACATGGCACTTCACTCTTATCTTAAACTTGTGGTCTTGGGTCCACATATTGTGGTTACTTGCGTGGTTACTTGTGGTTACTTGTGGTTAGAATGCGTGGCCCCTAAGCTACAGAACCGCGGTAGCCCGGGTTCAATTCCAGCTCATACAGAAAGTTTTTTCAATTGAATTAATTTTTCTGTTCGGTCGTCACCTCTCTGCAGACAATGGCAAACCTCAGAGAGTAAAAATTGCCATGCAAGGCTTCTTGAGAACATAAGCCGTTCGGAGTCGGCATAAAACGCTTAGGTCCAGTTCTCGGTCATTTGTGATAAACATTTAATAACACGCACAACACATTTGATCAATAGAAGCTAGGTCAAAGTCCTTCCAAGGGCTGAAATGGCCAGTTTATTTTTTTTTATTTTATAAAGCTTAGGCTTATCACCTTAAACTTGAAATTTTTGTAGCAACTTAAATTCATGAACATTATGCTTGCTATGAAGCTTGGGCTTATCGCATTAAACTTGGAATTTTTTATGCGACTTCAATTCATAAACATGTTAAACAAGCCCGGAAAAATATTTTACTTCTTCACTGTTTCCTTATCTTAAACTTGCGGTTTTGGATCCTCTTATTATGCTTACTGTGAAGCTTGAAGCTTATCACGTTTAACTTTAAATTTGAAGTGAGTTAAATTCATAAACATATTAAACAAGCATAGAAAAAAAAATATTAAACATCTACACTGCTGCCTTATCTTGAACTTGCGGTTTTGGGTCCGCTTATTATGCTTGCTATGAAGCTTGGGCTTATCACCTTAAACTTGAAATTTTTGATTTATAAGAACAACAACACGCTTCAGCCATCCTACATCAACCATCTTGACCAATTATAGTCCATCAAGCTATCCGTCCGTCCCACTATGGGTCCATAGACAACATTTTGTGCCCAAAACTATAAAACATCACTTTACGGAGATGAATATATGTATACGGGGGTTTTCGCGGTTGCTGATTTCGAATCTGACATCCAAAAATGTAAATTCAAAATGGCGAATCCAATATGGCGGCATATATTTTTAATTATATTCCTATATGCAAGAAAGTCGATATTCGGGAGGTTTCACGGTTATAAATTCATAAGAGTTAGTTTGAGACATTTTAAAAACATTTTATTTTGAAACAGACCGAACTTAATTTAAAAGTATATTTAAATCTTTAATAACAAAAACATGTAAAAGTTTCTAATGCTTAAAAGAAATAAAAAAATATTTTTTTAAAATAACATAGTAAAATAACTATCAACCAAAGTTTGCAGTTGTAAATTGTCTAACATATCGACATATATTGGTTCCATAAAATCTCTGCTTTCAGTTTCGTATTCGTCGCAATCATTTTTTTCTGAGTCTGTGTCCGTATCCGTACTTTCATCTGGTGCTCTTTCAATATTTGTTGTATCCAAAGTACTACCTATTTCTGGAAATTCGCAGCATACCAAATTTAAGACTTCCGGCGGAAGTCGTGAGCGCTGCCGTTGTTGAATGCGTTTGCTTAGACCAATGCTAGATATGATAGGATCAGAGCTATCTAAAGCTCTTGTGAAAACATCTGTCAAGTTATCAATTCGGCTTGTTTTTCAGGCATGAAGGAGTCGATCTGACTTGTATATTTTATTTCTTAATTCTGCTGCGTCTTCTCCAAAAACTCCAACAGGAAGGACTGTATTCGTCATTATCTCTTTTGAGTGCACCAATACTTTATGAACTGTTGCAGTCATTGACAGCCACGGATAATTTTCAATAACTATTTTGGTTGTTTGGAAGCAGTAACTATCAAATTGACCCAATTATTTATATATATATAAATAACTTTTAGGTGAAAAACTAAATCAATATCAACACCAGTGATTTCTGAAAATATTTTGTGTGCGTCGAAGGCACGACGAGCTATTTCGGTTTATCAACATGTAAACTTAGATGTTCCCAAAACAAAGTTTGCATACTATGCTTCCGTTCAAAAACAACCTTTTTATTCTCCTCTAATTTGCCACTTTTTTATATTAATTTTATATCCAGCATGCAATACGAATTCAAGGAATCGTATCCAACAATGCAGTGGACTAATTCCAAATTTTTATCGTTTCTCTTTTGCTTGAAATTTATGAGATTTAAAATCTTATACGTTAATAAAATCTTGGGGAGAAGCTCCACAAATAGGGCAATTTTGATTCGAGTTCGTACCCATCAGAACATTTAACACTTTTCCATCGATTATGGTCAAAAATAAGAGGAATTTTATTTCTACTGTTTTTTTTCAGTGACTTTCAATACATACGACTCTAATGCAACAATTTCTTTTTTAATAGCCATTTATTCTCTTAATATACTTTTTTTTTTATGAATTCTAATTTCAAAGGTCTACAAAATCTTATCGATTGTGGTGTACGATTATTCCAAATAATTTTTCCTTATCTTGAAACTAAACTTAATAGAATAACTGGTTGCGAAAAGTGATGAATCTGAATCTTTAGATTAACCAGGATCTGAAAATTTTTGTTTGTAGTTAGTTTGGCCCATACAGCTATCAAATCCCTAACTAAGGATTAATTCGGCACTTAAGCTACTTTCTTCGTTATCATCTAGCAAAGATAATATTACTTATTTTTGCAATTCAATGATCCTTTTGGCTGTATGTTTCAATAGCATTTGAAGAGGTACTTAAGCACTCTTTTCGGTAACAGTTATTCCTTCTGGTCTGCAGCTTTTCTTGGCAATCGCTACTGCTCTATATGGAGGATATATATCACTGTTCCTCATTTTAGTCTCACTCCTTACATTAAAATACTGCTGCTTTGCAAAATTATTGTCTAACAAAAATGGTAATGCTTCATTCAATGACAGTGGTATTGGTTTATTTTCTTTTCTGGACAATACAATAGGGCTCTCAATGCAATTTTTGAGAACAGCTGCTACATCTGCATTTCCTTGTTTTCGGGCTGAAGTGCTTGCTGCCATAACCATCAAAGTGCTTTCATTTCCAAATTGTTTACTCAATTCCAATGCGTCTCTTCTTTTACCACGATTTAATTTATCGGTAAATGAAAGTTTGGGACGTCCTCCTTTCCCACCCGATAACAATTTTTTGGTTTTCAAATCGAGCACTGTTTCCCCTAAAAACCAATCATTATATTTAATCTTAAATCTATTGCAATTTCTTGTGGATTTCATCCATTTAAAGGAAATGTTTTTATGTATGGTGGCTGATTTTTTCAAAATAACCTCCTTTTGAAGGCGAATGATAATCCAAGAGTGATTGTCAAAAAACCAATGCACCCACAAAGAGTGACTGTTTGGTGTGGTTTTATGGGCATCATCGGGCCGTATTTTTTCTAAAATGAGGCCGGTCAGGCAGTTACTGTGAATGGTGTTCGCTGTCGTGAGATGATAACGAACTTTTTATGGCCCGAATTCGAAGATATGGATGTGGACGATATCTGGTTTCAACAGGACTTGCCAGACAGCTATCAAAACAATGGCTCTTTTGCGCTACAAATTCAATGGCGGTGTGATCTCACGTGGTGGCGATGTCAATTGGCCGCCAAGATCATGTGATTTGAAACCGTTGGACTTCTTTCTTTGGGGGTTATTTGAAAGAAAAGCTGTACGTCGATAAGCCAGCAACAATTCAAGAGCTAAAGAATGAGATAATTCGGCACATTAATGGCATAGAATCTCAATTATGCCTCAGAGTCATCGAAAATTTGGACCATCGGATGGAGGTGTGCCGCCGAAATCGCAGCGGCCATTTGGCCGATATTTTGTTCCATACATAATTGAACAAAATCATAATAAAAAGAAATGACAATAATTTCTTAAATTATTTTGTGTTTTATTTAACATCAACATCGGCCCTTAAAATTTAACCACCCTTTATAAAGATTTATATGCGTCATCGTCATTGGAAATACAATATTTTTCAAATTTAATAAATCGTTATAATTTGGATACATTGACATGCGTTCCGCATGTATAATTGCTGGGTGCAGAGCAGATATAACAGCCCAAGAAAAACATGCGTTTTCATCATTTTCACAATAACGCATCCTTTGTTGCTATGGATATGTGGTGGTAGCGGGATATATGATGATCCTAGCTGTGGCGTGAATTTGTTGATGTTCACTGCCAAGTTAACGACTGCAGCCAACGCCCATCCACTATCCCGTTCTTGCAACTCTTCCAGCTTTTTCAAAATTGCATTTTGAACATGTTCAAAAAATCAACCTCTAATATCCGTTTCCCGGTAAATAGCAAAATTTTTCGTGTTCATGAATTTCAATTCACTAATTACTTCATTAGCTCTAGTAACTCGAAATTCGCCACAAAATATTGTATTTTTCTTAAGGGGCGTAAATTTCGCTAAGGATTTTTTAACTGGATAGATCTGCACAATCCGCCAAGAAATTCTGAGGATCTTTATGAATCAAATTAATTATAACGCCGGTAGGTACCCTCAAAAGTAAACAAGGATTAAATAAATAACTTGTATTAAAATATTTTAAATATAATCAAAATTATTTTGAAATTAAACTTACCGTCCCCCAAATGCTGATTTGATTTCTTCCCATTGAATCCGAATAGAAACCCAATTCGATCTATGTGAAATGCCAGTGCCAGAAAAAGCGTTGAGCTTCTTCAACTGCGTGCGATGGCTTTGAATCAGCCTTATTCCTGATGTTGCGCTCTGTTTTGCTCCAACATTTGGTGCCCATCGTAAAATACCCCGAATGGAACTGAGGTGCGAGGAGCTCTCTTTTATGCTCTGCATAACTAGCATAACAGTGATTTTTATGACCCGGTGGTTGAGTTTGATGTAGATAAATGTGTGTCGCAAATCAAGTCAAATGCAATGGCTGCTGATGGTATTCCCATAAAATTTATAAAAATCTTATTGCCCCACATTATTAGCCCTCTAACTCACATCATTAACTCATGTTTCATTTCGGTATCGTTCCCTGACTTATGGAAAGTCGCCATTGTTCTTCCTATAGCAAAAAAGCAGAATCCATCTTGTGCAAATGATTTTAGGCCTATAAGCATCTTTTCACCGCTAGCAAAAATTTGTGAAAAACTAATGGCTCAGCAAATTACAAACCACTTAGTTAATAATAACTTATTATCTCCGTTTCAATCTGGTTTTCGTGCTGGGCATAGTTGTTCGTCTGCGGTTGTTAAGATAATTGATGATATACGGCCACAATATGATGATGGGTCTATGACGCTTTTGTGCTTGTTAGATTTTTCGAAAGCGTTTGATAAGGTAAATCATCAAATTTTGTGTCATAAGCTTAAGTCATTGTTTGGTTTCTGTGAGAGTGCCGTTAATTTAATGTCCAGCTACTTGTGCAATAGGTGTCAAAAAGTTCAAATTGGCCAATTATCGTCGGGGTACAAACCAGTTTTAAGTGGTGTTCCTCAGGGTTCTATACTTGGCCCACTTCTGTTTTCCATGTTTTTAAATGATATTTTTTCCGTTTGTAATCATGCTGCTATTCATGCATACGCTGATGATGTTCAGTTATATCTTTCTCGTAGAACTGGCCTTATCGATGACCTTGGTTGCAGGTTGAATGGAAACCTTAATAATGTAAATGAATGGGCTACAAAAAACGACCTTATACTTAATTCTTCCAAATCATATGTTCTTCCTGTCTGTAAGGTTAAGTCTTGTTTAAATGATGTTCCTAAATCAGGAATGATTTGTTTGAAAAAACAAATGTTTATCGGAGCCAATAAGCTCATTGTTGTGTCTAAAGTTGTGAATCTTGGCTTCCATTTAAATTCTTCCCTGTCATGTGTTGACCACGTAAATAGTGTAATAAGTAAAGTGTATTATGTTTTTCGTAACTTAAGATTGTCAGCCAGTGTAACTCCAATTGAGATTAGACGTAAGTTGGTAATTCAACTTATCTTGCCTGTTATAACTTTTTCTGAAATAGTGTATAGTAAACTGGATTCTTCGTCCCAACTTAAACTTCAGATTGCGTTTAATTATGCTACGCGGTATGTTTATGGTCTTCTAAAATATGATCGTCTTTCCAGTTTCCGAAATGCAATACTTGGTTGTAGCATAGTTGATTATCTTAAGGCGAGAAACTGCATATACCTACATAGGTTAATCTATGATAAAACACCTGGGTATTTGTATGATAAACTCCAGTTTGGTATGTCTAGAAGAAGCCATGTCATGATAGTTCCGAGGCATTATTCCCTAAACACGTCCCACCTGTTCTTCATCAACGCCATTAGGTTGTGGAATGCTCTACCACGTAGGCTTAGGGAGACCAGTGGGAGAGTAGCTTTTAGGCAATCAGTCTTTTCCTTCTTTTCTGCTCATTAGATTACTTCTTCTTTACTCCTTTTCTTTTACTTTTGTATTCCTTTTTCCACTCTTACTTTTCTTTACTCTCTAGCAAAATCTTTTAATTTATTTATGGAATAAATTACTTTAAGTTACTTGTTGTTTCAAAAATTGTGTATATAATTATTTTTAATTAATTTTTTGAGTTGTTATTATTTCCTTTTATTATTAACTTATATTGTACTATAAAAGAGTTGTTATTATTTCCTTTTATTATTAACTTATATTGTACTATAAAAGAGTTTGCTCTTAGTGTACTCATGCTTGTTTCTTTTAAATAAATAAATAAATAAATAAATAAATTTTCGCACAATGCTTTTGCGTTTTCTAAAATTTAATTGACACGTGCACTTATTTTTAAATTATTCAATATAATCTTCAAGAAATAGGTTTAAATGATTTATGTTGCGGATCAAATATTGAATGGATGAAATACTCTCGACTCAATCATTTATATACGGTCTCAAATAAAAAATTATTCTTAAATCCTTATCTTCAATTTCAACAACAACAACATAGCACTTCAACCACCTAACCACTTTCCATCAGCTTAGAACAATTAGTCTACTTATAGTATATATCCTCTCAACTTAGGCTCTTATGAGCTCATACGTTTCATGCTTATCTCCATTTTCAACATCAACATAGCACTTAAACCACCCAACCACATTCCACCAGTTCTAACTAATAGCCTACATATAGTATATAACCTGTCAATTAAGTCTTTTATGAGTTCATACGTTTCATGCTTATTTCTAATTTCGACAACAACATGGCACTTCACTCTTATCTTAAACTTGTGGTTTTGGGTCCACATATTGTGGTTACTATAAAGCTTGGGCTTATCACCTTAAGCTTGAAATTTTGTAGCAACTTAAGCTTGGGCTTATCGCATTAAACTTAGAATTTTTGATGCGACTTCACTGTTTCCTTATCTTAATCTTGCGGTTTTGGATCCTCTTATTATGCTTACTGTGAAGCTTGAAGCTTATCACGTTTAACTTTAAATTTGAAGTGAGTTAAATTCATAAACATATTAAACAAGCATAGAAAAAAAAATATTAAACATCTAAACTGCTGCCTTATCTTGAACTTGCGGTTTTGGGTCCGCTTATTATGCTTGCTATGAAGCTTGGGCTTATCACCTTAAACTTGAAATTTTTGATTTACAAGAACAACAACACGCTTCAGCCATCCTACATCAACCATCTTGACCAATTATAGTCCATCAAGCTATCCGTCCGTCCCACTATGGGTCCATAGACAACATTTTGTGCCCAAAACTATAAAACATCACTTTACGGAGATGAATATATGTATACGGGGGTTTTCGCGGTTGCTGATTTCGAATCTGACATCCAAAAATGTAAATTCAAAATGGCGAATCCAATATGGCGGCATATATTTTTAATTATATTCCTATATGCAAGAAAGTCGATATTCGGGAGGTTTCACGGTTATAAATTCATAAGAGTTAGTTTGAGACATTTTAAAAACATTTTATTTTGAAATCAGACCAAACTTAATTTAAAAGTATATTTAAATCTTTAATAACAAAAACATGTAAAAGTTTCTAATGTTTAAAAGAAATAAAAAAATATTTTTTTAAAATAACATAGTAAAATAACTATCAACCAAAGTTTTGCAGTTGCAAATTGTCTAACATATCGACATATATTGGTTCCATAAAATCTCTGCTTTCAGTTTCGTATTCGTCGCAATCATTTTTTTCTGAATCTGTGTCCGTATCCGTACTTTCATCTGGTGCTCTTTCAATATTTGTTGTATCCAAAGTACTACCTATTTCTGGAAATTCGCAGCATACCAAATTTGAGACTTCCGGCGGAAGTCGTGAGCGCTGCCGTTGTTGAATGCGTTTGCTTAGACCAATGCTAGATATGATAGGATCAGAGCTATCTAAAGCTCTTGTGAAAACATCTGTCAAGATATCAATTCGGCTTGTTTTTCAGGCATGAAGGAGTCGATCTGACTTGTATATTTTATTTCTTAATTCTGCTGCGTCTTCTCCAAAAACTCCAACAGGAAGGACTGTATTCGTCATTATCTCTTTTGAGTGCACCAATACTTTATGAACTGTTGCAGTCATTGACAGCCACGGATAATTTTCAATAACTATTTTGGTTGTTTGGAAGCAGTAACTATCAAATTGACCCAATTATTTATATATATATAAATAATTTTTAGGTGAAAAACTAAATCAATATCAACACCAGTGATTTCTGAAAATATTTTGTGTGCGTCGAAGGCACGACGAGCTATTTCGGTTTATCAACATGTAAACTAAGATGTTCCCAAAACAAAGTTTGCATACTATGCTTCCGTTCAAAACAACCTTTTTATCTTCTTCTCCTTTAATTTTCCACTTTTTTATATTAATTTTATATCCAGCATGTAATACGAATTCAAAAAATCGTATCCAACAATGCAGTGGACTAATTCCAAATTTTTATCGTTCCTCTTTTGCCTAAAATTTATGAGATTTAAAATCTTATACGTTAATAAAATCTTGGGGAGAAGCTTCACAAATAGGGAAATTTTGATTCGAGTTCGTACCCGTCAGAACATTTCACTTTTTTCCATCGATTACGGTCAAAAATAAGAGGAATTTTATTTCTACTGTTTTTTTTTCAGTGACTTTCAATACATACGACTCTAATGCATCAGTTTCTTTTTTAATCGCCATTTATTCTCTTAATATATTTCTGTTTTTTATGAATTTTTCCTGATCCTGAAACTAAACGTAATAGAATAACTGGTTGCGAAAAGTGATGAATCTGAATCTTTAGATTAACCAGGATCTGAAAATTTTTGTTTGTAATTAGCTTGGCCCATACAGCTATCAAATCCATATCTAAGGATTAATTCGGCACTTAAGCTACTTTCTTCGTTATCATCTAGCAAAGATAATATTACTTATTTTTGCAATTCAATGATCCTTTTGGCTGTATGTCTCAATAGCTTTTGAAGAGGTACTTAAGCAATCTTTTCGGTAACAGTTATTCCTTCTGGTCGACAGCATTTCTTGGCAATCGCTACTTCTCTATATGGAGGATATATATCACTGTTCCTCATTTTAGTCTCACTCCTTAAATTCAAATACTGCTGCTTTGCAAAATTATTGTCTAACAAAAATGGTAATGCTTCATTCAATGACAGTGGTATTGGTTTATTTTCTTTTCTGGACAATACTTTTTTAATTTTAGAAGCTCGACTAGGGCTCTCAATGCAATTTTTGAGAACAGCTGCTACATCTGCATTTCCTTGTTTTTGCGCTGAAGTGCTTGCTGCCATAACCACCAAAGTGCTTTCATTTCCAAATTGTTTACTCAATTCCAATGCGTCTCTTCTTTTACCACGATTTGATTTATCGGTAAATGAAAGTTTGGGACGTCCTCCTTTCCCACCCGATAACAATTTTTTGGTTTTCAAATCGAGCACTGTTTCCCCTAAAAACCAATCATTATATTTAATCTTAAATCTATTGCAATTTCTTGTGGATTTCATCCATTTAAAGGAAATGTTTTTATGTATGGTGGCTGATTTTTTCAAAATAACCTCCTTTTGAAGGCGAATGATAATCCAAGAGTGATTGTCAAAAAACCAATGCACCCACAAAGAGAGACTGTTTGGTGTGGTTTTATGGGCATCATCGGGCCGTATTTTTTCTAAAATGAGGCCGGTCAGGCAGTTACTGTGAATGGTGTTCGCTATCGTGAGATGATAACGAACTTTTTATGGCCCGAATTCGAAGATATGGATGTGGACGATATCTGGTTTCAACAGGACTTGCCAGACAGCTAACAAAACAATGGCTCTTTTGCGCTACAAATTCAATGGCGGTGTGATCTCACGTGGTGGCGATGTCAATTGGCCGCCAAGATCATGTGATTTGAAACCGTTGGACTTCTTTCTTTGGGGGTTATTTGAAAGAAAAGCTGTACGTCGATAAGCCAGCAACAATTCAAGAGCTAAAGAATGAGATAATTCGGCACATTAACGGCATAGAACCTCAATTATGCCTCAGCGTCATTGAAAATTTGGACCATCGGATGGAGGTGTGCCGCCGAAATCGTGGCGGCCATTTGGCCGATATTTTGTTCCATACATAATTGAACAAAATCATAATAAAAAGAAATGACAATAATTTCTTAAATAATTTGTGTTTTATTCAACATCAACATCGGCCCTTAAAATTTAACCACCCTTTATATAGATTTATATATATAGATTTATATGCGTCATCGTCATTGGAAATATAATATTTTTCAAATTTAATAAATCGTGATAATTTGGATATATTGACATGCGTTCCGTATGTATAATTGCTTGGTGCAGAGCAGATATAACAGCCCAAGAAAAACATGCGTTTTCATCATTTTCACATTAACGCATCCTTTGTTGCTATGGATCTGTGGTGGTAGCGGGATAATGATGATCCTAGCTGTGGCGTGAATTTGTTGATGTTCACTGCCAAGTTAACGACTGCAGCCAACGCCCATCCACTATCCCGTTCTTGCAACTCTTCCAGCTTTTTCAAAATTGCATTTTGAACATGTTCAAAAAATCAACCTCTAATATCCGTTTCCCGGTAAATAGCAAAATTTTTCGTGTTCATGAATTTCAATTCACTAATTACTTCATTAGCTCTAGTAACTCGAAATTCGCCACAAAATATTGTATTTTTCTTAAGGGACGTAAATTTCGCTAAGGATTTTTTAACTGGATAGATCTGCACAATCCGCCAAGAAATTCTGAGGATCTTTATGAATCAAATTAATTATAACGCCGGTACGTACCTTCAAAAGTAAACAAGGATTAAATAAATAACTTGTATTAAAATATTTTAAATATAATCAAAATTATTTTGAAATTAAACTTACCGTCACCCAAATGCTGATTTGATTTATTCCCATCGAATCCGAATAGAAACCCAATTCGATCTATTACCCGTTCGGGAAATGCCAGTGCCAGAAAAAGCGTTGAGCTTCTTCAACTACGTGCGATGGCTTTGAATCAGCCTTATTCCTGATGTTGCGCTCTGTTTTGCTCCAACATTTGTTGCCCATCGTAAAAAACCCCGAATGGAACTGAGGTGCGAGGAGCTCTCTTTTATGCTCTGCATAACTAGCATAACAGTGATTTTTATGAGCATTTCCGCACAATGCTTTTGCGTTTTCTAAAATTTAATTGACACGTGCACTTATTTTTAAATTATTCAATATAATCTTCAAGAAATAGGTTTAAATGATTTATGTTGCGGATCAAATATTGAATGGATGAAATACTCTCGACTCAATCATTTATATACGGTCTCAAATAAAAAATTATTCTTAAATCCTTATCTTCAATTTCAACAACAATATAGCACTTCAACAACCTAACCACTTTCCATCAGCTTAGAACAGTTAGTCTTCTTATAGTATATATCCTCTCAACTTAGGCTCTTATGAGCTCATACGTTTCATGCTTATCTCCATTTTCAACATCAACATAGCACTTAAACCACCCAACCACATTCCACCAGTTCTAACTAATAGCCTACATATAGTATATAACCTGTCAACTAAGTCTTTTATGAGTTCATACGTTTCATGCTTATTTCTAATTTCGACAACAACATGGCACTTCACTCTTATCTTAAACTTGTGGTTTTGGGTCCACATATTGTGGTTACTATAAAGCTTGGTCTTATCACCTTAAACTTGAAATTTTTGTAGCAACTTAAATTCATGAACATTATACTTGCTATGAAGCTTGGGCTTATCGCATTAAACTTAGAATTTTTGATGCGACTTAAATTCATAAACATGTTATACAAGCCTGGAAAAATATTTTACTTCTTCACTGTTTCCTTATCTTAAACTTGCGGTTTTGGATCCTCTTATTATGCTTACTGTGAAGCTTGAAGCTTATCACGTTTAACTTTAAATTTGAAGTGAGTTAAATTCATAAACATATTAAACAAGCATAGAAAAAAAATATTAAACATCTACACTGCTGCCTTATCTTGAACTTGCGGTTTTGGGTCCGCTTATTATGCTTGCTATGAAGCTTGGGCTTATCACCTTAAACTTGAAATTTTTGATTTATAAGAACAACAACACGCTTCAGCCATCCTACATCAACCATCTTGACCAATTATAGTCCATCAAGCTATCCGTCCGTCCCACTATGGGTCCATAGACCACATTTTGTGCCCAAAACTATAAAACATCACTGTACGGAGATGAATATATGTATACATACGTATAATATGTTTTCGCGGTTGCTGATTTCGAATCTGTCATGAAAAAATGTAAATTCAAAATGGCGAATACAATATGGCGGCATATATTTTTAATTATATTCCTATATGCAAGAAAGTCGATATTCGGGAGGTTTCACGGCTATAAATTCATAAGAGTTAGTTTGAGACATTTTAAAAACATTTTATTTTGAAATCAGACCAAACTTAATTTAATAGTATATTTAAAACTTTAATAACAAAAACATGTAAAAGTTTCTAATGTTTAAAAGAAATAAAAAAATATTTTTTTAAAATAACATAGTAAAATAACTATCAACCAAAGTTTGCAGTTGTAAATTGTTTAACATATCGACATATATTGGTCCATAAAATCTCTGCTTTCAGTTTCGTATTCGTCGCAATCATTTTTTTCTGAGTCTGTGTCCGTATCCGTACTTTCATCTGGTGCTCTTTCAATATTTGTTCTATCCAAAGTACTACCTATTTCTGGAAATTCGCAGCATACCAAATTTAAGACTTCCGGCAGAAGTCGTGAGCGCTGCCGTTGTTGAATGCGTTTGCTTAGACCAATGCTAGATATGATAGGATCAGAGCTATCTAAAGCTCTTGTGAAAACATCTGTCAAGTTATCAATTCGGCTTGTTTTTCGGGCATGAAGGAGTCTATCTGACTTGTATATTTTATTTCTTGATTCTGCTGCGTCTTCTCCAAAAACTCCAACAATATCAAAATCAATATCAACTAAACTAAACTAAATCAATATCAACACCAGTGATTTCTGAAAATATTTTGTGTGCGTCGAAGGCACAACGAGCGGTGTTTCCATCATTGCTGCTGCCATAACCTCCAGTTTTCGGTTTGTCAACATGTAAACTTAGATGTTCCCAAAACAAAGTTTGCTTGCTTTGCTTCCGTTCAAAAACAACCTTTTTATCTTCTTCTCCTCTAATTTGCCAATTTTTTATATTAATTTTATATCCAGCATGCAATACGAATTCAAAGAATCGTATCCAACAATGCATTGGACTAATTCCAGATTTTAATCGTTCCTCTTTTGCTTGAAATTTATGAGATTTAAAATCTTATACGTTAATAAAATCTTGGGGAGAAGCTCCACAAATAGGGCAATTTTGATTCGAGTTCACACCCGTCAGAACATTTAACACTTTTCCATCGATTACGGTCAAAAGTAAGAGGAATTTTATTTCCACTGTTTTTTTCAGCTACTTTCAATACATACGACTCTAATGCATCAATTTCTTTTTTAATAGCCATTTCTTCATTTAATATACTTTCTTTTGTTTCTTTTATGAATTCTAATTTCAAAGGTCTACAAAATCTTATCGATTGTGGTGTACGATTATTCCAAATAATTTTTCCTGATCTTGAAACTAAACGTAATAGAATAACTGTGGTTGCGAATAGTGATGAATCTGAATCTTTAGATTAACCAGGATCTGAAAATTTTTGTTAGTAATTAATTTGGCCCGTACAGCTATCAAATCCATAACTAAGGATTAATCCGGCACTTAAGTTACTTTCTTCGTTATCATCTAGCAAAGATAATATTACTTCGGTTTGCAATTCAATGATCCTTTTGGCTGTATGTTTCGAAAGCATTTGAAGAGGTACTTTAGCAATCTTTATCTCAATATGGAGGATATATATCACTGTTCCTCATTTTAGTCTCATTCCTAACGTTCAAATACTGCTGCTTTATAAAATTATTGCCTAACAAAAATGCTAATGCTTCATTCAATTTCATTTTGATTTACCGTTTCCAATAAAAAGCTGCTTGTAGCTCTTTCTTTCGCCTTGCGTGACTTCATTGTGCGCCATACACAGAATAGTTGCTTATTTTTGAGATTTTACTTGGCTAAGAAAAAAAAAATTTTGTTCAGCAAGAAAAAATTTTGCAAATAAAATTAAGTTATTTTTATGTAGAATTTAATGCTTGAACAAGAAGTTCTACTCGCACGTTCTGCATTTCTATGCGATTTTTTTAATTCCTAATCAAAATCAACATATATAAAATTTTTTCAACAGCTTCAGAAGTACAGTAACCATGCTTTGTTAGTGGAAGACTTCCAGCAGACTGTTGGACTCCATAATAATAGCATAAGCAAAGACTAAAGTAAAGCAAAAATACAACAACAAATGTGAGAATGTGAAATGGGAGAAAAACTGACAATTGACACTTAAATCTCATCGCCTCTGTGGTGTAGTGCGCTAGTGCGCGCTTGCACTGGTATCACAAAGATATCTGATGAAGCCTTTAGCACGGCCGAAATTGCAATAAAAACAGCTAGTGATTTTTTCCTTTACATATTGAAAAACTTTGTTGTTGTTGTTTCTTTGGAAAGATTCGTTACAACAATTAATTGTTCTAACTTTGACCTTAAGCTCAATGAACGATTTTAAGCTATCAAACAACTAGAATTTGTATTTAGAATCAACTATGATTTAAACTATCAAACATTTAGAATTTGTATTTAAATCATATAAAATCAACATGGTTAATTCAAATAATTAAATATTTCACTTATCTGAGTGCAGTTAATTCATATTTTTTACACAATTTCATGCACTAGCCATGACTACTTCCGATTGCACAGATATTATTTTTTTATCGAATAGATCACAAATAATTTCAACTTAAACTTTTGCTTACACTTGTTTACTCGGTGGAAAAAATACTTTTGATAAAAAAATGTCAAATTTATTAACATGCCAACTAACAGTGTACTATAAAAAAAATGCGGATTTTTTCTATGTAGAGTGTGTACATTTGAAAGTAAATAAGAATAATGCCTTTTTAAAAACTTTAAATTTGGGGTTTTGACCAAAAAATAGGGGAATTTTAACCATAGTGCTGCCGTCCATCTTTCCGTCTCGTATGACAACAACACCATGCTTTAGCTACCCACCCTTCCATCCATCCGTCCGTCTGTCCATCTGACCATCTTTCCGTCTCGCATGCTTGCTTATCGGTAATTTATAACAACAATACGCTTCAGCCATCCTACTATCGGCCAACTTGACCGATCGTCCGCGACGCCGACTGCGCTGCACCTCAAAATTTTGTGAATTCGGAGGCCCATAAGGAAATGCACGCGTTTTTGGCTTAGAACTCTCATAGCTACTCTACTCGTTTCGCGTCCTCATGGACTCATCGATTGGTTTTAGGAATTTGTACTGCGCTTGCACTTCAGCTACTTATGGTAAGCTGGCCAGTGAGCGCATTGTTAACATTTAGTTAGGACGAAATGTAGTCGTGACCTAATGCTATTCAATAAACGTTGTTTGTGACAAAAGAATGAATGAAAGAAAAATAAAAACACAAAACATCTTTTGTTATTAATATGTAGCGTACCGTCAGCTGGCTGTGCTATGACACTACACCCTTGCCCTTAAGCGAAAAATTATTTCTTGGAATGATTTTTAAAGAGTGGAGGAATTGGAGAATATTCTACAAGTATAAAGGTTTAAAATATTTGTTTCCTTATTTATGTACACAGTAAAAAATTTGAGGGTAAATTTTATCTTTTTTATAACATTTGTGTGGTATAAACTTTTTTTATTCCAAATAATTTATAAATTTTATACCACTCAATATTATAAAAATAATAAAACATATATAATTTAAACATTTTATATGGATATCATGTGTAAATCAGAATATATTCTGGTTCGAAAGTAAAAAATTCACCGAAATCGGGAAATTTAAAAATATAGCAGTTTTGATTGGTCTGACGAGAAAAATGGTCTGGAAAAATTTATAAGATTTGATGGTATAAATTTTAAAACATTTTTGGTTTAGATTTATATGTACACCAAATAGTATAAAATTTATCCTCATATTTTCCGCTGAAGCGACTGACTCAATTAAGTACAGTTTTTAAATAGAATCATAAACGATTCGTAATTTGTAATGGAGTTGTAAATATAACGATTTGGCCAAAAAATTTCCTCGCCACCTTAGGGTCTGGAGCCGTCTACTTGAGCTAGGGAAGCCTAGCTTTTGGATTAAACCTAAATAAAAAAAAAATGTTCCTTTGCTGATCTATTTGGATCATTTATTGATCACTCCTTTTGAGCTCTTCTGCGATGTTAAAGGGAGCGCTGCCCTTCCTAGGACATGCAATGTTAAAAGAGAACACAAAATGCATCTAGCTTGGATCAATAAGGAGCACTCGACTCCGAGAGCACTGCTAGATCGTTCATAGGATGATCCACTTTTTACTGGGTATCAAACCCAATACCTTAAAATTAAATATTTTCTCACATATTCATTATTTTTCAAATCATATTTTCCCAACATGTCAGCAAAGTAGATAGGCTATGGGGATTCTGGCTCAAAAACGCGTGTATTTTCTTATGGGCCTCAAAATTCACAAAATTGTGCCCGACTGCGCAGTCGGCGTAGTACGATCGGTCAAGTTGGCCGATAGTGGGGTGGCTGAAGCGTGTTGTTGTTGTTGCAAATTGGAGATAAGCATACAAGATGTACGGATGGAGGGATAGCTAGGGGGTATGATCGGTCAAGCTAGCTGAAGTAGAACGGTTGAAGCGTGCTGCTGCTATAAATTGTAGATAAGCACACAATATGGACGGACGGATGGATTGATAGCCAGATGGGCTATGCCATATGTTTTAGAAGCTTCTAGAATGTTCTAGAACCTTCTAGAATGTTCTAGAAGTAATTGAAATTGGAGAAAAGCACGCAAGATGGACGGACGGACGGATTGATAGCCAGATGGGCTATGACATATGTCTTAGAAGCTTCTAGAATGTTCTAGAAGTAATTGAAATTGGAGATAAGCACACAAGATGGACGGACGGACGGATTGATAGCCAGATGGGCTATGACATATGTTTTAGAAGCTTCTAGAATGTTCTAGTGCTCGGTATATCAATAGGTCCAGTTTTAACTGCTTCATTTTGATGTGTTACATCAACAATAATTAGTGGGGCAATAGCCTTGAATTCAGCAACATTTAGCAATGGTTGAGGTTCTCGCATATAATAACTTTGCTGAAATTTCATATACATATCATATAGAACAGCATACTGCCCCATTTCAAAGCGACTATTCAAATCATCATAGGGATATGAATCAGAGTTTAGATATACTTTTAAATTAGCGATATTGCAATGATCGAATGTATTTCCTTCATCTTTACGTTTTTCCTTTTGTAGGCCAATGATAAGAAATCTAGGTTTTTCATTTTGTGGAGCTAGTTTTACATTCCATAAAACCTTTGTACCTTTTGGAAGCATTGGATTTACATGACAGTCCCAACTTCGAAATGACATTAATATACGGTTTTTGTTGTTTATTATCTTGTACATTTTCAATTTTGCAAAGTCTGATAATTGTATGTGGGGCATTTTCCATATTATATCCAATATTGTGAATTTTAATTGATCTGCAGCATTAGTAGGATGAAATGATCTCTCATTAGATGAATATCGTTGAAGGATAAGCTCATGCTTCAAGTTTAATATTATTTTAGTATAATCTTCGGCAAAACCCATCAACATTTTCAGAGGTAAACAGCAACTGAAATGGGTTTTTTCTAATGCAAAATTCTCTTCCAAGCACCAACCGGCGTTTTGTAATGCATTGCTTTCAGCTGTATTCAAAGATGTAAAGTTTTTCATGGTGGATGAAATTCCAAGATTGCGTGTACGATCAACTTCAAAACCATTAATTTCATATCGAATTTCATCAAACAAATATGAAACAAAGTTTTTAAATTTCACTCCTGTTGTTGCTACATCTTTTCCCCCCTCATGTTTTACTATAAAGCCATGAATGTAAATCATACTCTCACTTGGTAAGACAAAGAGGTCCTGATTCTGAATTGGTATACGAATCTCATCATTATTATTAAAAGATTTCAAATATGGTGAGTAACTATGGTATTCCTTTTTTATAACGCTCTCATCATATATTGGTTTTTGAAGGACATTTAATATATCATTCATGCTTGTAGATTAAGTCTCAAGGATTTTAAATATTCTATATTAGCTGCAGTCAACAGCTTCTTTTTCGTATGTCCCGGGTTGAGTGTAGAAGAAGGAGTAACTGGAAATTCTTTTTGAATTACGTTTTTATTGTTCTTAGTGTAAATAATCATTTTTATTCTGGCTTAAAGTGAAGTCTTATGGAAATTTTTTCTCCTCGAAAATTTATAAGGTCTCCGTCTTGATTTAAGACTCTTATCATTATGTTGTTTATTTGTTGACAGTTGATGGGTAAGTAAATGACATTTCGAGGTTTCTCATTTATTTTATATCCTGGTGAAATTCACATCCAGAGGAAATTCATGAATTGTATGAACTGATGTGTTATAAATATATATGATCCGGTTGTCAAGTTACATTCAATTCGTATTGTGTTTATGTTTGTAATATTTAAAGGTAAATCAGATTCAAAATGTTTCGTAGTTTAATCAGACTGACCTTTAGGCATATATTCAGTTTTTTCTATTTCTTGTAATAGGTCTAAAGATATCACTTTGATAAACTCATCATACGGTAGCTCATTAACTATCAACTTTCTTTTACTGAATCCCAACAGCTGTCCTATACTGTTTGGTTTCGAAAAATCTATATCCATGGAGGATACAATTTCAGTTTTAAGAGTGTTGTTGTTTGATTCAATTTCCAGGAAAATTGATCCATCAATGGCTCTTACCGCTGTTTCCAAGAAAAACCCAATATCCTCAAATTCATATGAACCAACTGGTATTGTAATAGTATGTGTCCCGATATGAAATAAATTGTTGTAGACATCTACATTAGGTATTGAATTAAATGCTACAAAGTCTACAAGTCCGCAAACATATTTTGTGGCCAATTCAATTGGTGGAAAATATTTTCCAATAAGAGTTGGTGTGGTTCCGCTTAAAGAGATTGTTATGGACATGACAAGTTTTCGTAATGAACTGATGATCGATATCCATTTAATATAATTTAAGTACTAAATAACAATGCAAATTGTTTTATAATTTTAGATCTTTATTTATAAACTTCTTCAGGAGTAATACATTTTTTTCAGCACAGATAAAATGTTTCTTATGATAGCTACAAACATTTATTGCTTGACCATTTTGATACAGAGTTTTTAAATTTGGACAGTTTAGATCATCTAGGTTATGATAAATAATTTCATCTTTAAACAAATTTTTAATCCACTTAATTTTTTCTAAACCTTTAACATAACAAATAAAATTTTCATCCTTAATATATGCTTTATAATATGCTATAATATTTGTCAAAGTTGAATTGCCTGCTTCCCATTTAAGCCCATGATGATTGTTATAAAGCCAATTATACGAAACTTTTTCTCTTGATGTCAGCATAGAATATTGAAGAGGCGGTTTCATTATAAATGTTTGAACTTGTGAGTCATCATCCGCTAAAATACTCATCTCTTTTACACTAAATTCATTATTGATGTAGAAACCTTGAACATCTATAACTAAAATTCTATCCGCAGACATTGTCAAGTGTTATGTAGATCTCTATGTCGACTGAAGAAAACTTGATAAAATTTGAACTTTTATATTATAATAAAAGTTTATTATATTCAAAGCTTCATCCCATAATACATCAATAAAGGAGCATCCACATGTATCAGGACCACGAGTTGTTTCATCCCTTGACCATACACAATTGTTATAATGGTTACCAAATTTAGACGTTTTTATCTTATATAGTGCATATTCATCTAGTCGAACTTTTAATTTTTGTAGAATAATCTTGTGCTCAGGCCATAAAAGTATTTGTTCCCTTAAGAAATCATTTAAAAATTTAGCACGAAACTCATTATTCGTTGTTTGATAATTAAGACCTCTTATCATGATGACTGCAAATTTATAACTGATTGATAAAATTTTAGTATATTTCCATTTCAAAATCGTGTTTGTAATCTTGAATGTTGATTAATGTCATATCTGAACGGAAAGTAGTGTCATCCTCAGTAACCACCTCAATTTCACCGTTACTTAAAAATCTCTCGTATTCAACTTGACGATATTCAAAACACGAAATATTTAATCGACGTTTCAAGTAATTGCTATCATATGTACAGCGAATTCTCAATTTTATATTATCTTTGTATTGTAGTTGAAAATGCCTGTAAAATGGTTGTGAACTTTCAATAATTCCGGCAATATTTTGCTCCTTTTTAACTAAGTCTTGCCTAAATGCTTCAATGGCCTCATCAGCTGTAAACGATTGATCTATAGGCGGCTGGCGCTCTTCCTCTCCAGCCGACTGAGGTTCTACTGCTGTTGCTGACTCGGCGTTTACATTTAAATCTTTACTAAACTTTAAAAGTTTAAAATTTAGTTGTATGCTTACAGTATCATTATTAGGTAATTTTACAGCAAACTCGGTATTTTTAAATTCATTTTCACTCAAATCAATTGGTACTGTTGCTGAAAATACATGTACAATACAAAAATATGTGAGTAATATGATGAAATTATTTTTCATTTTGTTTTTTCTTTTTCTCTAACAGATGTGTTCTTTTGTTGACGGTATATTTTTAAATGACGTGATAAGAGTTGGCGCTCATATTTATAGTCTAATCTAATAATCCTCGTCTTCAAATGAGCGGTCAAGTGAGCTGCCACCACCACCACCAACTAATTTGTTAGTTTCACTCTCGTCATTCAAATTTTTCTTTTGGGTGTGGGTTTTGTATAGTTTTTATGAGACGGACGGACTGCAGCCTTACCGAGTATTTTATCCATACCTCCAAAAAATCCATCTATTTCACGGAAAATGCAAGATGATTTGAATGAGTATACATTTGTATCTTTATAACCACCTTCATAAACTGTACCAACTAACGATATCATACCACCAGTAACCTCAATTTTTATATGCTGATTGTGACTAAATTCAAATGTTAGTATGTTTGTGGGCATTTGCTGGCCTCTATTAAGAGAAAAAATTTGTGTTCTAACCCCTCCTTCTGCGGCTAGAAACACCTGCAACATAGTATCCAAAACTATAGCATTTATTATTTGTAAAGTTTTCCACTGTGCATGACAAGTACAGTATTTATCATGACTTCTTAAAACTTGCCCCAATACATATTTTACTGAAGAATGTAATACAACTAAATCGCTCTTATCATAGTTTTCTACTTATATCTTGCACACGTCTCTATAAAATTAGGATCATGTAGTCATACATATTTACTATTCTTTCTAACTTCTCCTAGCATACCATAGTATTTCATCACATCCTGTAATATTTCATATGTATATGTATATATAATATATATATATATATTAGGGCGGGTCAATTTGTATGGACGAATTTTTTGGAGGTCTGGCTCAGCGAAATTCGTAAAATACATGTAATTTCAAGACTTTTTCTCCACTACAGCATATACAAATTCTGAAAAAAAGCTGTGCGGACTTTCGTAAATAGATTTTTTTCTCAATTATAAAATATGAATGTATGAAATTTGAAAGAAGTGTATAAAATGTGTATAAAAAAGATTATTTGTGCTGTCATTTCTAAGGTAAATTTGGGCGCTGAATCTGAATCTGGCATTAAAAATACATTAAATCCAACTATCAATAGAAAAAATCGTGATTTTTTATCAAAATATCGCGATTTTTGGTCAAAAAATAAAAAAATGTTGGAAAATTGTCTTTATTTCAAATGTTAGCTCATTTTCAAGGCTTGATTAAATATTAAACACGTTTTATTTTGATTTATGGCAGGAAATTCATTTAGTAAAATTATATTTAACACGCTTGTGTAAATTCTTTTGTCTTAATTACTTATCATAAACTTTTTCCTTTAAATTCTAAAATCCAAATTATTTTATCTTTAATTTTCTTGGTAAACACATTTAAATTTATCCTTTGTATTCAAAATTATTTTTTTTATGTTTTATTTTTAATATTACATTTCAGAATACAAGCTATATCATGGAAACCTCACCGTCATCATCACAACCCGAGCTGGACCGTAAAATAACTTCAATATTGCAGCATGATAAAACTTTATTTGGTGAAGCGAAAGAATTTAACGTTGAACGTCTACCGACGTATGGCGATATTTTGTTACATTATTTTTTCATGCAAGAGCACTATTTCGAAGACAACCCACACATTTCATTCCAATCAATTACTCGTCATGTGGCGGATAAAATTGTTGAAATTTGGAATAATCTTCCAACGCCAATTATTCAGAGAAAATCCATTTGCAACAAATTAGACCGATTCATGGCTCAATATAGAGAAGCATCAAAAAACAAATCCAAATCACCCGATGTTCTTGTTGATTTTCGTGGTTTGCTAGGAAATTTGTTTTGGGTTTCAACATGTAATTGCAATTTATTAACAACGGATTGCAGATGTCAAAATACACCACTACCACTATTCATGAAAACATTTTTTGTGGACCAGATGACAGATAGAAATGTCACTATTACTGAATTTCTTCAAACGCTACCACAACCAAGTTTAACAACAGTAACAACTACAGAAGTGACTAGATCAGAGGTGGTTTGGCAACCTGAATTATCAATGGGTGCAAGTAGTATGGATTTTGAATTTGAAGAAGGAGTGGCAGCTCCAGGTGCTGTTCGAGGGCCGTATATGCAAAACGTAACCTTATCAAACTTTGCTATGGAATGCGATAGATACGGTATATCAAATAGAGCTGCGGCTGCACTCGCATCTGCACTTTTGAAAGATTTAAGCGTAAAAGATAAAAATTATCAAACGTTAATTATCGATAAAAATAAAGTTCAAAGAGAACGCAATCGTTGTAGGAATGAGGTCTTGAAAAAACGATTAGACACTTCCACGTTATTGGCATTTGCTTTCGATGGCAGAACAGACGAAACATTAGTTACCGAATTTATCAACAATAAAATTCATACACGCAAAATTAAAGAACCGCATATAGTTGTTTTAAGAGAGCCAGATTCCAGATTTTTGGGCCATATTATTGTGGAAGAAGAAACCGCAGAAGCAAAAACGCATAAACTTATTGAATTTTTTGATAAAAACGGCTTGTCATTAGATAATTTGGTAGCTATCTGTTCTGACGGTGAACCTGTTAACACTGGAATTAGAAGTGGTATAATAAGACTTTTCGAACAACATTTACAAAGGCCATTACATTGGAGTGTATGTTTGCTGCATTTCAATGAGTTACCGTTTCGTCATTAATACAATACACTACGTCAACAGGACGATTAGCAGCGGTTTTAGGCATTTGCGATACGATACAAGTAAAATACGATTATTTTGAGTAAATAAATTATATAATTTAACGAATTAAAAAAAAATTCTGCTTTTCAGGTTGTCAATAATTTTGAGATAATTTCACTCCAAAATATGCCACCATCATCACCAGATTTTGATGAACGTTCTTTCTCAACAGATGCAAGAAATCTTCTCAAATTAGCAAACGCGATTTCAACTCGCTCAGTATCAATTGATCTAGCAAACATCAAGTTGGGACCAATACATCATGCTAGGTGGTTAACAAAAGCTGCTCGAATTTTACGTACGTACATAACTACGGACAAACCGTCAAAAAACTTGCGAATTTTGGCCACATACGTGATGAAAGTGTACATTCCAATGTACTTCAACGTTAAATATTACAATACAATGGCATACGGAAGTGTTTTGTTCTTCAAATTTATTCAATGGACTAATTATCTGCCACCGAATTTACTTTCCGTTGTTCATAGTGTAATGTCAGCCAATTGCTACTTTGCTAGCTCTGAAAATGTTTTGCTAGCAATGGTTTGTCACAATGTGAAACCTATACGTCAAATGGAAATCGACAAAATAAAACATATCCGAAGTGATCTCGATCGGACAACATTGAGAGAATACAAAAAACCGAAAATCAATTTTGACTGCACCCACTTTTCCAACATGATAGATTTGAATGATGATGATATTCTACACGAGCCGCCATACACAAGAGACATTCCATTGCAACATTTGACTGAAGATTATTATGATTCTGATGAGGTTATGATTAACGTCGAAATACCATGCCACATTCAAAACACCGAACGAAATGTCCAAGAGATAACTAGAGCATCCAAACACGTTACTGAAAAACACAAAAGTGGTTTTATTGCGACATCGATGGAATCGAGAGAAAAAAGGCCCAAAACTGAGAGCAAACGAGACTTGGAGTACTAGAATTGGTACTAAATAGTACTAAATAGTAAACGAGAATTGGAGTAATTTAAATGGGAGATTTGAATTCAGCGCCAAATTTTCCAACATTTTTTTTATTTTTTGACCAAAAATCACGATATTTTGATAAAAAATCACGATTTTTTCTATTGATAGTTGGATTAAATGTATTTTTAATGCCAGATTCAGATTCAGCGCCCAAATTTACCTTAGAAATGACAGCACAAATAATCTTTTTTATACACATTTTATACACTTCTTTCAAATTTCATACATTCATATTTTATAATTGAGAAAAAAATCTATTTACGAAAGTCCGCACAGCTTTTTTTCAGAATTTGTATATGCTGTAGTGGAGAAAAAGTCTTGAAATTACATGTATTTTACGAATTTCGCTGAGCCAGACCACCAAAAAAATTTGACCCGCCCTAATATATATATATATATATATATATATATATATATATATACTTACAAAATATATGCATACATTCATCATAAAAAGTTATGATTTTATATACACATTTAACCGCAACTGATAAGAAATTACCATATATCAGGATGTAAATAATGACAAGTGATAAGAAATCGATAAATAATATGATGCAATATGCTTAATAAGCCCATTTTTAGAATATTAAGAATCAGTTTAAAAGTACCTATCACAGCGTGAAGTTTACAGAATAAAATGATGAAAGCCAGTCTGCAAAATCTTTTTCAAAATCCTGGTATTAATTACTTACCTATAAAGGATATGGAAGTAAACTTCCCATATGAAGTCAACAGAATCGAGAGAATAGATACAAAATATGGTGAAAGTATCAGATGTCTTGTAAATAAAGAATTTCACATTTATTTGCCGAAAAGATTTCTGATTATTACTAAGAATCAGATGGACTACTTAAATGATACTCCACACAATTCACTGAAAACCGTAGATATGCATGGTATATTTTCCTTAATAGTTAAAAAGAAGAAGAAGGAAAATATAAATTTCGGTTTCTACAACAATAATAACAACAACAACAACATCAACAACAACAACTTATATGAAAGCTCTGGTGAAGATGAAGATGATCCACGTGTTGTTGTAGAAAAAATGTCTTTTAAAGAATCAACTTAAAAATTTTATAAAATAAAATTTCAATAAAACGCCAACCAAATTTTCATTATTAAAAAAATAAAATGTTTTTCTTTATTAAGTAAAGGTATTTATCTTTATTATTTTAGGTGTTTTAGTTCATCTTTTTTAATCCAATAATTATGATGGTTGGAAAATCCTAACCATTTAACGTAAGCTTTCTGTCCCGTTGTTTTAATAACCTTTTCAATCAAGTATGTATTCGGAAAATGTGTCTTCATTACTTCATGCTCATAGAATCCGCCAAGAATAGGGTTTCCTTCATAATCATCTAATAAATATGTTACAGGGTTTGTGTTTCGTATGGAACGAATCTTAAAAACTTCAGTTGTCCAGTTTGGAGTATATCCTTTTGCAAAAATATGCTTATATTTGCTAATTCGAACGTGGTCGCCAATTTTTAGTTTACCTTTTTTAAAAATTTTAGGATGATTATAAGCCTGTTTTAGTATAGAGCCTTCATTTCTTGTGCTGACCGACTTTGGGGCCATTCCAATGGTTCTATGCTTTTTATTATTATATTCATTAATTAAATCTTTATAAATATTTATCCATTGATAATTTCCTTGTAAGCTAAATTTTTCCCACAGCATACCTTTTATGATTCTATTAAATCGTTCTACAATAGATGCTTTCATGATGCTATATGTAGAAAAGTGATTAATATTATGCTTTTTCATCAGGCTTTGAAATGTTTTATTATAAAACTCTTTGCCATTATCTGTTTGCAAGTTTTTTGGAATCCTCTTTTGCGAAAAAATGACCATCATTGCATTAGTAGCATCTTCATTACCTTTAGATTTTACGGGAACAATCCAAGCAAACTTTGAAAAAGTGTCTATTACTGTTAAAATAAACCGATAACCTTTGTTGTACTTTGAATAAGCGCCCATTTCAACAAGATCTGCTTGCCAAAGATCGTCTATACCCTTGGTTACCACACGTCGCCGTATAAAATTTCTGCGTGCTTGCTTATGAAGCTCCTGCACCACTGCTTGTCTCTCCATTTCTAATGGCTTCAGTAGTTGTTACTCGTTTAAGAGCTTCCACCTCCCCGTCTCTATCTGCAACCTTAGACCACGCACGTTTTAGAGCTTCAGTTGGCGAATTCCTTTCAACACGGTTTACTTTCTCGTTCAAAAACTCGTAATAGCCTTCTATTTTTCTTAAAAAACGTTATTGAGCTACATCAATTTTATACGTAAGATCTTGCGTTGATTTATTTATTATTGCTTCTAAGTCTGCAAGTTTTGTCGTAAGCGATGTGTTCTGTTGTTGTATTAATTCATGAAATCGATTCTCTGCTTCCGTAGTTTTCTCCATATAAAATGTATTCAATTGTTTCTTTATTTCTTTAAAATAACTTTTTAAATAAATTTTATTCACAGCATCGTTTTCCAATACAGGATTAGCAATATTTTTTATTCTACGTGCGTTGAAGTTGAAATGACGATCGCTATCTAAATGAATCTTGGTGTGCGGGTTTTGATATCTTTCAGAGCTACCCATATAATGACCAAACTTATCGATAGGCATCTTATGAATATTGATTATGTTATATTTTGTAGTCTATTTATACAATAATCTTTGCTTCTCTCAGCTCCTCAATAATTGAGACTATTTCACTATTATGATTCGAGTGACCAGCTATTGATGATGCTATTAAAAGACGCAATCTATCAACCAACTCGTTGGGGTCATCCCAATATACATAATTTGATTTTTTTGTACTCAACTTCATCAAACCTCCACCTCTATGAACTTTTTCTTTAAATAATTTTCGAATAATCGTTGTATATTTTTTTGAACGATTTCCATTAATTTGCTGTTATTTCGTTAATGAGCATTAGTCATCTCTAATATTTGTTTATAAGTATTTAAATCTGAGCCATTAAAACTGATTGGTTCCTTGTAAACTATTAGTTCATATAAGCCTGGTGTGAAGGGCCATTGCGAGTTACCTACATTTACATTGGCTGAATCAAAAGTAATTGGCTCATTACCCAATCTCCATATCTGATTTTTATCCTTGTGAGGACCATAGACTTTGTCGAATTTATTTAAATTAACTCTTGATAAATTGAAATGAATACTTTGATTCGGATTTATTGCAATGGTGACATCATCATTTTCCAAATCATTATCAGCAATATCATCATCATGAGTATCATCATCATCAGCGTCATTATCAACATCAAATGACTTAAACGTGGATAAACTTTTATCGATTTCCTCTCTATCAAGTTTTGGAGAAAATGTATTATTATCATGCCTGCTCTTTTTAAATGGTGTGCTGGTAGTAACTTTATTATCCTTAAAAGAGTTATCTGAATATTTTCCATTTTTTTTTATTATTGTTCTCTTGCTATTAGTTGATTGAATTATTTCTTTTAACGGTTTTGATATTGGTTTAAAAGTTTTTTCTAAGAGCTCATCATTTGCAGCTTCTCCGAGCTGAAGACTTTTATATTTCCTTTTCAAAATATTTCTAGTTTTAATAAGATTGCTCACTAGATTTGGTTTCTTATTCATTATGATAGTTGGTATGTTTAGTAGTTTCCTGTTTAACAGTATAGCCCAGTTTAGCGGTTGATTGTATAACTGTATAGGCCAGTTTAGCAGTTGGCTGTTTAGCAGTTAGCTGTTTAACAGTATAGCCCAGTTTAGCGGTTGGTTGTATAACTGTATAGGTCAGTTTAGCAGTTGGCTGTTTAGCAGTTAGCTGTTGGCTGTTTAACAGTATAGCCCAGTTTAGCGGTTGCCTGTTTAGCAGTTAGCTGTTTAATGTCATACGTTAAGCAGCATTTGTTGTACTGATTTTAAAATATCTATACTGTTTCCTTTTATAGGCTAATAAAAACATTGAATCCTTTCCTATAGCGTCCATTATTTATGGGATCATCCTTGTTTATAACTAGAAAGCTATAGTTTTCTTTCCAGCACTTTGAACATAAGTCGTGAAATGTCTTAAAAGACATATCAGAACCAACATGATCGCTATAAATGTGCTTTATATTCATCTCATCCTGTTTAAATATTATAATCATATTAGCATTATCACGAATTAGGTGTTTTGGTATACGTGTATAAGTTTGACATAAGTAAAAGCTGTCAACATCCTTGTGGCGCCCCATGCAGAAGTATGAGCGTATGTGATTTTGTTTCTCGCAAGCTACATCATCAAATATAAATATTGAGTTGGGCTGCACTTCGTCTGGAGATATGACGTCATCATTATTGGAAAATGATGAAAAATTTATTCCCTTGATAGGTTTAATTAAACGCTCCAAGTATTGATATTTCGGTTGCTGTGCTGACTTTGAGTATAAGTAAATACTTTGAAATTTCAGTCCATTGGGACTTTCAATAAGGCTAATCATCACATTTGTTTTCCCACAATTTGAAGGTCCAACAATAAGACCACGAATAGAGTTTGGTAGTAATGAGCTGTGCCGTGTTCTATTTGACGAATTTAACTTTGAATCAATATTCTTTACGTTAATTGACTTACGTTGTTTTAAGAATCGCATATTGTAAACTACTAATTGTTTTCGTATATAATCGGGTCCTTTTATTAATTTTAATTCACTTTCCATTCAACCTTTACTTGGAAAAGAATAAATACTAATGACAATTATTTATAAAAAGACAATCAGTCTTAGTCCATCCTTCATTGGGAAAGGTTTCATCAATAATTTAATCGATAAACTTCCCATTGAGCTGCATTTACCTGGATATCAGTTTTGTGGACCCGGTACTAAATTAAAGAAGCGATTAGCTAGAGGCGATCAAGGAATCAATCTTTTGGATGCAGCTTGCAGACAACACGATATATTATACTCAAAAAATAAAGATTTGGAAAAAAGGCATACAGTTACCGCAAGTGATAGTAGTATTGCCGAAAAATCAAACGCTTGGCTTGTTACTAACGCGATGAAAGCAAAAACGAAATTTGGACTGGGTTATGCTACCAGTAAAACGGCGAGATCTCCTCAAATAAATGGGCATCGTCTATTTAGACATGCCCTGAATAGTGCTAAAAAGAGAATTAAGAAAACTAAAAACTTGGATGATGCAGTTAAAATTTCAAGAAAAGTTGTAAACAATATTTTCAAGGGGAAAAAATCTCTGATTAAGACTCCTCGAGTAATTCCACTACCTAAATCTGGAGGTTTTCTCCCGCATGCACCTATATTCGCTGCCCTGGGTGCACTTGGGGGTCTAGCTGGTGGAGTATCTGGCATTACAAAAGCAATCAATGCAGTAAAAACTGGAAAAGAGCAGTTAAATGAAGCAAAACGGCATAATAGTAAAATGGAAGCTATTGCAATGGGAAAAGGCATGTTCCTAAAACCATATAAAAAGGGGTTTGGATTATATTTAAAACCTTATCAACAAAATTTTTAATGCAGCTACCTAAAAGAGCCCTTACTGATGTAGATATAAGAAAATATGCTAAAGATATTCCAAATTTTAGAGGAGTGTTTATGTGTGATACTCTTCCAAGTAAACCATTTAAAAAAGAATGCGGGATAATTAATCTCGATACATCAGAGGGCCCCGGCACACATTGGGTAGCATACTGGAAAAACAATAATCAAATTGAATATTTTGACAGCTTTGGAAATTTACAACCACCAAAGGAAATAATAAAATATTTAGGGAAAGATATAAACTATAATTATACTAGATATCAAAATTTTAACACAATTAATTGTGGACATTTATGTTTGAAATTTTTGTTTTCAAAATAGGCTGAAAGAATAAAGGGAAAAATAAAATACTTAAAATCCATTTTGTTTCTTTGTAACTCATCATAATCATCATCGACATCAGATACTTACCCATACTAGAGATTATTATTATTATAAAATTCCAAGAGCAGAGTAAAGTTTAAAAAATAAAATAAATATATTTTGTACAACGTTATAAAAATTTTATTTTTGTTCTTCTTAATCATATATCTTTTACAATTTAAAATCTTAAAAAATAAACATTTATTCTTAAGTAATATTATTCTACTTCATAATACTGAAATGACCCCACGGTAATGTCTCATTACTATTTGCTACCAAAAATTGTATTAAGCCTTCATGATAATAAGCGATTTTTGTTCTTCTTAATCATATATCTTTTACAATTTAAAATCTTAAAAATAAACAGTTATTCTTAAGTAATATTATTCTACTCTATAATACTGAAATGACTCCACGGTAATGTCTCATTACTATTTGCTACCAAAAATCGCTTATTATCATGAGGGCTTAATGCAATTTTTGTTTGTATGATTGAGCTTACTTCATGTTTCCGCGACTGAATCAAATTTTGCTGAACTGTCTTTTCAACGTTGTTTTCAAGGCAATCAACATAGTCACTAAACGTTATTTTAGTCTTGACTATGTTTCTTTTAACACCTTTCGATTTTTTTGTTGAATCTTCACCCTCTACACGTATCGCATACATTTTTGCACGGAGCCCCACAAATTCGGTCATGATTCTACCATTATTCTCATCTTTCATGAGACCCAAAACTTTTTTATTGACTTGGGGAATATCCCACACGTTATTAATAGGATAGTCGCTTGTATCAAAGTGTATAAAGCAATCGCGTTTGATGACCTCATACAAGTCTTTACAAGTCACCTCATAAATTAGTGAATCGGTATCAGTATAGCAAATGCTACAATCGGAACCAAATTGCGGAGCCATATAACCATAATGAAAATCATAAATGGTTGTTTTAGCTAAATCAAGGATGCACATACCAACATAAATGGGCTTATTGAAGTATATCTCAGTTTTATTGAGTTCAATTGCCACCAAATTTTCGCAAAATATTGTTGAGGCCTTAAACTCAGACTTAGAAATAAGGGCTTCGGCACCATATCGACCTAACCAACTCGTCACCAATTTAACAACACTATGTTTACGTATGTTTTCCATAGTTTTCCCAAACACAGCATTATTCATGAGTTTGAAAAGATTCTTCTCAAACTCATTTATAGCTGCTGTTCGAAGACTCGTGTTTAGATCGAAATTTTGTGAATTTTAGATAGCCTTAATCCATATTTCAAAGCCTGCTTTAGATTTCTGTAGTGGATAATATATCTCACGCTACCACCCAAAGTTGCCAACAGTTTTTTCTGCTTTGATCCTGGAGGTGTAATATGATCAGGGCAAAAGGGGAGATCTTTATGGTAATCGTGGAGATTAATTGGATACTCTAAATCTACCTCGAGAATATATCCTACATCTGAATCGTCAGCTATGGCTTCAACATTAAAATTTTGAAAATCTGACAGCCAACGAAACTCACTGTGGGGGAGAAATTGAGACATGGCCCAACCATACTGATTATTAATGTCATAATACATTAAGAATTTGGATGATTGAGCCTCATCGAAATCAGTCATATACTTATTGTTGGCTTTCGAATAACGCTTAGTACACTGGCTAAGACCCCCACGAATACCTCGCTCTACAAACATGAGCATATCAATATCTGTCAATAGCTCAAGGGTTATATCAGTATACTTAAGCATTGCATCCCATGTATAACCAGGTAGAGTGAAATAATGTGCGGGATGTAGGCCATAAGTTTTATGACAACTTGTGCGAAATTGTTCGAAAGCATCTGATAATAGTAAAACGTCTGTTTTCAAATAAATATCTGAATTTTCCCCCAAATTATTAATACTTAATTCAGCCCAGACTTTTTGTGCATGAGCATAATCCTCTGCGCTGATGTTTGTATCATTAAGTTGATTGTAGAAATGTGTAATATCGGGTAATGATGTTTCTGAAAATTTAACTACATCATCGCAGTAGTCATACGGAAAGACACCCTTACGTGTCAGCAAATTTAATTGTTCATCATTTAAATTGTTAAACTCCGATTTTAGAATATTGAAATTTGGTAGATGTGAGGCTAAAGTATCTAAGCTACTCGCCATGAATCTGAATGAGTCATTAAACCGATATTTTATTACATATTCGTCCAGTCGTTTTGTAAATGAAATATAACGTTCTCTGTTTATTGGTAGAAGGTCAGTACGTCCCTTTAAATCTGTAGCTAAATTTTTAAAAATGAAATGCGAGTCATAACCGGTGAGATTATGAAAAATTATGGGTATTGTGTGCGAGTCTTTGAAGTTTATGTTGCACCCCTTATGCGCTGGGCCTCGATAAACACCGGTAAGATGACAATGATCGCGTACCTTGACATTATCACCGGTGAAGGCTTTCTCACATATGTGACATGTGTTGGCGATCGTGAAACTTTGAACTTGCTCAACAGTCATGTCATCCATGTCATCCATGGTCAACCAAGGGCAAAGAAAGACAGTTTCAACATCTTCGGCAAAATTATTAAGTTCCGAAACGAACCACGTAATACAATCTGCCCCACGATAGCTTTTATAAAACGATAACTTGGGGCAAACACTCACTTAACATAAAAACCCACGCTATATGGTATATGCTTCTGGTATGCATTTCCAACAATGGACTTTGCCAAAATGCACTCCAAATCGGCATATACCACAAATGGGGTCATAATCTTATTTTTAAAATTTTAAAGGTTTAAAAAGCAAACCTCCTTCTCAGCTTCTGTCGGCATCCTTATTTTACAGTTGTTTAGTCTGCTGCAGTCCTCGGTGTGCTGCTCCAACTTGAGTGCTGAGTGGAAGTAGTGCAAACATCTATCACAAAAATATTTGGCTTCACGATGTGCTGATACTTGCATGGATAAAAGCCGTGAAAGACTTTTTATCCACACATAATGGTATGTGACTGGCACATCATCATTGCTGCTACCATCTCCATTATCAGCGATATTGTTGTTATCATCATCATCATCAGCTTCATTCTGATATCTGCTCTGCACCATCAGGGGATTTATATGACATACCATTTTATTTTTTGTCAAATATGACGGTAGCACTGTAAATTTGTTTCTGTTTTTATGCAGAATGTATACATTAATTGAGATGTTGTTTTGCATCTCAAATCTCGGGATCTGTCTCATCGTCATTGGAAATACTATATTTGACAAATTTAGTAAATCACGATAATTCGGATACATTGACATGCGATCCGAATTTATATTCGCTGGATGCAGAGCAGATATGATTGCCCAGGCAAAACATGCGTTGTCATCATTTTTCACATTAACGCATGCTTTCTTGTTATAAATCTGTGGTGGTAGCGGGATATATGACGATCCTAGCTGTGGCGTGTATTTGTTGATGTTCACTGCCAAGTTAACAACTGCAGCCAACGCCCATCCACTATCCCGTTCTTGGAACTCTTCCAGCTTTTTCAAAATTGCATTTTGAACATGTTCAAAAAACCAAGCTCTAATATCCGTTTCCCGGTAAATTGCAACATTTTTCGTGTTCATGAATTTCAACTCACTAATTTCTTCATTAGCTCTAGTAACTCTAAATTCGCCACAAAATATTGTATTTACCTTAAGAGACGTAAATTTCACTAAGGATTTTTTAACGGTGCGCTGGAAGAGATTTAGACAATCTGCCAAGAAATTCTGGGGATCTTTATGCGTTAAATTAATTATGACGCCGGTACGTACTCTGAAAATTAAAATATGTGTTAAATTAATATATTATATTAAATCGAAATACGTAATATGGTAATAAAATTATTTAAAAATTAAGCTTATCGTCCACCAAATGTTGACTCGATTTCTTCCCACCGAATTCGAATGGAAGCCCAATCCGATCTGTTGCCCGTTCGGGAAAGACCTGCACCAGTACAAGCGTTGAGCTTCTTCAACTGCGTGCGATAGCCTTGAATAAGTCCTATTCCGCATGTAGCACTCTGCTTTGTTCCAACAGTTGTTGCCTTCCGTAAAATACTCCGAAGGGTAATAAGGAGCGACGAGCACTCTTTTATACTCGGCATAACCAGCTCCCGATTTTTATGCGCATTTTCGCACAATGCTTTTGCAATTTTTAAAATTTCGTTGACGCGTGCACTCATTTTAAAATATAAGAAATACAAATAAATAAATCTTCACGAAATATGTTTAAATACTTTATGATGCTGATCAAATATTGAATGAGCTAAAAACTCTCGATTCAATTATTTATATATATTTATGGATTCAAATAATAAATTTTTCTTAAATCCTTATCTTCTTTGCCGCTTTCATACGCTATTTTTACATTACTCAACCGACTCATATTAAATTTATTAAAATGCTTAACAGCCATACTGCTCCCTTATCTTAAACATTTGGTTTTGGATCCGTTTAATACGCTTACTATGAAGCTTGAGGTTATCGTCTTTAACATTAAATTTGTGGTGCCTACCTATTGATATACGAATCGAATTTGATACCGAAGCAAACAAACCGATTCCAGATAAAACATCGGCCTATTGTCTAGTAATCCATGATCGTTTAATTGAATACTCACCTCTAACCAGCGAAATCAGAAGAATTATTTAAATGTGTGCGAATTATAAAAAGGTAACCAGTCATCATCTGATCTTTATTGCTGAAGGTATTTTGAATAAAGCCATCAGAAAAATAATATGAATAGATTGAGAGGGTATCGTAAATTAATTTATTGCTACTACTGCGGTAGCAACTCGCACTTAGAGGAGAAGTGTAAGAAGAAGAAGGATGACCAAAAGTTGGCAAAATGGGCAAAGGAGCAAAAAGACGCTAAAAATAAGATTGGTAAAGGAGTAAAAAGATGCAGAAACAAAAGAAGAAAATAGAGCAAAATTATACTCGAAGCTGAATGGTTAAATCAGTTACTTTTTATGCATGTAATTATTGCTTTTATACATGTAATTATCAAACTTTAAATAAAACAAATCAATAAAAGAACAATAATGATTCATATATAAATCAACTCGTTTTGTTTTATTTATATCAGCATAGTTGCATATGGTTATGGCTATGATATCGCTTTCAGTCGCTAGCTTAATTTAATTTGCTGCTTTCATGCTTTGTTTTTATATAAGTCAACCAACTCATATTAAATTTATTAAAATGCATAACAACTACACTCTTTACTTCTGTGCTGTTTCCTTATCTTCAGCTTGCGGTTTTGGGTCTGGGCTTATCACCTTAAACTTGAAATGTTGATTTTACCAACAACAACAACAACAACACCGAAGTTTATGTAGCGACTTAAATCTATAAACATTCTGCTTGCTATGAATCTTGGGCTTATCACCTTAAACTTAAAATTTGATTTATACCAACAACAACAACAACAACAACATCACTCATCATACTTCAGTCAGCTTGATCAATCATACATCCATCTAGCTAGCTATTCGTCCGTCCATCCATCCATCGGACTATCTGTCTGACTGTCTGCCCATTCGTCTTCTATGCTTGCTTATCTCCCACTTCAGCTAGTTTGATCAATCATAACTCCATCTAGCTAGCTATACGTCCGTCCGTCCATCCATCTGACTATCTGACTGACTGTCTGCCCATTCGTCTTCTATGCTTGCTTATCTCCAATTTCAATTACTTCTAGAACATTCTAGAAGCTTCTAGAACATATGTCATAGCCCATCTGGCTATCAATACGTCCGTCCGTCCATCTTGCATGCTTATCTCCAATTTCAATTACTTCTAGAATGTTCTAGAAGGTTCTAGAACATATGTCATAGCCCATCTGGCTATCAATCCATCTGTCCGTCCATCTTGCATGCTTATCTCCAATTTCAATTACTTCTAGAATGTTCTAGAATGTTCTAGAAGGTTCTAGAACATATGTCATAGCCCATCTGGCTATCAATCCATCTGTCCGTCCATCTTGCATGCTTATCTCCAATTTCAATTACTTCTAGAATGTTCTAGAATGTTCTAGAAGGTTCTAGAAGCTTCTAGAACATATGGCATAGCCCATCTGGCTATCAATCCATCCGTCCGTCCATATTGTGTGCTTATCTACAATTTATAGCAGCAGCACGCTTCAACCGTTCTACTTCAGCTAGCTTGACCGATCATACCCCCTAGCTATCCCTCCATCCGTACATCTTGTATGCTTATCTCCAATTTGCAACAACAACAACACGCTTCAGCCACCCTACTATCGGCCAACTTGACCGATCGTACTACGCCGACTGCGCAGTCAGGCACAATTTTGTGAATTTTGAGGCCCATAAGAAAATACACGCGTTTTTGAGCCAGAATCCCCATAGCCTATCTACTCAGCAACCTTTGATTTGTATGGCTGAGGTGCCAAGTGTAACAAGATCGTCATTAATGATTGTTGTTGTTAGCGCGTTCACCGCCAAATATTTTTGCTTGCTGTGAAAATATGTTTTGTTTATATATGCGCTACCTTTGCATATTTACCACATTCCACATATGCACGCTTAATTTGAGTGTGAGCAGATCAGGTGGGTCTGTTCCTGTGAAGTAATGATTCACCAAAGAGCGCTGGCCTTTAGCTGCCAATCTTGGTAAGTCGAGCTATTCTTTGCATATAACTTTCAGGCAATATGTGCTCGGTTTATTTGCAAACGGAGAAAAACAAAAAAGAACCAAACACCAGTAATTAGTTAAGTTTGATTAGGTATACAATGTTTATTTCTTACGTTTTGTTTGTTAGGCAAATCTGCAATAGGTGAAATTTACTATTAAATACGGAAAGATGGCTGCTGCAATTAGTGCAAGAAGTGCATATACAGGAACGTTAAAGAAAACTAAACTTATGTTGCTGGCAATCAATAAGTGATTGCTTCCAATTAGTGGAAATATATAATTTATTATTAAATTTAACGCGGTTGTTCAAAATAAAGTTTACTACTTTTAGAAATTAATTTGTGATAAAAAGAAAAAGCAAAAGCCACTCTCCGGAGAAGCCGATCGAGCGACTCGTTCGTGATTCGAGAATCGGTATCTAAAGTAGTAAGTAAATCTATTATTTTCTTTAACCTTTAGGGTTGCGGCCTAAACAGAGTGCATGAAACTTGAGCGTTATCAATTAGCTTTTTTTAGAAAAAAGGGTTCCCATTGGCGCGCGTATTGCAGGAATATGCCAAATAGCATTTATTTGGCAGCGCAGTTACATTCCTTGTTCTGTGTGAACAACAGTTGCATTATTTGCATGACATGTTTGGCTTATTAACAAGTTTTAATGTATTTCTTTAATAAATTGTTATGGAGTTCTTATGTCTTGCCCGTAATTTCAATGATCGAGTTGACTCCTTTTCCATCAACAATTTTAAATGGTCTCTCATAAGGGCTTTGTAGTTTTTTCTTATTTTCAACTCTTACAGAAACTAAATCTTCTTTTTCTAATGATTGAGTCCTCTTATCTTAATCGTAATCTATTTTTCTCTAATGTTTAACTTTTATCATTTTCTTATTTATTGAAGTTCCTAATCTTAGTTTTTATTCGTTAGCGTAGTTGTCTAAATCATAAATTTTGTTTGTTTGTTTAAGTGTATCGCTTGGTAGTGACGGCAATTTTCCAAAGACTAGCTCAAACGGAGAGTATTCTGTGTTGCCATAAGGTGTCGTATTAAACGCAAAAGTGTAATACGGTATCCACTTATCCCATTCGTAATCGTTTGTGAAGGAAAGTATGTATTGATTTAATACTCTGTAGTTTCTTTCAAGAGCACCTATTGTTTGGTTGTGATAAGGGGTTAAAATATTTGACGAGTGTCAAGTAATATACAAACACTTGACATTAGCTCGTTTGTAAATTCTGTCCCACTATTGGACATACAGTGTCGCACAAAAGTGAGCATACATGCTTACTTAAAAGATATTTTTGTTTGTTCCGGTAGAAAAAATTAAAATTTTATTTAAATTAAGCAAATACAGTTCAAAGGAATACCATTTTATTGAGAATAGCAATTAAAAAAAAGGCACTTAATTCAGAAATAAACGTTTTTCTTATAACAAAAAAAAGTACCTAATCTTAAGGCACAAAATTGAGCATACATTTAAAAACAAAATAAAAAATATCGGGCAAACTCAACTAAAACAATACAAATTTAAAAAATACAAGCTCTAGTATTTTGTGCTGCATCCTTCAGCATCTATGACTGCTTGCAACCTCCGGGGCATAGATTTCATCAGTCTAGGATGACGTGAAGGATGACGGAATAGTGCTTGAAGCCTCTTTAATTTTCAAATTCAGCGCTTCTTTGTTCAAAAAATGACTTCGTTTAAGTCGCATTTTAATTTCATGCCATAAATGTTCGATCGGATTAAGACTAGGTGATTGCGGAGAAGTTTTAACCTGCTTCAGGGCATTATAAATCAGCCATTCGCGCACTAAATGAGATGTGTGCTTCGGGTCGTTATCTTGTTGAAAGTAGTACGCCGAAGGTAAATTTAATTTTGTGGCGGAACTTCTCATATTTCTGTTAAGAATATTTAGTTACATCACTTTGTCCATATTACTTTCAATAAAATCAAAATTTCCTCAACCACTTGAAGCCATACAACCCCACAACATCACACAACCTCCTCAATGTTTTATGGTTGAATTTATGTGCTTGGCTTTTAAGACCGTATTTGGTTTTCTCTAAGCAATTTGTTTTCCGTCGGACCCAAATAAGTTGATTTTTGTTTCGTCCAGCCATAAAACGCTTGCCCAGAAACATGCAAGGTGATTAACATACTGCCCAGCAAATTCTAATCGTTTTTTTTATTTGCTGGTGATATATAAGGCCGCCTTTGGGCAATCCTACCATTGAAATTGTTTTTTTTGCAGAACTCTACGAACAGTGGATTTGATTTTCTGAACGATAAACCGTTCCCTCTGTTCTGAGAGTGTCTTCTTTCTTCCTTTTCCAGGTCTATTTTTTAATGTTCCTGCATATCTATAATTGTTAATTATTTTTTGCACCGTGGCAAGCGATCGTCCGATAGTCTCACCTATTTGTCGCATCGAATTACCTTCGCAAAATAACTTTATACCTAAACGGTCTTGTCGAAAGATCAGTTTGTCTTCTTTTCCTGTCCATGACCTTACACAAAATGAAAAATCCAGTTTTAATCAACATTGCGCTTGCGCAAGAACAAACAATTAATCATACTGCGCCTCTCATTTCAATGTACCGTTGCAATTATTCCTGCATATCGCATAGCAACGGCAAATGTATGCTCAATTTTATGTAATGATTTCGAGGGTTGTTCTGGTTTTCATAAAAAAAGAGCGCACTTGTTAATTGTTTTTGGCGCATAATTATATTATTGGACAGTTTAAAGTTAAGAATGTAAACTCAAAACAAAAAATTTATTTTGGGTTCAAATCGCTGAAATATGAATTCATGATGAGTGTGTGCTCAATTTTGTGAGGCACTGTAAGTGTTTTAAAACAACCGTTCTTTAGTATTAATTGCTCGACAAGGGTTGTTGCGACTGTCCTTGCGTCTTTGGCTGCAATTGGGTGATCGATTACAATTTTGGTTAGCTCACATTGCATAGTTAAAACATATCTATATCCGTTCGAAATTCGTAACCTACTGTGTCAGTTGAGATCTTTTCGAAACATGTGGCTGGTGAGTCTGTTAGCACTAAACCTGCTTTGATGTGTTGTGTGATCTTATATTTGTTGAATTTTTGCAGCTATTTATAAATTCTTTTATAATTTTTTTCATCCCTTTCCAAATATATGTTTGTTTAAGTTTTGAAATTGTTTTTCTTATTCCCATATGTCCTGATGTATGTGCGTTGTGGAATTCTTCAATTAGTTTATGTTGAGTGAGCATGTTTTTTATTTGTTGTGGAGCATTGTAAATATAGGCGAGACCTTATTTTCTTTCAATGCATTGTATTCTTTCTTAAACGCGTTTATATTAATATTTTTAAATATAAAATTTCTATCGCATAGGGCTATCTTTTTTATTTGTGATTTTCGTAATAAACGATGTAGCTTCTCTAACATCTCAGCTAAGCGCGAAGGATCATCGCGAAACGTTATGTGCATTTTTATTATAAATTTCAATTTCATTATCTTCCTTACGTCATTAAAGGATGTGCATTCCCAAATATAGAGTTGATCAGATTCATTGTGAGATATGTTATTCTCTTTAACTCTTCCTTGAAGGTGTTGACTCAGGTGGCTTTTGTTAGAAATTTTGATACTTTTGTTTTTCTTTTCACTAGCATTTGTTTTCATATTTTTGCTTCTAATTTCTATTTTATCATCATGTTATTGCTTGCTCTTGTTACCACTATTCATTTTTTTTTTTATCACTCTCTAATGTGGGAATCATCGTTTTAAGAATTTCGCTATTTTTATACGCGATAACGCGTCAGCGTTAGTGTTGATTTTTCCTTGTTTATTTCGAAGTCGTAGTCAGATAGATCAAATCTTATTCTAGTCATCTTTGACAATGGATTTTTGTGCAAAAATAATGAAACTAGTCTATGGTCGGTGACCACTATAAATTTTCTTCCATATAAATAAGGTTTGGAAAAATTTGTATCTATATAGTTTCAAAACAATTTATTGCTATAAATTTGTTGTAAAACCTTTTAACAAATTCTATAACTTCTATTTATTTAATGATAATCTATTCCATGATAAATACTATTGACTCTTTTCATATTTGTTGATTTCTTCAATCCTTTTTATATTAAATTGAAGTTTTAAATTGACTTTTTTTTATAAATAATTGGTATTAAACAATAATCTCTTAAATTTTAGCTTTCGGGTTGCTTATTAGAGCTAAAAATAAATAAATAAATAAACTGACCATTTCAGCCCTTGGAATGACTTTGACCTAGCTTCTATTGATCAATTGTGTTGTGCGTGTTATTAAATGTTTGATCACAAATGACCGAGAACTGGACCTACGTGTTTTATGCCGACTCCGAAAGGCTTATGTTCTCAAGAAGCTTTACATGGCAATTTTTCCTCTCTGAGGTTTGCTATTGTCTTCAGAGAGGTGACGACCGAACAAAAAAATTAATTCAATTGAAAAAGCTTTCTGTCTGAGCTGGAATTGAACCATTGCTACCGCGGTTCTTTAGCTTAGGGGCAGCGCACTCTACCCACTAGGCTACGGCCACCACTTAGAGCTAAGTTCATTTAAATGGACTTTTATTTAATATCTTTTGTGATATTACTTGAACTTAAAGCATTATCTAAGGTTAATGCACAGATAACTTATCATATAGATGTACATTAGACTGGTTCAAAATTATATGGAAAAATTAAACATCTTATTTTCTTAGGTGCGCTTAAACTTTCTAAAAGAAATGTACTCAGACCAAAAAATTTGGCCCCCCGATCTTTGCAGAAATCGCTTAAAGGTAATTTTGAAAATATACAGGCTTATTAAAGTCGTACGACTGTCACGGAAAAAGAGTAAAGAGTCGTCGCGATCGGACGTTTTCTTAATCCAGTCTTGCATTTATTTGTATTTAGTGCGTCAAAATTGTTTTAAGTGACTATTTTTACGGCGGGCGTAGCCTAGTGGGTAGAGTGCGTGGCCTCTAAGCTTAAGAACCGCGGTAGCCCGGGTTCAATTCCAGCTCAGACAGAAAGTTTTTTCAATTGAATTAATTTTTCTGTTCGGTCGTCACCTCTCTGCAGACAATGGCAAACCTCAGAGAGTAAAAATTGCCATGTAAAGCTTCTTGAGAACATAAGCCGTTCGGAGTCGGCATAAAACACGTAGGTCCAGTTCTCGGTCATTTGTGATCAAACATTTAATAACACGCACAACACAATTGATCAATAGAAGCTAGGTCAAAGTCCTACCAAGGGCTGAAATGGCCAGTTTATTTTTTTTTTTTTACTATTTTTACATAATAACAATAACATCAATAATAAAAGCAGCTGTGTTGATCACAACTCAGACGCTGTCATATTTGTGCTGCCTTTTTCTACTGAAGAGAATCTTAAGAGCAGTTTTAATTTAATTTGCCGCTCAATTGATTTTTTCTCTTCACCAGTGAAAAACATTTTTCGTGTTAAGGCAAAAAATAATAGCTTGAGTGGTATTGTTATTGTTAAATTTTACACGCCATACGATAGAAATCCTGTGTTAAAGGCGTTTGGGGTTACCGTCGGCACCCAAAAAATTCGGTAAATTTAAGAGACGCAGGTTTCGAATCTGACAACAACATTTATCTGCATGAAAGTACATATATCTGCAGATACCAGAAGAGTGCTGTATGCGGCGATTATTTGCAAACGTAGAAAAAGCATTTTCAATTCATTTACCCTGCTTGGAGCTGTCCATGTCAGACTTCATAGGGATGGAGAGATCATTCGAGTCAACAGCATCGAAAAGTTGCAAAATGTTGTATGTGCTGCTGTTGCTGTCAATTCAGAATAATTTTGGTTTTATTTTAAGTATTTTATTATATCTTCAACTAAGCAAGTTACTTTATCTACTTTTCTCTATATCTCATTCATACTTTATCTGCTTTTTGTTTTCTATCGCTATCTTAGCTTTCTATAATGCTTACAGTTGTGTTGTTAGTTATATTGTCTCTTGCATCAAGTGATGTCCACAAGACCATGATTGGCGTTCTTTGTAAGCAGCATTCGGGACTGAACATTGTTCATTTCAATGCTAGAAGTCTCAATGATATTAAGCTAGATTGTGTTCGGTACTGCTTCGAAAATTCTCGTGTTGATGTCATTTGTGTCTCCGAAACATGGTCTCACAAAGACATCAGTGACTCTTGTTTGAATTTCAAAAATTATAAGCTATTTCGCAATGACCGAATTGATAGGAAAGGTGGGGGTGTTGCTATTTATTGCAAAAACTATTTAAATGTTAATCTGTTAGGGATGTCCAGTGGATCAGAGGTTGAATTTCTTAATGTTGAAATTAGTGATAATCGTGCCAAAGTGTTTTTGTCGTGTGTGTATAATCCGTATCGTAATTGTTGCTTGGATCGTTTTTTTTTTTGCTTTTTTGTCAAATTTAGCAATTGACTATGATCATTTTATTATATGTGGAGATTTCAATATAAACATTTTATCTAAAGATAATCTTGTTAGGCAATTTTTCGACAAACTTGCTGAGGTTGGACTTCATACAGTAAATACAAGCATACCTACACGTTACGCTACTAACGCTTCTCCGAGTTTATTGGACCTTTTTGTTGTCTCTGATGTTTCTAATGTTTTGCTTTTTGACCAACTCTTTTATTTCTGTCCAAGATCTTATTTTTTGTTCTTTAAATATAAATCTCACACCAAATGAAACGGAAGGAACTTTTTGTTTTCGTGACTGTAAATCTGTCGATTATGCATCTTTGTTTAATGATCTATCTTCAATAAATTGGTCTGATTGTTGGTTTTTTAGTTCTGTTAATGAAAAGTGGCGACCGTAACCTAGTGGGTAGAGTGCGTGGCCCCTAAGCTAAATAACCGCGGTAGCCCAGGTTCAATTCCAGCTCAGATAGAAAGTTTTTCAATTGAACTAATTTTTCTGTTCGGTCGTGACCTTGCTGCAGACAATAGCAAACCTCAGAGAGTAAAAATTGCCATCTAAAGCTTCTTGAGAATATAAGCCGTTCGGAGTCGGCATAAAACACGTAGGTCCAGTACTTGGTCATTTGTTATCAAACATTTAATAACACGCACAACACAATTGATCAATAGAAGCTAGGTCAAAGTCCTTCTAAGGGCTGAAATGGCCAGTTTATTTTTTTTTTAATGAAAAATTAAATTTCTTCGTTACTAAAATTTGTGCATTGTTTGACTCAAATGTTCCATTAATTTCTCGTCGTGTTTCAGATAAATGTTGTCCTTGGTTTACAAATAATGTTAAGTTGGCTCTAAAAAAACGTAATAAAATTTACAATCGTTGGAAAAGAAACCCCTCAAAAGTTAACTTGTCTGTTAAATTAGCATAACGTAAGTTTTTCATGTCTAAACTAGATTCTGGTCAACCATCCAAAAAGCTTTGGAACAACTTAAGACTTGCTAGGGTATGTAATGTTAAGACGGACGAGTGTCAGGTAGACCCCAATATTCTTAATTAGTATTTTATAAAAAGCACATCATCTACAAAAATAGCGTCTACTGTTGGTATAAGATTTAATAATTCTGTAAGTCCATTTAATTTTGAGTTTGTTGCTGTGGATGAGTATGAGGTTGCTCGTTGTGTAAATAAGATTAAATCAATTGCCGTCGGTGAGGATGGTATATCAATAAAATTTATTAAAATCATTTTGCCGTACATGTTAAGTCCTTTGGCGCACATATTTAATCACTGTTTCACAAGTTCTTGTTTTCCTGAGGCTTGGAAAGCAGCGACAATCATTCCAATAGCCAAAAAAGTAATGCTTATGAACCAGCTGGTTTTCGCCTAGTAAGTCTCTTATCATCTTAGCCTTAAGTGTTGGAGCCTATAATGGCCGTGCAAATCTCGGAACACTAAAAAAAATATAATCTTATGTCGTACTTCAGTCAGGCTTTCGATCAGGCCACAGCTGCTCTACAGCTATTGTTAAAATCTTGGATGACATTAGACAGCCATATGATCTGGGGCATATAAGCTTGCTGTGCCTGTAAGACTTTTCCAAAGCTTTTGATTCAGTTGATCATGCAATTTTATGTCGGAAACTAGAGTTAGAATTTGGTTTTTCTGATTAGGCGGTCTGTTATATAGTCTGTTATACTGTTATACTGTTATACTGTTATACTGTTATATATGTCTGTTATATAGTTATTTAGTCAGAAGGTCTCAAAGAGTCAGGGTGAGAAATTGTTTGTCCGCTATCAGAAATTTAACCTGTGGGGTACCTCAAGGCTCGGTACTTGGTCCGCTTTTATTTACGATGTTCATCAATGACATCTTCAGAATATGCAATCATGTTACCATGCTTGCATATGCGGATGATCTTCAGTTGTACCTGTCCAGACCTATTGGTCACGTTGATGATTTATGTATGAAAGTAAACGAAGACTTGTGCAATATAACAAATTGGGCTAAAGCTAACAACCTTATCCTTAATCCACTTAAATCATTTGTTTTGCCGGTTTTTAAATCTAGTTACTTCTTCCTTAATATACCGGGAATTTTCTTAGATGGTATCGAGCTCAAATTTGATGATAAGGTTAAAAATCTCGGTTATTTTATTAGCTCCTCACTCTCGTGCGAAGATCATGTAAATTTCGTTGTAAGCAAGGTTTATTATGTACTGCGAAACCTTAGGTGGACTGCATCATTTATGCCTGTAGAGACTAGAAAAAAATAGTAATTCAGCTGATTGTGCCAATTATCTCCTACTCAGATATAGTGTATAGTAAAGTTGATTCCCGATCCAAGCTTCAGTTACAACTTGTGTTTAATAATGCTGTAAGATACGTTTTTGGTCTTAGAAAGTTTGACCGCATTAGTCACTAAAATAGCAAAGTACTCGGTTGTAAGTAAGTAAAGTACATCTTCAATTATTTGGATGCTAGAAACTGCATCTTTTTACACAACCTGATCTGCACTCGCACTCCTCATTACTTATTTGAAAAGCTACAATTTTGTAGGTCAACTAGAAATCTGAATCTTTTAATCCCTACTTATAATTTTTTAAACTCTAACAGAGTCTTTTACGTGAACGCCATCAGATTGTGGAATTCACTGCCTTTAAGTATAAAAAGTATTACAACTAAACGCAACTTTAAGCATGTAATTTTCCAACATTCCTCTTAAGTATCTCTCTTTCACTAATTCTATGCGATAGTATTTAAAAATACTTTAGTTTAATTAAAATAACTTAATCTTTATTTGTTGTTATTCTTGATTTTGTCGATTTTTCGATTTTTGCTTTGAACTAATTATTATTTTGATTAGATCTTTTAGTTAAATGATATTAATTGTATTAAGTTAAATTTTTAATTATTTTTTTTGTTGTTGTTGTTGTTTAACACTTGCTATTTTGTTATGTATCTATATTCTTACTGCATTTTAAAGACTCTGTCTTATTTGTGAACATTTTCTTTAAATAAATAAATAAATAAATAAAAATAAATTTGCAATTCATACGTGCGTAGCTACGGAAATGCCCATATGGGCTATGCATGTGACAGTAGTACGACTTTAATGAGTAGAAAAACAAAGAAAAATTAAACTTACAGTTTTCTTATTATGATTTTTCAATAGTTTACTAAGCGCACTATACAAGGTGTAAAAGCTAAGAGTTGTCAAAAGTTCGGCTCTCAGATAGAAGCCCCCAAAAATGATACGTTACGTGACATAAAATAGAAGTGCTTTTTACCTGCATTATTATAAACAAAAAAATCTTCGAAGTGTGCACGAGTTTTTTTATGAAAGTTTTTTAATATAATCTGGAAAAATATTGCTACATATTAATCATTGTTTCGATGAAAAATATTTTTTAATTATTTTTATACAAACCATAGTATGATACGTTACGTGATATACGTTATGTGACAAATTTTTTCCTTCAGAGAATTGTAAATATTTTATAGTTTTATTTATTTAATTGAACTAGAAAAACTTGTTAAGTGTAATTCAGGACCGTTACAATCGAAAACTAAAAAAAATTGAGTTAAACTTTGTATTATACGAGTATTTATTATACTTATAAATTTCAACTTTTATTAAAATTTTTCAACTTTTGTCACCATTTTTTAACTTTTGTTGCCATTCATCATATTTGCTGCCATTTTTTAAAATTAAAATTGAGATCAGCTCTTACAGTCTCTCAGTACTCTCACAATATAAATTTAAACATTTTTTTTCTATTATGGAGGTTTAAACGAATTTTAAGTAACATTTAATTTTTCAGTCGTGGTAGACCTTTTGGCGGAAATGCCCATATTCAACTTGGCGATACTTGTAACATGAAATATTTAATAGACGTTTGAAGTAATTGCTGTCATATGTCCTCAATTAAAAATTATCTTTGCATTGAAGTTGGAAATGTCTATAAAAAGGTTGGGAGCTTTCAATAATTCCAGCAATATTTTTCTCCTTTTTTATCAAGTCTTGCCTAAATGCTACTATTGTCTCGTCTACAGTAAACGATTCATCGGTGAGATGACGGTTGAGATTCCTCCACACCAGTTGATTTAGGTTCTACTTCTGTTGATGACTCATCTTTTTTATTTATATTTTTACTAAACTTTAAAAGTTTAAAATTTAGTTGTATGCTCTCACAGTATCATTATTTGGTAATTTTACTGCAAATTCTGTATTTTTAAATTAATTTTCAGTAAAATCTGTAGCTGAAGGTAATGTAGCTGAAAGTACTGCAGACTTATACAAGGAATATAATGAAATTATTCGTAATTTTTTCTTCAAAGATTTCTTCTTTTATCAACGATTTATTTTCAACTGATGTCATTATAATTATTGCAAGTATTTATAGAGTTTTTTAATAATCGTCTATATATTCCACAAATGAAAGTTACCTACTTTGTTGACTTTTTACATCAGGCAAAACTTGTTTTTTTATAGGTATTTTTGATTGATTCTTAACTGGGGGATAAAAGGCTACAGGCTTACTATTATACATTTTATCTATACGCCCATATATACAAAACTATATACCGATCCTACAGAAAGACATCACACACATGATTAAACATGCAACGACTAACCTGAATAATCTGGGAAAAAAATAAATAAATAATTTAATATTTAAGTTTAGTATAAAAGTTGCTTCTGCGGTGATAAGTCAAAAGATAGAAAAATGAAAGCAAGTTTAAAAAATCTATTTAAAAATCCTAATATTAAATACTTGCCTATGAAAGATATGGAAGAAAATGTTTCATATAAGGTTAATGTGATTGATCGAGCAGATACAAAATATGGCGAAAGCATTAGATATATTATGAATAAAGGATATCAAATTTACTTACCGAAGAGATTTCTCTTAATAAACTCGGAATCAAATGGACTACTGAAATGGAACTCCACACATTTTAATAAAAGGAAGAGATCTACATGGTGCATTTACCCTAGCCATTAAAAAGAAGAAGAAGGAGAATGAGAACATATTCTATAACATCTTATATGAGAGCTCCGATGATGATAATAAAAAAAGAACACATATAAATTCTTTTTATAGGGAGAAATGAAACAAAAATAAATTCAAACTTTTTAACAAAATTAAACACATGTTGTGAACTCCACCATTGTTTATAAAATGTAAGGAAATTCAAAGACTCAATAAATAAAAAACAAAATTATATATGTTTATTGTTTTTTATTTTTTTTTTATATAAATTTGTATATATTATATTATAATAAAGGTGACGCTTCCGCCGCCGCCACCACCGCCGCCTCCGCCATAAAAGTACGTGGCTAGGCATCGATTATTCTCCTCCTCATCTTCGGACTCCAGTATATTAGAAGTGTCTTCTTCAATAGAGAGATGAAAGTTTTATTCTCTCTTTACAGTAAAATAGTTTTTGTTCAATTCCATTATGTCTGACTTCGATAGAGAGGTACACCTCTCTGGAAGGAATAGTATTACATTTTTCAGTTCCATTAGAATTTTCTCGCCATATTTAGTTGTATCGTGCTTTGTTATTAGCACCCGGTATTTCTTACAGGTGTTGTATCCCTTCTGAGAGGATACGCGTTGGTCCTACAGTCGCCGAGCGACGTCCTACCTACGGTTTGTTTGCCGGCGCTTAAGAGCGCCACTGGCAACTACTCAAAAAAAATACCTCTTTCGCTGTCACCCTTAGGTGCATTCAGGCGTGGAGGTTTTAGTTTATACTTACTTTTGGTTTTTTCCAAATTGAAAAGCTGGTCTTCTTTAGTAAAAATGATTGTGGGTGTCTTCCGACTGGAATATCTGGCCTTCTTCAGTAAAAAGAAATTGGTTGCAATTGTTCTGACTTGATTCACATGAATTCATTTATTTTAGCGGGGACCGGATATTTATAACATATCTGGCCGCGCTTCTTCTTCTTCATTTTTACAAACTTAATTCTACTTATTGATTAATCAGCGGTTGCGTAATTTATCTTCCGCCTCTTGCACAATAATTTAACTTCATTATTAGGTTCTTAATCTAGTTTTGTATTATTTGTTTACAATTAATTCTTATTTTAAAACATATTCATACATACTTATTTAATGGTGCCAACTTGGGCCGAACAAACATACAAACATGTATAACATGTGTAATTGGGTCATATTTCAACGTTAAATTCTTATTTAAATTATACTTGTTTTGCGTTATTCGCTTAGCCAAACTGTGTGTACGTTAAATACACACAATACAATAAAATATTGAAATTAATTTACCTCTGGTTTTTGCATGGTCAGCATTTTACGCTGGCCGCACAGAAGTAAATTGTTGGCTTTATTTTATTGTCTTTAAATAAAATTAAAACTGATCGCCCAGTTGTTGTGGTAGATCAGTGTTCATTTTATTGTCTTACTTTTATTTTAATTGACTGGCCTTGGCATTGAAAGTGCCGCAATGCAATGAATGTTGATCGCTCGCTTAGTTGTTGCGGTGGATCAACTTTCATTGCCAGCACTTGGCCACTAGTAGAAAGACAATATTTTGGGGAATACCTCGTTGTGAGTCACAACATTCCTCCCCCCTTACACAAAGAAAATTTTCTCCTTGAAGAGGTTAAAATTTTCGTCAATTAATTCTTTATTATTTTGTCTGTATGTTTGTTTTGGTTTCTTATGATATACTATATGTTTTATTATTATATAGTAGTTTCTTTAATTGGCTTATTTGTTTTACTAGATATTTTCGTAATGTTCTCTTATGAATATGAATATGAACAAATTTTTCTTTAATATTGTTCAACAAATAAGTTTTAATTTATTATTTATACAATTTTACTAAATCCCTTAGTTCCTGGCACTTGTTGGGGGTGATTGTTGTTTTATTGTGTTTTCTTTTTAGTGTTGTCCATCGGTGCGCCGGAAAAACTGTCACGGCGTTTAATTTATTCTTCGTTATAGTTTTTAATGCAGATACTGTTGAAGTGTGTGTGCTGGTGATATTGTTTTTGTTTGCCATGAGGCTTTAAGCCTTATAGCTGGTTAACCTGGTCTTCGTTTAAAAATGGGCCAGGAGACTTCACGTCTTTGCTGGTTAACCTGGTCTCTTTTCAGGATGTTATAAGGTTATTATGCATTTTCGTGTTATATTTTTCTGCTTTAGGAAGGTTTTTATACCTTTTGTTGTTTTAACTTCTTAATTATTCTTCATTAAATGGTTTTTATGTCGTTTAATATAAAATTCTTGCTTTTGTAACTTTATAAAGGTTTTTATACCTTTGTTGCATTACTTTTCTGAGTTTAGAAAAATTTAGAAAGGTTTTATACCGTTTGTTGTATTATATTTCTGATTTTAGAAAGACTTTTACATCTTTTGGTGTTTTAAAATATTATATTATCAAAAATGTTGTTTAACGAAGGTTTTTATGCCTTTTGTTGTTTTAAAAATATTATATTGCCAAAAATGTTGTTGATGAAGGTTTTTGTACCTTATGTTGTTTTATAATATTATGTTGTCGAAAATGTTGTTTTGTGAAGGTTTTTATACCTTTTGTTGTTTTATAGCATTATTTTGCCAAATCTTGCTGAATTGTTTGTTTTCGTTGTGTTAGGAAGGCTTTTTATACCTATTTTATTATTAATCTTCATATTTTTTCTGCTTTATTAAGGGTGTTATACCTTTTGTTGTTTTAAATTTTTAATTTTTGTTGTTTTCAATAAAAAAAAATTTTTTTCGCAGCTTTGTCAGCATTTTACGAAGGTGTTTTCACCTTTTGTTGTTTTACTTTTTAATTTTTTCTGCTCTAATTATTAATTTTTTTTTGTTGTTGGCTTTCCAGCCCACACTTCTAGTGGTTGAAGTTTATTTCCTGACTTGCTTTATTCATTTTAAATTTTGTTTCTGCTCACTGCTTTCGGGTCCATCGACGTCATCTTTGATTGCACCCCCAATCTCAACAATATACGATGTTCACTAATCTATTTCAAACATAATTTATTCATATTTATAATATTTTACTTTTTCCAACTTCGTTTATTATTTTTAAATTGAATTTTACTTTTCTTTTAATTTACACAATTGTTAAACATACATGCTTTTAATGAATCTATTTAACATTTACATATTTCAATATTTCTATCTTATTTCTTCAATATTTTTATGCGAACTCGCACGCTATTTAATATTGTTCTTTTATTTGAATTCAAAAAAAAAATTTACTTATAAGTAAGTACATATTATTTATTAAAAAATTTTTATATATATTCTTTTCGTATGCTTTGTTAATTAAAAACCTTAATTTTTACTTTTTAATATGTTTAATTTATAGCTTTACTTAATATTTTTTCGTAGTGAGAATTTCGTTTCTCTTAAGTTTCCATTATTTATTTATTTTATTCTTTTAATCTATATATTTACTGCTTCAATTTTCATTTTCTTTGTAAAGTCTTATTTTTTTTTTTAATAATATTTGCCTTTATGCAAAAATAATGTCTTTTTTTTCTTTATTTTTCCCTTTACTTTCTGTATCATATTATTTATTATGTTTTTCTACGTCTTCATTTGACGTTATCAAATTTCTTTATTTTCCATTAATTAATTTATTTTTTTTTTCTTTTAATTTCAACAAAATCTTTTCATATTTTTTATATTTCAATCCAAAACAAAACTTACAGAATTAAAATAAAGTGGCACTATTTTGGGATCTACAAGTAGAATGTGTTGTACTAGAATTTAATCCTTGCGAGGGATTTCTGTAACAACGTCATTCACTTTGAAGATGCCAACACAATTGCCTTTTACTTTAGATTTTCTCAATTTCGAAATTTTTTTTATTTTTTCTCTGCCATATCTTGGTTCTCAATTGTTTCATTTATTTTATTCATTATTTTTCTTCTCTTTATTTATCACTCTATCTATATCTTCTTTAATTATAAACTCACGAATATCTTCTATTGGCTGACATTAATTTTTTACTGTCTTTTTCCCATCTTTCACTTAACTGCTTCTTCCAGTAAGTATTTTCCTCTACTTTATTTATTTTATATTGCCGTATTCTGCCTACAAATATGCTTTCACATTCACTTCGTTCTTTATATTTACCTCTTTCCTACAACTTTACTAAATGTTCTTAATATATTTTTTTTTCATAATTTTACTCCTAATATGTATAATATTTACATATACTTTTTTCCCCTCTCCCGTATAGTTTTGGTTTTATATTTTTAGTTTTTCCCTAATAATTGTTCAGCGCCATTTTTTCGTGTTACTATTGTTTTTTTTTCTTTTCGTCTTATATACTCTGTAAATATCTGTGACGTCTACCAAATTTTCACCTAAATAACCTCTTTGTGCAATCTCTTTCTTATGATCCACTAACTTTGGGATTTTTGTAGCATTTATTTCTACTTCTGTACTATAATTACTTGAACTTAAATCATTTCTCCGTTTCAAACTACTCCTTAACGTGTTTTGTTTAGCTAAACACGTGTCCGCTCCGGAATCTACAAGTAGAATGAGTTTTCCGTTTTTTGTATCCTCGCAAGGAACTCCTACGAACACATCATTCACTTTGCGAATATCCGAAAATTCCCCCTTTTCCGTGCCCAGCACTGTCATTTTTTTGTGCGTGCAACCATTTAATATATTTTCATTTAAATTTTCTACTACCACATTGATTTTTTCTTCTGTAATATTTTTATTTAATTTTCCTACTCCCACATTGAATTTTTCTCTTCTTACATTTTCATTTAATCTTCCCGCTACCACATTGAATTTTTCTTCTATCATATTTTCATTTTATTTCTCGAATACTACATCAGATTTTTCTTTTATCATATTTCCATTTAATTTTCCTGCTACCTCATTGACTTTTTTCTTTCTTACATTTTCATTTAACTTTTCTGCTACCACATTGAATTTTTCTTCTCTCATATTTCCATTTAATTTTTCCAATAGCACGTTGCATTTTTCTTTTATCATATTTTCATTTAATTTTCCTACTACCTCATTGAATTTTTCCTTTCTCACATTTTCATTTAATTTTTCGAATACCACATCGAATTTTTCTTCTATTTCCCCGAGTGTTTCTATAACCTTTTTTGATGTCGCCTGCAACGACTCAACAGTTACCATCGAGTCTGGGCTTATGCTTTCTACATTCCTTCCTGAATGAGGTGTACAGAAATTTACAATCCTTTCGGATGTCAAATTCTCTGTTACTACTGAATGATCTGTTACTGAACTGTCCACTGGCTTGGATGTACAGATATTCACAATCTCTTCAGACGTAGAATTTTCTGTTACTATCCTTTCTATTGGCTTAGATGTACGGATATTCACAATCTTTCTAGGTGTAGAATTATCCGTTACTATCTTTGATGGCCTTATTTCGCTCTTATTTCGGGGTTCCCAGCTCATTGGCCTTGGCCCCTGAAAGTTTCCCTGCCGATTTTCCCAGTTGTTCCTTCTATAACACTCATCCTGCATATGACCCATCTTGTCACACCACCTACAGTGCACCTGTTGCTGTCTCACTGGCAGTTCATTACCAATATTATTTGCCCTAAAACTCAATCGATCGTTAAATGTGTTCCTGTTTTCTTGCTGTCTACTAGGAAATTGTCTAAAATTTTTCTGCTGTCCCCTTGGAGCGAATGAGAGTGCACTCTTCCAGCAATTTTCATGCCCATATTCCTGGCATTTTTCGCAATATGGTGTGTTTCTCCTTATTATACACACGTCCCTGGTGTGCCCTCTCTCCTGGCAAAATGAGCACCTTATTGCTGATCTGCTATTCGTCAATTGTTTTATATCCTCCTCCTGTATGTTAAACTGCCATATTTGTTCTTGTCCTCTTTCTCTGGGAAACCTAATTCCCTGTTTACCCTGGTACTCTTGCCCATAGTTATTATGGCCTTGTGCGGTTCTCCCCAGCTCACCTCCTTTTAACATGGCCTCCATTTCTAATGCCATTTTTTCTAACGCTGTGAGACCCAAACCGGTTGTCGTTATTAAAATCGTTTTGAGGTTAGGGTCGGAAACTCCCACCCTAAACGCATTAACGACCGAACTACTGAGCTGTTCCCACAGGATACCGTCATCACCTACTAGATCTCTACCCCAAGACTCTATGTCGCTTATTCTGTTAGCGAACGAACTTAACCTCTCCCCCGGCCTTTGGACGCAATGCGATAATTCCATTATCAACGTATTATACGTTGTCTCCATAAGATACTTCACTTTGATTGCCCCATAGAGATCCTCAACCTTACCAAATCTCTTACTCCTGCAAAACTCAAACGCCTCCCCATGTAGCCTTAGTTTCACACAATCCGTGAAGTCCTGTGCATCTACTAGTTTCACTGCCTTAAATGCCAACTCGCATCCTTGTATAAATCTATAAACTTCTGCCCGTGACTCAGTACCCGAAAACAAGGGCACCAAATTATTCACCGTTTTCGCTATGTCGTTTATATTCATAATTGTTCGTTTAACCAGTCCGTTTCTTCAATCTAATCCTGGTCTATCTTCTGTCTTGCTTCCTGCAAATTTACTCTAACACTCCGTGTGATAGTTTTCAATAAAAATACGAATTCTCCTCCTGACATAAGGTACATGAACAAATACAAATTTAAAGCTTACAAAACACATTTTATATTTTTTGTTTAATTCCCATTTATTTAATGTTTTTGCCATATATTAACCATACATAAGCCGACTTTTGTAATACAAATATTCTTAGCTATATTTAAAAGATTTTTCTTTTTATTCTCTATATTTTATAAAAAATATCAAAATTCATGCCGCTTTGGACTTCCTTGACATTGACTAGTTCTCTTCTCTGTTGATAAATCTTCCACGGTTATTTGTTCCTTTTATATTTTTCCATAAAATCTGCTTCCAGATTTGGTGCCAGGATGGTATTCAAAAGTTCTACTGGTACAGTCCTCAGTGGATCCAAAAAAAATTGTTGTTGACAAAATGCGTATCTAAAGAAAATTTTTTACCAAAAATGCAATTCCTAAAAAGGGTTTAAACGAAACTTAAACCTTTATATTCAAAATAAAATATTCCTACCATCCTCTTTCCGAGAGGTGGTGGAAGATGGATCCGCCATCAATAATATATTTTCAGCAGGACCCACGTCAGTCCTACTGCCACAGAGATAAAGATCATTTTGCCCTATCAAAATGTCCTATCAAAAAAAAAAAAATTCATTCGTTTAAAATTTTTACAAAAACTTAAAAAAAATATCCTTATTGTTCCTGTAACAATAAGGATCCAATCAAAAATTTAAATTCCATAAAAAAAATTTTATTCCAAAATATCCTTGTTGTTCCTGTAACAACAAAGTTGTCCTTATTGTTCCTTTAACAATAAGGATCCTAACATCCTTGCTGTCCTTGCGAACAGAAGGATCCTACCGGCTGCGCCATTTTGTTGTATCCCCTCTGAGAGGATACGCGTTGGTCCTACAGTCACCGAGCGACGTCCTACCTACAGTTTGTTTGCCGGCGCTTAAGAGCGCCACTGGCAACTACTCAAAAAAAATACCTCTTTCGCTGTCACCCTTAGGTGCATTCAGGCGTGGAGGTTTTAGTTTATACTTACTTTTGGTTTTTTCCAAATTGAAAGCTGGTCTTCTTTAGTAAAAATGATTGTGGGTGTCTTCCGACTGGAATATCTGGCCTTCTTCTGTAAAAAGAAATTGGTTGCAATTGTTCTGACTTGATTCACATTAATTAATTTATTTTAGCGGGGACCAGATATTTATAACATATCTGGCCGCGATTCTTCTTCTTCATTTTTACAAACTTAATTCTACTTATTGATTAATCAGCGGTTGCGTAATTTATCTTCCGCCTCTTGCACAATAATTTAACTTCATTATTAGGTTCTTAATCTAGTTTTGTATTATTTGTTTACAATTAATTCTTATTTTAAAACATATTCATACATACTTATTTAATGGTGCCAACTTGGGCCGAACAAACATACAAACATGTATAACATGTGTAATTGGGTCATATTTCAACGTTAAATTCTTATTTAAATTATACTTGTTTTACGTTATTCGCTTAGCCAAACTGTGTGTACGTTAAATACACACAATACAATAAAATATTGAAATTAATTTACCTCTGGTTTTTGCATGGTCAGCATTTTACGCTGGCCGCACAGAAGTAAATTGTTGGCTTTATTTTATTGTCTTTAAATAAAATTAAAACTGATCGCCCAGTTGTTGTGGTAGATCAGTGTTCATTTTATTGTCTTACTTTTATTTTAATTGACTGGCCTTGGCATTGAAAGTGCCGCAATGCAATGAATGTTGATCGGTCGCTTAGTTGTTGCGGTGGATCAACTTTCATTGCCAGCACTTGGCCACTAGTAGAAAGACAATATTTTGGGGAATACCTCGTTGTGAGTCACAACACAGGGCACTAACTTGTTGATACCACCAGAAGGTTTTTGCTGATGGTTTTTTGCCTCAAAAATTTTTTAAAAATTTGTTAAACTCATTGTTTCTTCTCTGATTGTTTCCGACTTTTTGTGTTTGACGCAGGCCGTATTTATATCGAAGAATTCTAAGTTTTTAAAAAACTGAAGCATTGTGGGAAGAAATTTTTGATTATAAGAAAAATATTTTCACTTATCATGCACTTGACCGCAACAGAATATTTTAGTACCTTAAAGCAAGCAATTTGTGTTTGCGCATAAATTTCATCATTTTAATACATCATATTAAAATGAGTCTTTTAGCAGCATTCATTTGCTATTGACCACAAATTTTATCATTTTTGTTCAACTTATTTTAAAGACTTTAGCAAACTTTTGTTTATAGTTACAAATTTTGTCACTTCTCTTACACTTGTCTGTAAATTATTTTAAAGCCGATGTTGAAAATAAAAATTGAATTATTTTAAAAATATGTTTTAAAAGTTTTTATTTTTTTATTTTTAAACATGTGTTTTATTATTTAGTTATTGAAGTTCATCTTTATTTATCCAAAAACTTTGATGATTCGGAAATCCTAACCATTTAACGTAAGGTTGATATCCCTTACTTTTTATAACTTTTTCCATCAGATATGTATGTGGAAAATGTGTCTTCATTACTTCATGCTCGTAGAAACCTCCTATAACAGGGTTTCCTTGATAGTCGTTCAAAAAATAAGTTACAGGATTTGTGTTCTGTATAGTACGAATTTTAAAAATTGCAGTTGTCCAATTTTGAGTATATCCATTTGAAAAAATATGTTTATATTTGCTTATGCGAACGTGGTCACCAACTTTAAGTTTACCACATTTGAATATTTTTGGATGGTTATAAGCATGCTTTAGCATGACCGTTCATTTCTAGAGTTAACAGACTTTGGCATCATTCCAATAGTTCTGTGCTTTTTACTATTGTATTGATTTATTAAATCCTTACATATATTTATCCATTGATAATTTCCTTGCAAGCTAAACTGTTTCCACATCATTCCTTTAAGTGTTCTATCAAATCGTTCTACAATAGATGCTTTCATAATGCTATATGTGGAATAGTGGTTAACATTATGTTTCTTCATCAGGTTTTGATATTTTTTATTATAAAACTCTTAAACCTCATCTGTTTGTAAGTTTTTTGGAACTCTCTTTTATAAAAAATAGATTTCATAGCATTGGTAATATCTTCAATACCTTTCGATTTTACTGGAACAGCCCATGCAAACTTTGAAAATGTATCTATTACTGTTAAAATAAACCAATTTCCTTTGTTATATTTTAAATAAGCACCCATTTCAACAAGATCTGCTTGCCAAAGATCATCTATCTCCTTGGTTACCACTCGACGTTGGATTTTTGTCCTTTTGATAAATTATATTGAATACTTTGATCGGGATATACTTCAATGGTGACATCATAATTTTCCAAATCATTATCATCATCAGTATCGTCAATATTATCATCATCAGCATCATTAATGGTGTACTGGTAGCAGCTTTATTATCTCCAGGATCATATTTAAAAGAGTTATCTGAATATTTTTCAGTTTTTATTATTGTTCTCGTATTATTAGTCGATTGAATTATTTCTTCTAATGGTTTTGATATGGCTTAAAAGTTTTTTCTATGAGCGCATCATTTGCAGCGTCTCAGAGCTGAAGACTTTTATATTTCCTTTTCAAAATATTTCCAGTTTTAATAAGATTGCCAACTAGATTTGGTTTTTTTATTGATATTGAAAGGTTGATATAAAACAGGTAAACAGATCAGTTAAGCAGTAAGCTGTTGAATTGTATTGATCAGTTAAGCAGTTGGCAGTTTCGTAGTAAAATTAGTTATAATTATACTAGATATCAAAATGTTAATACTATCAATTGTGGTCATTTATGCTTAAAATTCTTATTTTCAATGAGCAAATAAAAGAGAATAGATAAAAAAAATAAATTAAATGTGTGAGATTTTTTAGTTTTTATTTGGTTTTAAACTATATGCATTCTTTCAAGCAATACGTTTTGTTGTTGTATTAATTCATGAAAACGATCCTCTGCTTCCTTAATTTTCTCCATATAAAATATATTCAATTGTTTCTTTATTTCTTCAAAATAACTTTTTAAATAAATTTTATTCACAGCATCGCTTTCCAATACAGGATTAGAAATATTTTTTATTCTACGTGAGTTGAAATGACGATCGCTATCTAAATGACTTTTGGTGTGTGGGTTTTGATATCTTTCAGAGCTACCCATATAATGTCCAAACTTGTCGATAGGCATTTTATAAATATTGATTATGTTATGTTTTGTAGACTATTTATACAATAATCTTTGTTTCTCTCAGTTCTTCAATAATTGAGACTATATCATTAATATGATTCAAGTGACCAGCTATTGATGATGATATTAAAAGACTTAATCTATCAACTAGTTCATTAGGATCTAGTTGATTAGGTTTTTTGCTTTATTCAGCTTCATTAATCCATCTCCCTTATGAATTTTCTAATCCTTAAATAGTTTTTGAATAATCGTTGTATATTTTTTCGATCGATTTCCTTTGTTCATTTGAACAGATTTGTTCATTGATACTGTTATTTCGTCTATGAGCATTAGTCATCTTCAATATTTGTTTTTAAGTATTTAAATCAGCTTTATTAAAATTGTTGGGTTTCCTGTTAACTAATAGCTCATATAAACTTGATGTGAAGGGCCCTTCTGAGTTGCCTACAGTAATATTGGTTGAATTAAAAGTGATGGGTTCATCACCCAGTCTCCATACTTGATTTTTGTCCTCATGGGGCCCATATGTTTTTTTCAAGTTTATTATTTAAATAAACTTTAAAATTATATTGAATACTTATATAATTTAATAGTTTTTCAAATCACTATCATCATCGGTATCGTCAATATCATCATCAGCATCATTATCAGCATCAAATGATTCGAATGCCGATGAACTTTTCTCGATTTCCTTTCTATCAAGACTTTGAGAAAACGTGCTTGCTCTTTTTATATGGTGTACTGGTAGCAGCTTTATTATCTTCAAGATCATATTTAAAAGAGTTATCTAAATATTTTTCATTTTTTATTATTGTTCTCTTATTATTAGTCGATTGAATTATTTCTTTTAATGGTTTTGATATTGGTTCAAAAGTTTTTTCTAAGAGCGCATCATTTGCAGCTTCTCCGAGCTGAAGACTTTTATATATCTTTTTTAAAATATTTCTATTCATATTGATAGGTTGATTTAAAACAGGTAAACAGATCAGTTAAGCAGTAAGCTGTTGAATTGTATTGATCAGTTAAGCAGTTGAGAGTTTCGTAGTACAATTAGTTCTAATTACACTAGATATCAAAATCATTTATGCTTAAAATTCTTATTTTCAATGATACTTGTGGTTTTAAACTGATATGCATACTTTCAATTTTTCTAAGTTTCTTATAAAATATATTTGTTTGTTATTCCTCGACTGGACTACAAACAATTGATTATATAAATATGAGACCTTATGAAAACATTTTTAGTTCATCATATTTTATTGAACAAAACGTTTAACTTTGTATATTACCATAAGTTGTGAAGTTATTGAGTTTAAAAAAAAACGATACCCACAATTTTTGCTTAAAATCATGTGTATGTGAATTACACACAAGATATTCAATGGATCTAAAAAAAAAAAAAAATAAATAAGCCATTTCAGCCCTTGGAAGGACTTTGACCTAGCTTCTATTTCAATGGATCTATCTAATTTAAATTGTATAATATTTAATTTTAATGAAAAATTGTGCTTAAAGTTACTATTCTTAGTTAAATTTACTCTGGCGCACCAGGTTTTAAGCGCTGTAGAATTTGTATTATAAGCGGAATTGATTTATTGAAGGATAATTTAACAATAATAAATGTAAAAAAATGTAATTTTAAAACAATTGCTGTTTAAATACTGATTTAAAATAATTTCATGTAAGCAGTTACTGCTAAAGCTTAGTATGCTGTAGGAACAAAAAATTTTAGGCATTTAATTCTACACACAAAATTTTGGTGTAGACTCAACACTAACACATACTTACCATGAAGTGTTTGTTGAATGTGTTAGTTGAACGTTATTGTTGAATGTCAAATTTCTACGCCAATTCAATGTGCGGCCATATAAAAGGCAGCGAAATTTTGACATTTTAACTCTCAAATCATGGTTGTGAACTTGGCTGCATGGAACAATTTTTTCGGTTCAACAGCGTACTAACCAACGAAAAAAAAAATGTCGCTATCTTTTCGCTGTCAAAAACGCTATGCATTTCTTACGGAAGATTTTTTTCTCGCTTCTACAGCATACTAAGCTTAAACCGAAAATATGTATTTGTGCATGTATTATAAAAACTATGTTATAAATTACTGAAGACATGTGATTAATCAAACTTTATGTTTGGTTTTTTTTTTGTTGAATTGGTACAAATTGTGCTTCTTTAATCAATTTAATACAGAGTATGTACTATAAAAAATAGAAGTGAGTGTGTTGCACTTTTTGGCAAAAAAAAATAACGAAATAAAAACTTCTTGAATTTCGGGACGATCCCGGGATCCCGGGATCGAAAAAACTCAAAAAATTGCCATCCCTAGTACTAACCCACTGGTACCCAGTATTTTTTTAGCAGCTCATTCAACGGCTGGCGTTCAACGGTAGCTAAATTGGGAATGAACTTACCCAAATACTGAACAAGACCTAGGAACTGTCGAACTTCTGATATGTTTTCAGGATGTTTGTACTCCTGAATGACTTTCACTTTTAATTCACCCGGGTGAAGGCCTTTTAAATCAATTTTGTGACCAAGGAACTTTATAACACTAACACTCAACTCACATTTTTGCTTGTTTATGGTAACCCCTGTATGACACAGCTTCTCCAAGACAGCTCTTAGGCGTTCGTCAGGCTCTTCCATAGTTTTTCCGAACACCAGCAAATCATCTGTTTGACATAGCACATCCTCAACAATTCGATGAATTTGCTTTTGAAAAATTTCGGCCACAGAAGAAATTCCAAATGGAAAACGATTGAAGCAGTAGCGCCGAAAAGGTGTAAGAAACGTCGTAAGCTTTTGGGACTTCTTTGAAAATCTGAAATCTTTGAAATATCGAAAAATATCATGCACCATCTATCTGCGCTAGAGTATGGTCTGCCACCGGCGAATTTCCCGCACGATGCACTGGTTTATTTAGACAGATCCACGCACGGTCGAATGTCCCCGTTTGGCTTATAAACAATTGCTATTGGCGCGCACCACTTCGTAGGTTCGTGCACGCGTTCAATCACTCGGAGCTTTTTCATTTCATTCAATTTTGTTCTTAACTTTTGCATTAAAGGAATCGGAACATGACGAGCTGCGTGTATAGCGAAGGGCTTGTAATCACGTTTTAATTATATTTCACAAATAGCTGGCAAACAACCGAGCTCATTGAACAAACTTTTGAACTCCTTTTTAATATTAACCGACGAATAGATTTCTTTTATTTAATTTATTCTGTTTATTAATTTTAACTCTTCACACGATCTTAAACACAACAGCGGTGATTTCATATTTGCTACAACATAAATCCTTATGTTACGTTTATTAATTTATGTTTTAAAACTAGGCTACACACTAGTCTTTCAGTTCATCCTTTCACTATTAACTTTTCACCAGCCGGTCCAGCAAACTTTTTATCCGATTTTATTAGTGGAATATTTTTCAAATCGTTTTTATACACTTCAAACGGCATGACATTTGCTGGTGCACCCATATCGATCAGCAATTTTATTTTTTTATTGTTTACCTTTATGACTTCGTACCATCTGTTTCTCAGTTCCTACATATTGCACTCTGCTACCAAAACACACACTCGCGAAATTACCATATTTTTGACATTTGCTGCACTCATTTCCTCTCGCGGGATATAGAAATTTGCTATGCCTTTTTCCACCACATTTTATAAACTTTTCGCTATCGGGCTTATTATGTCTGACAAATTTATTTTCACCGTGGTGATTTGATGCACTTCGGAGTTTGTTCACAGACGAAGTTTGCAATGCACTGCCGCCTTGTACTTGCAACAAATCCATTTGTGTCTTGCGAACACTATCCCGAGTTCAAACTTCATTGATAGTTAAAAACGATTCTGTCCCGTATCATCTCATCTTTTGATTCACCATAGTTGCAATTTCTAGCTAATGTATAGAGTGAGGTTATGAAATTTTCAGCAAGTTCGCCTTCTAGTTGGCACCTTGTGTTAAATCTCGCGCACTCAAATATGACATTGAACCGAACCACAAAATATTTTTCAAACGCGGCGGTCACGCTTGAATGTTGTTTTTTTCAGTTTCACTGAAAGGCAAAGACAATAAAATGTCTGCTTGCTCGCTCGCGCATTAAGAATATGAGGGAATTGATCTGTTCATCCTCTGGCTGCCTATTAAGACGCGTCGCCACACAGTACCGCTCGAGCCGACGAAACCAATTTGGCCAATACGACGGCGCACTAAAATCAAACTTCTCGGGAGGCGCCACTGCACAGCTGCTCTCCACCACTATATTATTTGGCATTTTTAATTCTTCTTTATACTCTTTTATTAAATTAATAATTTCGGTTTTATAATTTAATTTTTTTCTGTTGCGGCTTTTTCCGCTTTTTCGACATCACTGCCACTATGTAGAGTAATCAAAGACGAACGGCTTTTTTAAGTGCTAAGTCAATACTGTACTTTATTGAGTATATCAAAATATGAACAAGGCCAGCATATAAGTTTTACATAAAACAGTTTGAAAAACAGACAATATGTTAGCATATTGTGTTTTGTGCTGTTGGAAAAAAAGGTATGTTTCAGTGTTTCGTTGTGTAGTTTTATAGTGCAGTAGTTTTTCAATGATTCCTTGTTCTTCTTCCAAATGAAAAATATTTTGATATTTCTCAAAAATGTTTATTAATGGATGATTTTAGTTTATGTTTAGTTCTTTTAAAATTTTTTTAAATCAAAGTTTTTTCCTAAATGACCTCTATATTTATTATGTTGACTTTATATGATTTAAATACAAATTCTAAATGTTTGATAGTTTTAATCATACTTGATTTTAAACACAAATTCTAGTTGTTTGATAGTTTAAAATCGTTTATTGAGCTTAGGGTCAAAGTTAGAACAATTAATTTGTTCTAACGAATCTTTCCAAAGAAACAACAACAACAACAAAGTTTTTTCAATATGAAAAGGAAAACATAAGAAATGAGTTGGTTTGATAGCGAATATGCAGCATTTCGAGTCCACTTGTCAAATTTTTCAGAGCTTTGGGAAATTTCGTTTAGAACATCAAAAATGACATGATGCTTTTATAATAAATGAATTTTGAATGCAGATTTAAAAATGGTGTTCTTTTTGCCATCATCCAGAGTTTAAAAATTAAAACGGACCTTATTTCAATACTCTGACTAAATCTTTTAAATTCATTATATATTCATTTATTATAATTGTATTCAATTAAATTTTTTATTACAAATGTTGGGTATTTCTGGATGAAAATTCTCATCAATCAATCTCAAAAAGTTCTACAAAAATGTATTAATTAGGTTTTAAAAAAGGGAATATGTGTGGCGACTGAGTAAACCTTTGCTCGTTTGTGTTTGTTTTATTCCACTTATTTTTTCAACTTTTTGACAAGCTATTTGTATCAGGAACTGTTATCATTAAGCTATATCCTAAAACTTAAGCATTAATCAATATTTAATGATTTTCAAGTTTTTGCTCTGATATAAAAATAGTAATGTGATTTTATCTTTTAAATCTTAAATAAAATTTGCCTTTTTATTAATATTTTTTTGGTCAAACAAAAATATCATTTTCGGTTTTTATTTTTGGTCAAGGACACGGTTGCCCAATTGGACTAAAAATGGTTCATTTTTGACATTTGGTGTGCTGCTCTCTTTTACATTACTATGCATTACTAATTCGTTCTTTTTTTTAACAAAATTCATACTACTTTTCTGAACTTTTTCTGCATTTTGTCACAAGGGAACACTGGATTCGTTTACAGCAATTCTACGCTGATACGACTTAAAATAAGTTGTCCGACTGAAGTTCGTTTAAGGTACGACTGAAAGTGAGTTAGCCGAGTGAAGTTCGTTTAACGTACGACTAAAAGTGAATTGGCCGACTGAAGATAATTTTAGGTATGACTTAAAATTAAATAGTCGACTAAAATTGGTTTTTGTTATGAAAATGGCAATAAAAGGTACGCCTGGCTTCGATGCGTTCATAATTATTGTTTATAAAAATCAATATTTTAAAAAATTTCAGTAAAAAATAACAATTAGGCCGACCCTTATTCACCGCTAGTTTTGCCCCTGCTGATCAGTATCAAATATATTTTCTGCGCATACTTTCAGGCTGAACATTTTGTGTGTCTTGTAAAATTATTTTATCTTTTGTGTCTTGTAAAATTATTTTATTGCCAAAAAATAATTACAATTTGAGAAATACTGTGTGCGGAGCAGCATGCTTGCCTTTTATGTATTAAAATGTGCATACTTTCAGGCTAACAATTTGATAAATATTGGACACGGAGCAGCGTGCTGGCCTTTTAAGGTGTGCTGAAGTAGTTCATGCATTTTGCTAATATACTCTTCATTGTACATCACAACCGTTTTGTTACCTTTGTCTGCATTTGTTATTATTATTTTATACTTGTGGTTTTTTATTAATTTTTATGTTTTGCTGTAAACTTTAATACTGAATTATTTTTTTGCTGTATTTTGAATTTTTCTTTTGCATCCTGCTACTTGGTTCGTAATTTTAGATCTGGCTACTTCTTTTCCTGAGTCTTCTTCTATTGTTTGTATACTTTCCCTATCGGAATGAAAAAGTCAATTGCCAAAAAATAACTAGTTAAAAAGATCTTGAAAAAAACTATTTTAAAATTAATTTAAAATACATGCAGCATGCGTCGGTTCGGTCTAACTTTCAACTGCTATTGTGCTTTGCTAATTTTATTTCGCATGTTGTTTTGTTATTTTCCTGTTTCTGTTTTTTCATTGCTTCTTTTTTCTGTAGTGAAAAAAATAAACAGATATAGACCATAATAACAAAATTTTACATTCATGAATTTAATTTCAAGCCAGCAAGTTCGGTGCGAAGTGCGAGTGTTCAATGAAATAAAAGTTGTGATATGAAAAGTTAAAATTAACAGTGGTTACAGCAAAAGAAATTTAAAAGGGATTATTTAAGAAACATAAATTGGAAAACTAATCAATGCTGCAAAAAAATAAACTCGAAAGTGAAGTAAAATAAAGTAAACGTGAAGAAACAAGTGCATGAGCATCGCGCCGATCAGATCAAAATATTATCCAGCAACCAAATGAAGAATTTTTTCATGTATTGAATTTCGTTACGATAGCTATAAAATTACGGCTGTTATCGTGATCACAGACGGACAGACGGACAGACATCGACAAATCACTGAGCAAGTGATGCTGATCAAGAATATAAAGATACCTGTCACGCCTCCTTATCGGCGTTACAAACGAAGTGACAAAGTTAATATACCCTTACGCAGCATGTTTGTAAAAGTAAGATTTCTCAAAATAACGGGCACCCCACTATATAGGTATGTAGAAAAATTTTATCTGCTAAGTAAATTTCATAAATTATATTTTTTCCGCGAAGCGGTGAAGTCTCTGATGAGGAGGAACCCAAGAAAAAAGTAATTTAAGTTTTAAATGAACATCGATGGGACCCACGGTTAAAAGAGGCTTAAGGACTTCACAAACTTTTACCCAGCTTTAAAATTTAAACATTTATAAGAAAATTATTTTATTTATTAACAAGAATTTAGCTTTTTTTCTTTCACTAGACGCCCTCTGATCTATGGAAGACACAGAAGGCATTGCTTGAAAGGCTTTCCAGGCTTACAAAAAGTATCCTTTTCACGCAGAGTTCTTTAAAGAAAACAGCGCTAAATTTGAAAATACATTTTTTGCATTTATTATAAAGAAATCCTATGCACAAATGAAATAAAAAAGAAAGTTATACATTTAAATAAGTCCACTATATGAATTGTTTAAAGACTTTTATTTTTAAAATAGTCATCTCCGCTGTTTTTACATATTCTAACCCTTGCACCTCTACGCCTAAAGCCCCGAAGAGAACTGCATAGTGTAATGGAAAGGCAAATTGGACTGCGTTAAACAATTTTTAACGCATTTTCAATTTGAAATTATATCGCTGATAGAAATCGCTGATAGAATTAAATCGCTGATAGAAATATGAATGCTACTGCTGTCATGGAATAACAAATTATTTTATAGGGTATGCTGTCTTTCATTCCCAATAAGTTGAGAAGCATTAAGCCAAAATATCAGACATGGTTTAATGAGACTTGCAGGATTGCAGTTAGGTCCAAAGAGGAAGCCTTTCAGAATTGGCGTTCTAACAAGAATACTGATACTAAAAGACTTCGCATCGAGGCAAGGAATCGCTGTAATGCAATTTTAAAACGCGAAAAGTTTCTGCACGAAGCTCGCATTCGAGAACAAGTTCTTCTCTGCCCCAAAGGGATCGAAAACTTTTAGTCATTTGTTAAAGGAGTAAAGAATCAGACATCGTCATCGATTCCAACTCTTTTAAAAGATAACCAAATCTTCACTGACTCTGCTGATAAAGCGAACCTATTGGCTAGATTGCTTTCTCAAAATTCCACTCTCTCGGATAGCAATCAGCCACTGCCTTTTGTTGAGGGTGGATATTCTGCAATGCAGGAGATATACTTTCGAACGAGACCAGTTAAAAGGGTCCTAACAAATCTCAACGTAAGCAAAGCCTCTGGTCCTGGCAAACCGCCAATTGTGCTTAAAATGTGTGGTTCTTCACTTCTCGGCCTTTTCGCAACTTTTTCAACATCTCCTACAGAACAGGAGTATTTTCATCTTGTTGGAAGCTTGCAAATGTCCAACGATGCCACGAACCCTGCAAACTACCGACCCATTGCGATATGTTATACGCTTTCCAAAGTTATGGAGAGCGTAATAAACTTCGACGTTGTGAACTATCTGGAGCACAACGAACTTCTCAGTGACCGTCAATATGGTTTCCGTAGGGCTCGCTCTACTGGTGATCTGATGGCGTTCTTAACCGAAAAATGGAATAAATGCGTTCACTTTTTCGGTGAGAGTAGGGTTGTTGCTCTTGATATTTCAAAAGCGTTTGACCGAGTGTGGCATAAAGCGCTCGTGTCAAAACTTGTTGAATATGGTTTTGGTGGTAACTTCGCTTGATGGATCACGTGTTGTCGGAGAAGCACGCCATCAACGCAGGAGTACCTCAGGGTTCAGTCCTATCACCAACCTTGTTTCTGGTTTTTATCAACGACCTTCTGTCGTTGACGAATAACCCAATACATTCGTTTGCGGACGACAACAGCATTTGTCATTCATATTCATTCAAAAAAGGCCAAAGCTTTATGGAGATGGAGAGAAAGAGGCAAATTATAAATGGCACACTCCTTAATGATCTACAAAAAAATTCCGAGTGGGGTCTTGCTAATAGAGTAGAGTTCAATGCAAGCCAGACCCAGTGCTCTCTGTTAACCCACAAGCGGAAGGATTTCCCCTTAGCTCCCCTCAATATGAATGGTGTGGATCTTATGAAATCAGACGCTCTTGACGTTCTGGGCATATCGATCCAATCTGATCTTCGATGGGAATGATCATATTTTCGATGTGTCGAAAGAAGTGGGCAAGTGCCTAGGTTTTTTAAAACGGTGCAAAAAATGTTCAGTTCAGCTGATCTTCGCATGATCTACACCTCATATATTAAATGGAGTTCAATTCGCACATTTGAGCAGGGGCTTCAAGATCTTATTTGGAGCTTCTGGATCGAATTCAACGTCGTGCGATATATTTGATAGGGAATGAAAGTATAGGTATTACCATGGGAAGTGTTTAAGGGAGATACATGGCCTGAAGCCACTAGCTCGTGTTTCCCAGGTCCACTCTCCAAGCTAATAGTCTCCCTGCGGGCGTGTTTGCCGGCAGTTTTGAGCTGTGCAAATTTAAAACAAATGTTTACCGACACTACTACATCTATCCACCCTCTAACTAACTATCACCCATCTTCCGAATCAGCATTATGCTTACACATTTATAGGGGGACATCTCCTGAGCGTAGGTTCAGTATAAAAAATGTAGTATAAAATTAACCAATCCTAAATAATTGGAAAAAAGGTACTTTTAATTAAGTTGCCTTTAAACTACTTTTAAAGTATTTGAAAATAAAGTTCTTTTAAATTAGTTGAAAACACATGCACAGTACGATAATTGACTTACTCCAATGACAAGCCCATGTTAAAAAAGTCAGTTGGTGACAAGAGAAAAAGTTAGAATTTCAACTAGATGCAGTTGAAAAAAAGTAGTTTTAACAACTTTTAAATTAGTTTATTTGCCTGCAGGGTTGTTCTATGTCTGCAATTGTGTGTATTGGTGAAAAATTGTCAATACTTATAAAGTAAAACAGAAATACAACAATCTATGTGAAATTATGAAATTGAGAAAAAACTGAGAAATTGACACTTCAAATCTCATCGCCCCGGTGGTGCAGTGCATTAGTGCGCGCTTGCACGGGTATCACAAAGATTTCTGATGACGTCCTTAGCCAGACAGAAATTGCAATCAGATCAGCTAGTGATTTTTTTCCTTTTCATATTAAAAAAAACTTTGTTGTTTTTGTTGTTTCTTTGGAAAGATTCGTTAGAACAAATTAACTGTTCTAACTTTGACCTTAAGCTCAATAAACGATTTTAAACTATCAAACAACTAGAATTTGTATTTAAAATCAAGTATGATTAAAACTATCAAACATTTAGAATTTGTATTTAAATCATATAAAGTCAACATAATAAATATAGAGGTCATTTAGGAAAAAACTTTAATTAAATGGTAGAGCTCGACCAAACGGAAACAGTTGAAAACAAAATCAGCAAAATTCTAAAAATAACTTCAGTAAACATGCTTTGTTAGTGCAGACTTCCAGCAGGCTGTTGGACTACATATAATAACATAAGCATAGAGACTAAAGTAAAACAGAAATACAACAACAAATGTGAAATTATGAAATTGAGAAAAAACTGAGAAATTGACACTTCAAATCTCAACGCCTCGGTGGTGCAGTGCATTAGTGCGTGCTTGCACGGGTATCACAAAGATTTCTGATGACGTCCTTAGCCAGACAGAAATTGCAATAAGATCAGCTAGTGATTTTTTCCTTTTCATATTGAAAAAACTTTGTTGTTGTTGTTGTTTCTTTGGAAAGATTCGTTAGAACAATTAATTGTTCTAACTTTGACCTTAAGCTCAATGAACGATTTTAAGCTATCAAACAACTAGAATTCGTATTTAAAATCAAGTATGATTAAAACTATCAAACATTTAAAATTTGTATTTAAATCATATAAAGTCAACATAATTTTTTTAAATCTTTGTTTATCTGTCTCGTGATTTTTTTTAATATATAAATAGTTTGAAAGTGGTTTTATTTTTGGTGCTAGTTTCTTTATTTTTACTTCTGTATCATTTGAGTTTAATATTCTGAAGTGTCATTTTCCGTTGGCTGGTGTTATTGAATTAGCTAAAAATACTAATTTTTGGATTTCTTCGTTTAATACTACGCTGTCTTGATTTATTTTTAAATAAATGGGTTGTATAATTTCTGTCCGTGATGGTATACGTATTATGTTGCATGCGTTTTTATTGAAATATAGTGGTGTAATTATGTCTGTGTCAAAGTTTGTATTTGCACATGTGTTTTGATAGGAAATCCCTACCTAAAATACCGTCAGTGTGTATAGGGAAATTGGTATCTACTGCTTGAAAAGTGTAAGGTAAAGTGTATGAGCTAAAATTTAGTTCTTATATTGCTGCTCCTAAAGTAAAAGTTTCCTCATCTGTTATCTCTGATAGTTTACATCTTTTTTCTGTTTTAATTTCTATGTCTATGTTTTCAATTTTGCAAATTGAAATATCTGTACCCGTATCTATTAAAAATTTAGAAGTTATTTTAAAGTTATTACATTTTACAATTATGTAATTGATCGTGTTATCCGATATTGTATATATGTTTAATTTCGCTAACCCGGAAGATCTTCTATCATGACCTCCGAGTGATCTTCGTTTCCCTGGTCATCATTGCTGAAAACATACATTCTATTATTTTAATTTCTATTGCTGAAATTTCTGTGTTGATTGTTATTGTTAGTAAAACATCGTTGTTCGTTTTAGATGTTATTGAAATTATTATTTCTTCTATTATTGTCGTTTTTAATGTTTCTGTTATTAATCCTATTATTATAATTGCTAAACATGTTGTGGTTTTGTCTATTTCCGTTATTGTAAGTAGTTCGTTGCATAAAATTTGAGTTCTGTTGCCTTATGTTATTGTTTCTGTTGTCTTGCTGTCTTCTATACTGATTGTTGTAATTGCTGTTTATTGGTCGTCTGTTGTATGAATTGTTGTTTGTTTTGAAGTATATGAAATGGTTGCTTGTTTTTACGTTTATCTCTAATTTTAAAGCTAAATTTGTTGCTTCTGTTAATGTCTTTGGTTGTGCTGCAAATATTGTATTTTTAAGGTCGTCATTTAGTCTGTTTTTAAAGATTGTAAGTGCATAAGATTCGTTCATCTTCATGATCAAATTTCTTTGTTCATCACTAGCTTCAGGTCTTAAGTCACTGATCTGTAAATTATTTTGTTAAGAAGTTAAATTTAATAGTTTGTCTTTAAAGTTTGTTGCTGTGATATTCCGTTGTGTCAATGCTGAAAGTTGTGTGTGTATTTGTGTAGTAGTCAAGTTACTTTTGTATGAACTGGTAAGTGCTTCTTTAAATTTAATGAAAGTATCTATGTTTGTTATGTATCCTAATTTTGTTTTTACATTGGAATTCAATTTAACGTTGACTACAATATTTATTAGTTTCTTCTTGTTTTCCGTTGTGTAAGTTCTGTTAATTCTACTATTGCTAAGAATGCATTAAGATCTTTATAATATGATTTCTTTCTTTTCTGCAAAGCTCGTAGGAAAATTCCAGTTAAGTGGTGGGCAGAATCGCCATGTGCGGTGTTTATAAGCCTTGTACTTCTACTTTAAATATTGTTTTTCGGATTGCCTAAGTATTTTATAAGTTATTTCGATGACTGCATCGAAATCAACTTTGGTGTATTAGAGCACACCGTGCTGCTGTAAGGGATGGCAAGAATGCCGAACTGTTTGAGATTTCTAATTAATACTCTGGCTTTCGCCGCTATTGTCGTGATTAAGAATCTAATTTATTTTAAAAATGTTCTCGTTAATAAAGCAATTTACCAGTATTTTTCTTAAAAATATCTTAACACTATTTCCAATGCTCCTCCTTATATTCCAATATTGACTTTTGTTTTTTAATATAATAAAATTAAGTAATCATATTTTACTTTGTATTGTCGCATTCTTTCTTCCCTTCAAAATATTAATTTCAAATAGCCAATATAACGATGGACAAAATTCATAGCCTTGACTTTAAAAGAGTCAACGGCTTAGTTCAATTTAACGCTTTTTGTTGTTGCATCATGTTTTCGTGCAATAAGTGTGTAACTTAATGCTCGCTGTCGCGTTCATGCTTATGCAGAAACTAGTGGAAGAAAACGAAAAAGGGTGCCAAGTGCATTGAACATGAATTTGAGATTCTTAGGTATAAAGAATATAATTGTTTACTTTAAAATTTTATGGAAAATTTTTGGGTTTTTATTTGGCAATAAATTATTGATTTATTGTTTTAATTGGTGGTTTAGACTTTTGCTTTGTTTACTTATTTTGTACATTGTTTATTAAAAAGAAAGAATGTAGTTAAATAGCGACTTGTTTTAGTTGGTGGTAATAATGACTTTTAAGAGTACACTACTCTATTTTGAGCATACACATTGTGAGCTCGGTTATTTGGATAAACTTGGGAGTTCCTGTTCTGAGGAATGGGCTGAGGTGATTTTGGCTTAGCACCTCTAATACTGTTCACCTTTTCGACTACTTCATAGCGAGACGTAAGAAACTCGTCCATTTGTAGCCACGTTGGAAATTCTTTTCTGGAGGTCAACGACTGCTCCCAAAGTGCTAACGTACCCTCCGGGAGTTTTTTTGAGCACAGATATACTAGGATGGGGTCCCATCTATCAATCCAAACATCCTGGTCACACAGCATGGCGAGGCAATCATTTATGGTTGATTGAATCCTCTGAATTGCCACTCTGTTTTCAGATGTTGCCGGAGGTATGCCGAACAGAATTTTTAATTGGTTGTCTACCAGTACTCTTTTGTTTTTATAGCGGGATCGAAGAGCTTCCCATGCTAATGAAAAATTTTCATCGCACAACTGATATCTTTTCACAATATTTCCCGCAGGGCCGCGGTTTTATTGCGTAAATGATAAAGCTTTTGTGCGGGGGTGAGTTTTGGGTGACTCTTGTAGACTGCCGTGAGCATATCCGGAAAGGATGGCCAGCCTTCATAGCTCCCGTAAAAAATTTCGGTATCGCAAGGAGGGACCTTGACACAGCCGATAGTATTGTCCTGCGAAATTGACTGGTTCCGTTTTGAGCTCTGGGCAGTTTTTACCATGTCATTTTCGAACATCTTAGTGAGATCTATCATCGTTCTGCATCGATGATATGCATTTACGCAAGATCTTAATTTTTTCGTCGTAAAGGTTTTAAAATCTACCTCTACTGTTGAGTCCTCTGATGTCTACACTTCCGCGTGGGCGTCACTGAGCCTAGCCCACCTCTGATCCAGATCGAGCACCTGGACATTCACACTCGAGTCCGTGTGATCCTTTACCGGAATGTCCTCGAAACTTGAGCAGAACTGGATCAGCTGATCTGAAGCGAAAATTAATTTGGATTTGACACTCATTTTGGAAAAAGACCTAAGGATTTAAACACGAGTAGATTGTGTAGCCAATGCGAAGGCACCCTATTGGTCAACAATATTTCAGTTGAGGACAGATATCCAGGAGTAAGAAAGTTTTCAACAGTTGCCCGAGAATGGCAACTATATATTATTGCAAGACATTGTTTTGCGAGATAATAACGAAAAAAAATCCAAAACACATGACAAAGAACGATGACAAATATTTAGAAGTTTCAAGGGTGGCAGCTCTGAATATTTGTGAGAAGAGTTAAAGAATTGAACAAATTAACAGTAGTCGCACGGAATGGCAACTCTGAATATTTGTAAAAATTCTGAATATTTGAAAAAATACAAAGATATAAGAAAAACCGCTGAAAATATTCCGAAGTTTCGTGGGGTGGCAGCTCTGAATATTCAGGAAGTGTTGTAAAAATTTTTATAAAAAATATAATATTTTCAAAAACACTAAATAGAGTTTTTAGAGTTGCGCGAGTTAGCAATTTTGTGTTTGCATCTCTTTTCTTGTTGTTACAAAACTTGAGTGGAATCTGGTGTTTTTGGCTGAAATCGACTTCTTGCTACTGTTAATGTTATTCTCAAAAATCTTCCCATATGTAGCTCCGCTGGACTATATCCGTTTTCGAGTGGAGTAGCTCAGCTGGATCAGCATTTTTCTTGAAGAGATTTTTTACTATTCTTACCGCAGCCTCAGCAAAACCGTTGCTCTGTATAAATTGAAGACTTGATGTTATGTGCTGGAACTCTGATGTACAAATTGGCGAAAACTGAGGGCCATGATCTGATCTTACTATTTCAGGTATCCAATGTCTAGCAAAAATAGATTTTAGTTTTCCAAATTCCCTGCAGTTTGTCTCTCAAACTCCGCAATTTCTGGATAACAGGAATAATAGTCACTAACCACCAAGAAGTTATTTCCTCGAAAATAAAACAAGTCTACTCCCACAATCTGCCATGGTCGCTCTGGAGTCGTAGACTGCATCAATGGCTGGCGTCTAGAAACCAAATGTTGAGCACACGTAGTACACCACTTTACAATGTTTTCGGCTTGCTGCAAACATCCAGGCCACCAAACAGATCTTTTTGCCCTTGCTCTGCACTTCAAAATTCCAAAATGACCACTGAGAATTCGCTCTAACACATCCATCCAAATTGATACAGGCACAACAAATCTTTTGCCATACATCAGCAACCCATTGTTAATAGCAATGTTGTAGTGATTATTGTTGTACAACCGAACTTCGGATGAGAGCTTGGATTTGTGTGGCCAACCATTTTGGCAATGTTTGGCAATCTCGACTAAAACAGCGACCTGTTGTTGCTCGTTGTGAATTTTTTCTAAATAAACGTCGCTGACCGGGAGATTTTCAATAATGTTCTATTTCTACGGCGTACGGGATAGAGCATAGGCAGCTACCAAATCTTTTCCAGCTTTATATTGTTTTAGAATTTAGAAGATTCATTCGGAACCGTTGCAATCTTGGAGTTAGATCATCAAAATTTTTTATTGTTAAAATTGCCACAAGAGGTTTGTGGTCAATTTCAATATAAAACTTCATTCCCGTTACAAAAGCTCTAAATTTTGACATTACTGGCCGCGTTATTCCAAGAGCTTCCTTCTCTATTTGTGCAAATCTTTCGATGATTCATAAAGATCTTGACGCATATAACACAGGCTTCCAGTATCCTCCCTTGTCCAATTGCAGTAACACCGCTCCGAGTCCATATGACGAAGCATCCGCAGATATCATAGTTTTGTGTTGCAGATTGTACAGGGTCCGCCATCTAACGTTTTTTTTCAACTAGTGCTTATTTCCTGAATGGTAACACTTAGCTCATGTCTGATTTGACAGATAATTAGTTTTATCCTTCCGCTGAACGAATATGGTTGTATATACTCTTGAGCAACGCTAGGAAATATTGCGACATTACTTTGAAAATCATGGTAATGTTGCAGAATGTGTGCGCAAAATTGCGTATGAATTTTGGAAGAAGAGAAGCACCGTCAGCTCCGTATGTTTGCTATCTTGTGAAAAAAGTGAAAGAAACTGGCATCCTCATTGATAAACCAAAGCGTGAAAAGCCAAAAGCAGTGCGTACACCCGCGAATATTGCTGCTGTAGCTGAAAGTGTGCGTGAAGCGCCTTCAACATCAATTCACCGTCGTTCTCAACAATTGAACATTTCGGAGGCATCATTGAGACGAATTTTGCATAAAGATCTTGGTATGACGCCATACAAAGTCCAATTGGTTCAGGAGTTGAAGCCAACTGACCATCCAATGCGTTTTTGCTTCGCTAAGTGGGCCTGCGATCGACTTACAGAAGATGCCGATTTTGCCAAAAAAATAATCTTTTCAGATGAAGCTCATTTTGATCTTGGCGGGTATGTAAACAAGCATTTGGGGCACAGAAAACCCGCACGGATACATTGAAAAGCCGCTGCACCCAAAACGAGTCACTGTTTGGTGCGGATTTAGGTCCAGAGGCATAATTGGGCCATTTTTCTTCGAAAATGAGCAAGGAGTGGCCGTTACAGTCAATGGCGATCGTTATCGGGCCATGTTGAACGAATTTTTCGTTTTGAGGAGGATATTGGCATCAAAAAAAATTGAAGAGGAGTATATTGGCATCATTTGGTTTCAACAGGACGGCGCTACGTGCCACACAGCCGAAGCTACACTCGATGTTTTGCGCCCTGTTTTTGAAGATCGCGTTATCAGCCGCAGTCGTTTGGCCACCTCGGAGCTGCGATTTGACACCGTTGGACTATTATTTGTGGGGTGCCCTCAAAGATAAGTGTTACACCGAGAATCCAGAGAAAATTGACGCTTTAAAGGACAATATTCGTGAAGCCATTGGTGAAATACAGCTGCAGACAATCGATAATGTGCTTAAAAATTGGACCGATCGTGTATGCTACTGCATGGCCAGCCGAGGCAGCCATTTGAATGAAATTATTTTCCATTATTAACCGGAAAGATTGTACTTTCAAATAATAAAGAAATTTGAGAAAATATCCAGTAGTTTTTTTTATAGAATTTAAAAAAAAAGTTATTTGGCGTACCCTTTAGCATTTTAGCACAAGAGCACTGCACAGCCATATTTTTAAATCAACAAAAGCCTCTTCTTGTGTACTAACCCACTGGTAGCCAGTATTTTTTAACAGCTCCGTTCAACGGCTGGCGTTCAACGGTAGCTAAATTGGGAATGAACTTACCCAAATACTGACAGGACCTAGGAACTGTCGAACTTCTGATATGTTTTCAGGATGTTTGTACTCCTGAATGGCTTTCACTTTTGATTCACCCGGGTGAAGGCCTTTTAAATCAATTTTGTGACCAAGGAACTTTATAGAACTAACACCCAACTCACATTTTTGCTTGTTTATGGTAACTCCTGCATGACACAGCTTCTCCAAGACAGCCCTTAGGCGTTCGTCAGTCTCTTCCATAGTTTTTCCGAACACCAGAAAATCATCTGTTTGACACAGCAGACCATCTACAATTCGATCAATTTGCTTTTGAAAAATTTCGGCCACAGAAGAAATTCCAAATGGAAGACGATTGAAGCAGTTGCGCTCAAAAGGTGTAAGAAACGTCGTAAGCAGTTGGGACTTCTTTGAAAATCTGATCTGCCAAAATCCATTCTTGGAGTCTAATTTCGAAAAATATTTTGCACCATCTATCTGCGCTAGAGTATGGTCTGCCACCGGCGAATTTCCCGCACGATGCACTGGTTTAATTTAGACAGATCCACGCACGGTCGAATGTCCCCGTTTGGCTTATAAACAATTACTGTTGGCGCGCACCACTTCGTTGGTTCGTGCACGCGTTCAATCACTTGGAGCTTTTTCATTTCATTCAATTTTGCTCTTAACTTTTTCATTAAAGAAATCGGAATACGACGAACTGCGTGTAAAGCGAACGGCTTGTAATCACGATTTAATTATATTTCACAAATAGCTGGCAAACAACCGAGCTCATTGAACAAACTCCTTTGAACTCCTTTTTAATATTAACCGTCGAATGGATTTCTTTAATTTAATTAATTCTGTTTATTAATTTTAACTCTTCACACGGTCTTAAACACAACAGCGGTGATTTCATATTTGCTACAACATAAATCCTTATGTTACGTTTATAACTTTATGTTTTAAAACTAGGCTACACACTAGTCTTTCAGTTCATCTTTTCACTATTAACTTTTCACCAGCTGGTCCCGCAAACTTTTTATCCGATTGTATTGGTGGAATATTTTTCAAATCGTTTTTATACACTTCAAACGGCATGACATTTGCTGGTGCACCCATATCGAACAGCAATTTTATTTTTTTATTGTTTACATTTATGACTTCGTACCATCTGTAATTTCCCTCTCATTCACAATCACTCAGTTTCTACATATTGCACTCTGCTACCAAAACACACACTAAATGCCAAAAACGATTCTGTCCCGTATCATCTCATCTTTTGATTCACCATAGTTGCAATTTCTAGCTAATGTATAGAGTGAGGTTATGAAATCTTCAGCAAGTTCGCCTTCTAGTTGGCACCTTGTGTTAAATCTCGCGCGCTCAAATATGACATTGAACCGAACCACAAAATATTTTTCAAACGCGGCGGTCACACTTGTATGTTGTTTTTTTTCAGTTTCACTGAACGGCAAAGACAAGAAAATGTCGTCTGCTTGCTCGCGCATTAAGAAAATGAAGGAATTGATCTGTTCATCCTCTGGCTGCCTTTTAAGATGCGTCGCTACACAGTACCGCTGGAGCCGACGAAACCATTTTGGCCAACACGACAGCGCACTAAAATCAAACTTCTCGGGAGGCGCCACTGCACAGCTGCTCTCCACCACTATATTATTTGGTATTCTTAATTCTTCTTTATACTCTTTTATTAAATTAATAATTTCGGTTTTATAATTTAATTTGTTCTGTTGCGGCTTTTTCCGCTTTTTCGACACCGCTGCCACTATGTACAGTAATCAAAGACGAAAGGCTTTTTTAAGTGCTAAATCAATACTGTACTTTATTGAGTATATCAAAATATGAACAAGGCCAACATATAAGTTTTACATAAAACAGTTTGAAAAACAGGGTACTACCCATGGTTCAATTATTATAAGGTTATTCGTATTTTTTGACGTATGCTTATTTTCTATAAACAAACATATTTTGACAATATGTTAGCATATTGTGGTTTGTGCTGTTGGAAAAAAGGTATGTTTCAGTGTTTCGTTGTGTAGTTTTATAGTGCAGTAGTTTTTCAATGATTCCTTGTTCTTCTTCCAAATGAAAAATATTTTGATATTTCTCCAAAATGTTTATTAATGGATGATTTTAGTTTACGTTTAGTTCTTTTAAAAATTTTTTAAATCTTTGTTTATCTGTCTCGTGATTTTTTTTTAATATATACATAGTTTGAAAGTGGTTCTATTTTTGGTGCTGGTTTCTTTATTTTTACTTCTGTATCATTTGAGTTTAATATTCTGAAGTGTCATTTTCCGTTGGCTGGTATTATTGAATTAGCTAAAAATACTAATTTTTGGATTTCTTCGTTTAATACTACGCTATCTTGATTTATTTTTAAATAAATGGGTTGTATAATTTCTGTCCGTGGTGGTATACGTATTATGTCGTATGCGTTTTTATTGAAATATAGTGGTGTAATTATGTCTGTGTCAAAGTTTGTATTTGCACATGTGTTTTGATAGAAAATCCCTACCTAAAATACCGTCAGTGTGTATAGGGAAATTGGTATCTACTGCTTGAAAAGTGTAAGGTAAAGTGTATGAGCTAAAATTTAGTTCTAATATTGCTGTTCCTAAAGTAAAAGTTTCCTCATCTGTTATTCCTGATAGTTTACATATTTTTTCTGTTTTAATTTCTATGTCTATGTTTTCAATTTTGCAGATTGAAATATCTGTACCCGTATCTATTTAAAATTTAGAATTTATTTTAAAGATATTACATTTTACAATTATGTAATTGATCGTGTTATCCGATATTGTATATATGTTTAATTTCGCTATCCCGGATGATCTTCTATCATGACCTCCGAGCGATCTTCGTTTCCCTGGTCATCATTGCTGAAAACATACATTCTGCTATTATTTTGATTTCTATTGCTGAAATTTCTGTGTTGATTGTTATTGTTAGTAAAACGTCGTTGTGCGTTTTGGTTGTTATTGAAATTATTATTTCTTCTATAATTGTCGTTGTTAATGTTTCTGTTATTAATCCTATTATTGTAATTGCTAAACATGTTGTGGTTTTGTCTATTTCCGTTGTTGTAAGTCGTTCGTTGCATAAAATTTGAGTTCTGTTGCCTTATGTTATTGTTTCTGTTGTCTTGCTGTCTTCTATATTGATTATTGTAATTGCTGTTTATTGGTCGTCTGTTGTATGAATTGTTGTTTGTTTTGAAATATATTAAATGGTTGCTTGTTTTTACGTTTATCTCTAATTCTAAAGCTAAATTTGATGCTTCTGTTAACGTATTTGGTTGTGCTGCAAATATTGTATTTTTAAGGTCGTCATTTAGTCTGTTTTTAAAGATTGTAAGTGCATAAGATTCGTTCATCTTCATGATCAAATTTCTTTGTTCATCACTAGCTTCAGGTCTTAAGTCACTGATCTGTAAATTATTTTGTTAAGAAGTTAAATTTAATAGTTTGTTTTTAAAATTTGTTACTGTGTTATTCCGTTATGTCAATGCTGAAAGTTGTGTGTATTTGTGTAGTAGTCAAGTTACTTTTGTATGAACTGGTAAGTGCTTCTTTAAGTTTAATGAAAGTATCTATGTTTGTTATATATCCTAATGTTATTTTTACATTGGAATTCAATTTAACGTTGGCTACAATATTTATTAGTTTCTTCTTGTTTTCCGTTATGTAAGTTCTGTTAATTCTACTATTATTAAGAATGCATTGAGATCTTTATAATTTCCGTTAAAAACTGGAATTATTTTTAAAATTAATTCAATATTAAAGTCAGACATGATTTCTTTCTTCTGTGTCGAATGTTTTAACAAAAGATTTTTAGTTTCATTTAATAGTATGTGGAACCGTTCACTCAATTGACATGCTTCCAATTTATTTAGGATTTCTGCTGTTTTTTTAAAATGTAATTCGTAACGATTTATATAATTAAGTTTTATACTAATTGTTTGACTTGTGTACTTCCTATTACTGGATTTCTTAATGTTCTGTTTAATTTTTAAAACTTCATTAAAAATCTCTTGTAACTCTTCCATTAACTTTTAATTGTTTTTTTATATATTTTCTCACTTAAACAATAGTTACATAACAAATATGGTTTATATTGTGCAAATCCAACGCTTTTTAAATTTTTCTTACAATTATTGCATGTGAAACATTCACGATGCCAAGCTTTTTCAAAGTAACTTATATATATAATTTTTTCTATATCTATTATTTTTAGTGAACAAGTACCGCAATGTTTTTGGAATAGTATACCAAAACATCCTTGGTATTTGCTAACCACTCCATATATAATCATTTTAAAGAAACTATTATTTGTAAAAATATTTTGGTTGATGTATTTATTTATATAAAAATTTATTACATATTAATTGTTTTGAATTCTGTGGATTCTTTTTTGTACATACGATTTAAAATATTGATTAATTTTATAAAACAAATATAAAACAATTATAATTATTACTATTGTCACCGCTATTGTAGTAGAATGTTGTCGCAACTCTGATTTGGTAACTGAAGATATTAAGTTATTCTCTATGGTAAGAGATTCTCTGTTAGTGTTGTCAAGCATTGTTAAATATTTATATAACTCAGTTATATCTGGAATCATGTGTTCTCTTGTTTTTTGGTATATTTTTTCTTTTCTTCTGCGACCTTTTCCAAAAGTTTTCTTTTTAATTGTACGTCAGTTGTTATTGCTATTATACGGTATAATTCCGAGATGCGCTGTCTTGTTAACAACTTTCGTCCTCCTCTAGATTTTTTTCTTTTGGATTATTTCTTTCCTTAGGTATGGTATGTTTTTGTGTTCGTAACTTGTACTCTGCTATAGTAATGGGTTTTGGCCCAGCTTGTTTTGGTGTTGGGGCTTGTTTGGTAGGATCGCCATGTGGTGTTACGAAAGGATATACTTTACTACTTTAAATATTTTTGATTGCCTAAATATTTTATGAGTTATTTCGATGACTGCATCGAAATCAACTTTGGTGTATTAGAGCACACCGTGCTGCTGTAAGGGATGGCAAGAATGCCGAACTGTTGAAATTCTTAATTAAAACTCTGGCTTTCGCCGCTGTAGTCGTGATCAAGAATCTGCTTTATTTTAAAAATTTTCTGATTAATAAAGTAATTTTACCAGTACTTTTCTTAAAAATATCTTAACACTACTTCCAATACTCCTCCTTAAATTCCAATATTTAATTTTGTTTTTCAATATAATAAAATTAACCAATCATATTTTACTTTATCGCATTCTTTCTTCCCCTCAAAATATTAATTTTAAATAGCCAATATAATTGATGGACAAAATTCATAGCCTTGACTTTAAAAGAGTCAACGGCTTAGTTCAATTAAACGCTTGTTGTTGTTGCATTATGTTTTCGTGCAATAAGTGTGTAACTTAATGCTCGCTGTCGCGTTCATGCTTATGCAGCAACTAGCGGAAGAAACCGAAAAGGGGTGCCAAGTGCATTGAACATGAATTTGAGATTCTTGGGTATTAAGAATATAATTGTTTACTTTAAAATTCTATGGAAAATTTTTGGGTTTTTATTTGGCAATATATTATTGATTTAGTGGTTTAGATTTTTGGTTTGTTTACTTATTTTGTACTTTGTTTATTAATAAGAAAGAATGAAGTTAAATAGCGACTTATTTTAGTTGGTGATAATAGTGACTTTTAAGAGTACACTACAATATCTAAAAAGAACAAAAAGAAAAAAGAACAAAAATATGTAGTTATTCTGCTTTTGATCATAAGAATTAATTTTTCTCACCTTTACATCAAATGCTTCTTTTGTGTTCCGTATCCTTGGATATGCGGTTATGCGGTTGTTGAGCGCTCGTTCCTCTATGTTTGGTACTGCCAATTGTTTTGTCAGCATCATTAGGAATGACCGTCGTCTATCATTTCTTCGAATTGGCTGCATTTCATTATAAAAAATAACCATATTATAAAACATGGCCAGTGGCCAGCGGTTTGTTGAGCGCTTGCATGTATACGTGCCAAGCATCTGGTCCATTGTATCAACGCTTGATTTGTTGGCGTTGTAGTCCAAAATAGCAAACGGTTACTGATTCTTAGATTGCATGTCCACACCGCAAGTATAATGTTGTGTGGACAGCAAAATGACCGCTTTGTTCTCTTGGGCACATATGAACACAGATCTACATCGCCTTCGTCGAAGCCGAACAATGTGCTGTTGACAGGACGCATACGATTTTTTTGGAACTCCTGTGGCACAAATGTCTTATTCGAGCGCAGTGTTCTAACAAATGCAGTTTTCTTCCTGATCAAAATACGTACCAATTTCGAAGTGGAAAATAAATTGTCAGCATAAATTGTGCAGCCTGCATCCAAATAACTCTACATAAGTTGAAGTACAACATTCTGCCCTTGATTTACCTCTCGTGTTTGGTCAGGCAATTTACCAGAGTAAATTATTCCTTTGACAGGATAAAATAATTTCGAGTCGCACAACCACCATACCTTTGTACCAAACTTGGCAGGCTTCGACGGAATTTATTGTGTGAAGCGGGTTCGGCCTCTGTATGGGAATAACTGCTCATCAACGGTCAGTTCAACGGTGCATCATGCGGAGTGTAAGCTGCTGCCAAGTTAGACTAACATTTGCCAAACATCATCAATAGCAGCAGTTTTGCTTATAGTTAGTCGCTGCTTTCGCGTATTTCCATTGTCGAATCTAAGACATTATAGCATGCATCTGAAGCGATCATACGATAATGCAGCTTTGTATATTGGACTGCGCGTTGTGCCCCATAGCTCTGAAGCAGGTTCACTATTCGATTTTGTGAATCCAGCATACAAAATAATAGCCAAAAAGACATCAAACTCCTTCAAAGTTGATGTTTTCCATTCTTTTGTGTTCGTTGGATTTGCCAAATTCCATGCTGCTGTCACTTCACGGCCTTTTCGATTTGTTTCGCGTATTATGGTGTACGCCATGTCTTCGGTGAATATCGATCGGGAAATGGTAAAGGGATCATGTGTGGTTCCTATTGGTCCCAGTTTCCTCCTTGTGAAGTCGACCACGTTATGAGCACGAGTGCGGGAAGTCGATGGTGCATTTTTGCTCCATTTGGTGCCATCTTTGGAAATGAAGTAATTGTCAGTTGTTTGCGAAGCATCAGTTTCTTCCACTTCATCATCGTCGTCATCACTAATATCTTCATTGATCTCTACATCTGCTTCACTTTCGGCATCAGAATCATCAACATGGAATTTTGTTTGATATGTCAAGTTATCTTCTGCACCTTCAAGATCAAATGCAGGAACATCAACTTCATCCTCCTCACTCATGAAGTCTGCAAATCTCCCATCCACTGCATTTCTTTCTTCCTCTCTCATTGCGATCACACTACGACGTACCACCAGTTCAGCAATATCTAAATTACTATCTGCCATTGTATTTTCTTTATGTAATTCAGTATAAAACTTAGCACACGAAATTTTCTGCTCGCTGTGTAAACTTTGTATGATTCGGTTTACGAAACTGAAGCCGCTTTTATACTCTTTTTCTACGTTTACCTGTGTTCAACCATAAAGCAGGCAATAAAATTCAAAAAGGGATAGACCGTTTATTATATTTTCAAGCAAAGGCACAATAAAAATAGTCCAAAAGGTACCTTAAAATCGAAGAATACATTTGTGATGTGTTCAAACAATAAAATAATTAAAAAAAGGTTGAATTTCCCCAGACAGGTAATTATGTTTTCAAGGAAACTTACTTACTTACTTAGTTGGCGCTACAACCGTATGTCGGTCTTGGCCTCATCTAAGAATTTGCGCCAGCCATTTCTGTCTTTCGCTTGCTGGCGCCAGTTGGAAATTCCAAACTTCGTCAGGTTGTCTTCTACTTGGTCTTTCCAACGAAGATGCGGTCGTCCTCTTCTGCGTTGACCGCTTCTGGGAACCGAATCGAATGTTTTCTTCACTGGAGCATCGTCTTTCATGCGCTGAACATGACCAAGCCAGCGAAGCCGCTCGGTCATATTTTCCTTGCCCACCTTAGCGTTGAAGTCACCAATCACGATTTTTACGTCGTGACGGGGGGAGGCGCTCGTAAGCATTTTCAAGGCGCTCGTAAAAAATTTCCTTGATCTTATCGTCCTTGTCTTCTGTCGGAGCGTGCGCACATATTAGGCTTATATTGAAAAATCTAACCTTGATGCGGATAAGGGCCGTAGTCTCTTGCCAACTACAAATCCGCATCCGCATCGTGCTTCTCCGCATGGCCGCTGTAGTAGATATCACAGGGTGCATGCCGAATGCAACCCTGTCTCTTCCATCGCTTTCAAGGAAAGGCCAACAATAATCTAGAAAGTACTTAAAATTCAAAGAACACGTTTGTGATATGTTCAAATAATAAAACAATTAAAACCAAGCCAAAATAAATTGCATTTACTAACAATTCCTTGAAATTTCAGTGCAAGGTCCCTAGGGACCTTATCACCCTTTCCCGTACTAAACACCTTTAAACCATTATAAATCCTAAACTATTGGTCGGATCGCCTTGATTTTTTTTAAACGATTCTGCCTAAAATTCCCTTGGAAAACATATAAGGGTCGGGTATATCTCCCATGGACCATCAAGGAGAAGTTTCAGTTTGAAAATGACAAAGGTCCCGAGGGACCTTCTCACCCATCGGAGGGTTAAAAAAAATTTCAGGGTACGCTGGGTATGGTCTGTAGATGGTTAACGTGAAGTACTTATGCACGAAATCGGCCCAGTGGTTCCGGTATTTTAAAGATATGGCATTTTAAAATTTTGAAATATACTCCCATACAAATAGTCTGTCTGGCTGTGTGATGCCTGCAGACTCCAAAATTATTAGGCCGATTGAGCTGAAATTTTTGTAGTCGATTTGTTTCAGGTAGGAAATGGTTAAAAAATTTGCCACACCCTCTGTTGCAGCCCTCAAACCAATAAAAAGGCTATATTTCAGACAATTTGGGTCGTATATTACTTTAATTTGGTAATTTAGTTTGTATGGTTACTATCAGCACCCATTGGGCAATTGCAGCAGTCCGAAGGCCTTCTAGCTGGCCTGCGTTAGGTTTTAAAAGTCCTTCCACACTCCTTGTAAACACCGTTTTATTGCTTGTATGAAATGGGAAAATTTGTCAGGCCTTCCGCTCTCCTTGCTCAAAAGAGACCTGGCAGAAGCGCTCTATCGAGAAGTCACGTTAGAAGTTAAAGCAATATAAATATCAACTACCTAGAAATAAAAACGACTAACAATTTCAGATTTGAACCATGGTCCTCTCATGTGGCGGTCCGACATTTTACCCACTCGTCTATCGTGGTTGTTAAGAATCAATAGCTTATTTTGCGTCAATACAAATGAAAGTAAGCTTTCGGGAGCCCGGGTTCGAGACCCATCTCGGAAAAATTTTTTTTTGCTTTTTTTAAATCTACATTTTTTTACAAACTGTTCTGTGTATTTAAAATTTTTTTTTAATTTTTTTATAAATTTTCTTTCCGTATTCATAAAAAGTTACAAACCTCTTGTAAGCCCTTTGTAAGACACATGCCTAAAAACGTTATTCATAAACGTTCAATAACGAAAAAACCTCTTGTTACAGCTTCACAAATGAGAGAATTTTAAAATAGCAACAAACCTTCTGTAAACCTCTTACAAAGCTATTTTAAATTTTAATGTTCTCAATTGAGAGCAAACTTCTCATTTTGTGACAAACGAAAATGTCAACAAACAAATAAATAAATGAAAATAATTGTGTTTTGTGATCAGTGTTACCAGATGGGCAGATAAAACTTTTTGTTGGCAGTTTTTTGAGAGGTTAGACAGTTTCCAGTTTTTGCCTAAAAAATAGAGTTTTTTATTTTACCCAGTTTTTCAAGTTTTTACGATTAAAACAATGCTTACTAGTTTAATGAATCAAATACAATAAGTAAAATATAAGAAAAAAATTGTGTGTTACTACAAAAATATAAGTAACATTTGAAGCTGCTACTCATTTCAATACTACTTTTCACGCACTTTCAAAAATTTCTTTATGAAGTGGTAGCGCAGTAGCTTTTATTATTGCTTTCATTGCTTTCATTGTTTCTGTTCTTTTGTCTCGATTTTCATTCGTCAAGTCTTGACGGTCAATATATATATATGAATATATATTAGGGCGGGTCAAATTTTTTTGGTGGTCTGGCTCAGCGAAATTCGTAAAATACATGTAATTTCAAGACTTTTTCTCCACTACAGCATATACAAACTCTGAAAAAAAGCTGTGCGGACTTTCGTAAATAGATTTTTTTCTCAATTATAAAATATGAATGTATGAAATTTGAAAGAAGTGTATAAAATGTGTATAAAAAAGATTATTTGTGCTGTCATTTCTAAGGTAAATTTGGGCGCTGAATCTGAATCTGGCATTAAAAATACATTAAATCCAACTATCAATAGAAAAAATCGTGATTTTTTATCAAAATATCGTGATTTTTGGTCAAAAAATAAAAAAAATGTTGGAAAATTTGGCGCTGAATTCAAATCTCCCATTTAAATTACTCCAATTCTCGTTTACTATTTAGTACTATTTAGTACCAATTCTAGTACTCCAAGTCTCGTTTGCTCTCAGTTTTGGGCCTTTTTGCTCTCGATTCCATCGATGTCGCAATAAAACCACTTTTGTGTTTTTCAGTAACGTGTTTGGATGCTCTAGTCATCTCTTGGACATTTCGTTCGGTGCTTTGAATGTGGCATGGTATTTCGACGTTAATCATAACCTCATCAGAATCATAATAATCTTCAGTCAAATGTTGCAATGGAATGTCTCTTGTGTATGGCGGCTCGTGTAGAATATCATCATCATTCAAATCTATCATGTTGGAAAAGTGGGTGCAGTCAAAATTGATTTTCGGTTTTTTGTATTCTCTCAATGTTGTCCGATCGAGATCACTTCGGATATGTTTTATTTTGTCGATTGCCATTTGACGTATAGGTTTCACATTGTGACAAACCATTGCTAGCAAAACATTTTCAGAGCTAGCAAAGTAGCAATTGGCTGACATTACACTATAAACAACGGAAAGTAAATTCGGTGGCAGATAATTCGTCCATTGTATAAATTTGAAGAACAAAACACTTCCGTATGCCATTGTATTGTAATATTTAACGTTGAAGTACATTGGAATGTACACTTTCATCACGTATGTGGCCAAAATTCGCAAGTTTTTTGACGGTTTGTCCGTAGTTATGTACGTACGTAAAATTCGAGCAGCTTTTGTTAACCACCTAGCATGATGTATTGGTCCCAACTTGATGTTTGCTAGATCAATTGATACTGAGCGAGTTGAAATCGCGTTTGCTAATTTGAGAAGATTTCTTGCATCTGTTGAGAAAGAACGTTCATCAAAATCTGGTGATGATGGTGGCATATTTTGGAGTGAAATTATCTCAAAATTATTGACAACCTGAAAAGCAGAATTTTTTTTTAATTCGTTAAATTATATAATTTATTTACTCAAAATAATCGTATTTTACTTGTATCGTATCGCAAATGCCTAAAACCGCTGCTAATCGTCTTGTTGACGTAGTTGGCCCTTTCGTGAAACTTTTTTCTAGTGTATTGTATAAATGACGAAACGGTAACTCATTGAAATGCAGCAAACATACACTCCAATGTAATGGCCTTTGTAAATGTTGTTCGAAAAGTCTTATTATACCACTTCTAATTCCAGTGTTAACAGGTTCACCGTCAGAACAGATAGCTACCAAATTATCTAATGACAAGCCGTTTTTATCAAAAAATTCAATAAGTTTATGCGTTTTTGCTTCTGCGGTTTCTTCTTCCACAATAATATGGCCCAAAAATCTGGAATCTGGCTCTCTTAAAACAACTATATGCGGTTCTTTAATTTTGCGTGTATGAATTTTATTGTTGATAAATTCGGTAACTAATGTTTCGTCTGTTCTGCCATCGAAAGCAAATGCCAATAACGTGGAAGTGTCTAATCGTTTTTTCAAGACCTCATTCCTACAACGATTGCGTTCTCTTTGAACTTTATTTTTATCGATAATTAACGTTTGATAATTTTTATCTTTTACGCTTAAATCTTTCAAAAGTGCAGATGCGAGTGCAGCCGCAGCTCTATTTGATATACCGTATCTATCGCATTCCATAGCAAAGTTTGATAAGGTTACGTTTTGCATATACGGCCCTCGAACAGCACCTGGAGCTGCCACTCCTTCTTCAAATTCAAAATCCATACTACTTGCACCCATTGATAATTCAGGTTGCCAAACCACCTCTGATCTAGTCACTTCTGTAGTTGTTACTGTTGTTAAACTTGGTTGTGGTAGCGTTTGAAGAAATTCAGTAATAGTGACATTTCTATCTGTCATCTGGTCCACAAAAAATGTTTTCATGAATAGTGGTAGTGGTGTATTTTGACATCTGCAATCCGTTGTTAATAAATTGCAATTACATGTTGAAGCCCAAAACAAATATCCTAGCAAACCACGAAAATCAACAAGAACATCGGGTGATTTGGATTTGTTTTTTGATGCTTCTCTATATTGAGCCATGAATCGGTCTAATTTGTTGCAAATGGATTTTCTCTGAATAATTGGCGTTGGAAGATTATTCCAAATTTCAACAATTTTATCCGCCACATGACGAGTAATTGATTGGAATGAAATGTGTGGGTTGTCGTCGAAATAGTGCTCTTGCATGAAAAAATAATGTAACAAAATATCGCCATACGTCGGTAGACGTTCAACGTTCAATTCTTTCGCTTCACCAAATAAAGTTTTATCATGCTGCAATATTGAAGTTATTTTACGGTCCAGCTCGGGTTGTGATGATGACGGTGAGGTTTCCATGATATAGCTTGTATTCTGAAATGTAATATTAAAAATAAAACATAAAAAAAATAATTTTGAATACAAAGGATAAATTTAAATGTGTTTACCAAGAAAATTAAAGATAAAATAATTTGGATTTTAGAATTTAAAGGAAAAAGTTTATGATAAGTAATTAAGACAAAAGAATTTACACAAGCGTGTTAAATATAATTTTACTAAATGAATTTTCTGCCATAAATCAAAATAAAACGTGTTTAATATTTAATCAAGCCTTGAAAATGAGCTTACATTTGAAATAAAGACAATTTTCCAACATTTTTTTTATTTTTTGACCAAAAATCGCGATATTTTGATAAAAAATCACGATTTTTTCTATTGATAGTTGGATTTAATGTATTTTTAATGCCAGATTCAGATTCAGCGCCCAAATTTACCTTAGAAATGACAGCACAAATAATCTTTTTTATACACATTTTATACACTTCTTTCAAATTTCATACATTCATATTTTATAATTGAGAAAAAATCTATTTACGAAAGTCCGCACAGCTTTTTTTCAGAATTTGTATATGCTGTAGTGGAGAAAAAGTCTTGAAATTACATGTATTTTACGAATTTCGCTGAGCCAGACCTCCAAAAAATTCGTCCATACAAATTGACCCGCCCTAATATATATGCTTTGAAAACTACAAAGAAATTGATGTCAATGATTTCAAGTTCTTAAAAAATCCTAAAGACATTTATTTAGAAGTCAAGGTATATTCGTCTTTAAACTCTACGCATAAATTATTCGAATCAGATGAAATGGATTTTAGAGAACATTGCTTAAAATTTTATATTGAGCTATGCAATTGTTTATTACAAAACTTTGATTTTGGGAATGATTTTCTAAAATGTGTCGAACTTTTAGCACCAACGAAAATTTTTAAAAGGCAAGATTTTACTATTTTCAATTTGTGTATTTTCCTACCTAATGTCATCCATTCAGAAAAATTACAAGAAATTGACGATGAGTTGCATGAGTTGCGATACATTAATTTCAGTGATTTTAATTTACTTCATGAAAATTATATTGAAACTTTTTGGAAAGCAATTTTCGATCAGAAACGTCGAGATAATTCCGAAGTCTTTCCATTACTTACAAAAGTTTAGTTTATGTTGTTTTGACGATACCTGTAGCAACAGCAAATGTAAAACGTATTTTTTCACAAATAAATCACAATAAAACTCAAATCAGAAATAAATTAGAAATTCCCACCTTGTGTGGGATTTTTTGAATTAAAAATTTTTTAAGGAAAAGCGATTGGAACTGCACAAATTAAAACAGTCATCAGAAATTACAAAAAAGTTTGATCAATATATGTTTAAAAAATAATTTTATTTTTCAGATTTCAACATTTGTGACTGTTTGATTTTTCTTAAACAGTCTTTCCATTGCAAAATTTCACAAAAGGTTTGATATAAAATTTATTTCTGATTTTGGGTTTATTACTACAGATAAAAATTACTACAGAGAAAAAATGCTTTCTGCATTTGATGGTACTTCAGGAATCGATAAAACAGCATAAACAACATTCCTTTGTAATGAATTGCCTTTGCATTGCCTAGCCGAAGTTGGACTAAGTTTAGTTAACACAACGTTGCCAACAAGGTTTTCCAACAATGCCTGCCCCAGTTTACTTGATGTCTTCGTAACATCTGATGTATCATCTGTACTCCTTTTTAACCAGATATCATTTGTTTCAGACCATGACCTAATTTTCTGCACATTTAACATTAATCTTGCACCTATTGCTTCTGAAACTTGCTTCACATATCGCAACTTTAAATCTGTTGATATTGGCAAACTTTATGGGGATTTATCTGAAATAAACTGGACTGATTGTTGGTTCTTTAGCTCAGTTGATGACAAGCTAAAATTTTTTGTTGATAATATCTTAAATCTTTTTGAATCCAATGTTCCCCTGTGTACACGACAGGTCACCAACACAACCTGCCCCTGGCTTACCACGCGTGTTAAGTTGATCATAAAAAAAGTTACAAAGCCTATAACAAGTGGAAACGATATCCATTTGAGGCCAATTGGGAAAGATTTAGGCAAGCAAGGAATATAGCTATAGGAATATAGACTATCCAAAAAACAATATTATTTATCTAAACTAAGCCCAAATCTATCTTCTAAACAGTTATGGAAAAATATATATACAGATATAATAAAAGTATTGGTATCTGCAATAAAGGCTCTGAAGTCTGCCGTACTGATCCAAATCTACTGAATGATTATTTCACTGCGAGCTCGTTGAGAGATGATAACGCCGAATACATTAATAGCATAGTGCCTGTTGAGTTACCGCATGATTTCAGTTTTAGAGCTATAAATGAGCTAGATGTTGCCCGCTGCATTAAAAAAATCAGTTCGAATTCCATTGGTGAAGACGGTGTGTCGATCAAGCTCATTAAGCTTATTTTGCCCCATGTGGTCAGTCCACTTGCTCATATCATCAACCATTGCATCACTACCTCGTGCTTTCCTGCCAGCTGGAAAGTGGCTACAATAAAATTAGTAGTGGAATGGGCCTAGGGAGAATTTGCTTGCACTAAACCCCTCGAAATCATGTGTCTTGCCAATTACCAAAACACCTTTCTTCAATCTTGAGTTTCCTCCGATTATTCTAAATAACACTGAGTTAAAAGTTGTAAGAAAGGTAAAAAACCTAGGTTTTATCCTGAATTCATCTCTTTCCTGCGAGGATCATATTAATATGTGTGTAAGTAAGGTCTATTATGTATTAAGAAACTTAAGAATGACTGCACCGTTTGTTCCCACCAAAACAAAACGTAAGCTTGTCCTGCAGATTTTAATGCCAATAATTACATACTCAGAAGTCGTGTATAGCAAGCTGGACTCAAAATCCTCACATAAACTGTTAGTTGCCTTGAATAATGCTGCTCGCTTTGTCTATGGTCTGCAGGTGCATGACCATGTCTCCTCATTTTCCATTCGATTACTTGGCCGTAGTCTGAACAATCTTTTCGAAGCAAGGAACTGCATTTTCTTGCATAAAATAATATACTCGCAATGTCCACGATATCTCTTTGCAAGACTTCAGTTCTGCAGATCAAGTAGAAATCTGAATCTCTTAATACTTTTATTTTTAAGCCTTTTAATTATACAGCCTCAAGTAGACTGTTTTTCGTTAGCGCAATAAGGCGTGGAACTCACTGCCCAACCATATAAAATTAGTCTCCAATAGATTAGCCTTTAAGCAATTGATACTCAAATATTTTTCTTAACTTCACATAACTTAATTTTTAGTCTAAGCTCTAACACAACCTCTTATTCTACCTCTAGCATTTTTTCACCGCAGGTCGATCATTTGATTAGTCAATTTATATTAATGTCACATCTTTTAAAAATATTTTCAATAGTTTTAAATATCTTTTTCACTGTGACATGCACATGATAATTAATTCTTGAATGTTAACATTTTCTCTAATAAAAAAAATTATTGGTATGATTTTATGAGTTGAGAATTTCTGTCATTAATGATAATAATCTTAGTTATAAAATTTTAAATAGTTTAGTATATAAGTATTATATTGTTGTTATTAATTCTAAAAATGCTGCGTGCAAAAGACTCAAGTCTTAAATGCCAACAATATTTTTAAATAAATAAAATAAAATAAATAAAAATGAACAGACTTGGAATTATCTGCACATTTCTTAAATTAGTCTACTAAAATTAATTTGATTTATTAATGAGTAAAACTATTTTATATGGGATGTAATTTACTATGATCTCAAAAATTGGTAATGACATATACATTCATATAAATATCAAATGTATATTTTTTTAAACAAATTTTTATGTTTTTCAATAAATTGATAATATAAATGATTTTAGTTAATGAATGCGATTGTTTTTGTTTTGTTTAATTATTAATTTTATTTTAATACTTTATTTCAAATACAAAAATAAAAATTTTAAAGCACACATTTTAAATATATATGTTTTAGTTATTTTTTTAGTTCCAGTTTTTTTACAAAAAAATTAAGATTATTTTCTGAAAATTAAAGTTTAAAAAAATATGGCAACACTGTTTTTGATTTAAATATAAACAAAATTTTAAACAAATGCCTGTCAATATATTAAATCCACAAACCTATTTTTTTTATTTTTTAAATTTTTAAGCAATTGTCATTCTATTTATCAAAGTCACAAACGAAAACTACAACTTTTTCTACTTTAAGGCATCAGTATTCTCACTTCAACTACAAGACTCTTAAAACTCGTTTATGAATACAACGCTTTTAAAGAGTATTTTAACTTTAAAAAGCATTTAACTTTTTAACTAAAAAACGTTTGAAAGCTGTTTTAAAATATTTTTATGAATACGGCTGTTGGAGTTTTTCCATATAAATATCTTCCATATGTATTTTAAATATGTATTAGTTTGCGGGAGCCTGGGTTCGCTAAAATGCCCACTGGGCAACTGTACTAAAAATGCGCGTCCACGCCCCTTTTCACCGCCCACAAATAAACAAAAGTTCTTCACTTAGCCGGTTTTGGTCGTGTAAGAAATTTTACCAAAATTTGGTAATTTAGTTTGTTCAGCATGGTCGCTGAAGTATTTTTTTAATAAAAATGGGCATGGTCGCACTTTTGCTACTCCCAATTTTTCAGAAATCATTAAAATTGATTACTGGGCCGATTGAGTCAAATTGAGTTTCGACGCCCCTTTTTCAGCCCAAAAATCAATAAAAATGCTATATTTTGGACGGTTTTGATCGTATTAGGCTAAAATTTAGAAATTTAGTTTGTATGGTTACTGTCTGCTATTGAAAGCTTTTCTTCAGATTCGTTTATTTATTTGACCGATTTTTTGTTTCCAAAAATTAATAAGCATAACATCGACGACATTTCGTTCCAACAAGACGGTGCAACTTGCCATACAGCGCTCTTGCCATCAATTTATTGCAAAATCAATTTGGTGACAACTTTATTTCCAGAAGTGGTCCTGTTAACTGACCCCTTCGTTCGTGCGACTTAACGCCTCTCGACTACTTTTTATAGGTTTTTTTATAGTACTTTTTATGCCGACAAACCAGCAACTCTTGAAGCATTGAAAGTCAATATTCAAGCAACCATTGACGCCATACGGCCAGATTTATTGGAAAAAGTAGTGAAAAATTTAACTGCTCGAATGGACTATGTAATATGTAGTCGAGGCGGTTATATGCCAGAAATCATATTTAAAAATTAAATGCCATAAAATAATCTACTAGATTATAATAAATAAAAATTCATTCCAACAATATTTCTGTCTTGTATTATTATTCAAAGTTTTCATGCAGCTACGAAAACACCCTTTATTTACAAATTTTGGCTTTCAGTTACATAAAACTTCTCGATTGCTATTAATGTAATTTTATTGTAAACTAGCTGAACCCGGTGTGCTTCGCTACTCCCCTCGTTATAAAATAAAATTAAAAGTATTTATATATTTTTCACGCCATCGAATTTTCGAAATAAGTCCACCCCAGCGCCAGCTACCGTGTCCATTTATACACAAATTTTCTTATGATCAAACAAACATACATTCTGAATTTCAGTTAAATTGGTCCATAAATTCAAATTTTCGATATAGCCTATGCTACCCACCGTACCAAGATGAACATTACCTGAAAATTTCATCAAAATCGGCCCAGCCGTTTTGGAGTCCATACGTTACATACATGCACACATCCTATTTTATATATATAGAAGAAGATATCTTTTGATCAATATTCTCAATAAATAATTGTAAACAATGTAAAACAAATATTACTAACGAAATCTGGTCAGTACTTAAGAATGTTTTGATAGTGTAAGACTTAAATTTGGTAATTTAGTTTGTATGGTTACTGTCAGCAAATGTACTAAAAATGGGTTTCCACGCCCCTTTTTGAGCCCACAAATCAATAAAAATGCTATATTTTGGACGGTTTTGATCGTATTAGATAAAAATTTGGAAATTTAGTTAATATGGTAACTGTCGGCAACTGTAAAAATAAAAGTTCTTTACTTAGACAATTATGGTCGTGTAAGACTTATTTATTTATTTATTGGCCAACCAAGGCAATTTACTTATTCTAACAGGTTTTTACACATTTATTTACAGTGCACCCTAAACAAGTGCGCGTTGCGCTGCGTACCCAAGCGCCACGCAATTTTATTTTACGCTTAACCTAAACAAGTGCGCTGCGGAAAGAACTGCTGCTCTCGAGCCAGCTCAGTCTGATGGTTTAAAAATCTTAAAGAAACTTTTAGAATTGTGTAAAAATATATTAATATTGCAAATACTTCCATTTGCAATTGAGATTAATTAATTAAAAGCAGCTGATTGCTCTTTGTTCTAATACTTTGGTTTTATGCAGCCAACTTCACATCCGTACGCACTGTCAAAATTGGAAATTCGATTCATGTTGCGGTAGTCCGGTGCGTGTTTCGGTAGGCTTCATACAAAATGTATGTGCATGAGCCGATTTTGACAGTTAAACCACGCACGCGCACTTGTTTAGGGTGGACTGTTACTTATTCTAACAGGTATTTATTTTTTTATTTTTTATATATTTTTTTTTTTTCCTTTTCTCTTCCTTCCTTGTTTTGGTGTTCAAAGATGTGCAATTCGAAGTGGGCGTAATCCGCCCACCTAATTGACATTATTTCACGACCACGCCAAAAAGGAAAGGAAAGAGGAGAAGAGAAAAAAAAGAGAATTCAGAGGTTGGGTTGATTAGGCAGAGAAAGAGACTTGTATAGAGAACGCTTGAATAAGAATTTGGACATGGAAGGTGAGTAGTGGTCGGATATATTATTAAATTTTCTACAGCAACGGTTGATGGGTTCATTACTGGCATATGCAGTATGATGCCGATATTCAGTTAACAGCCGAGTATGCCTTGTACGTCTTAAAGGGTCATTGAGGGTAATCTTGTTAGAGATATATTCGCAGTTAGTTACACCGCTCAGAACATCGAAAGTAAAGCATGTATCCAGTACCGTTCTTCTTGTTGATAGCGGTGTCAAATTTAATAGGGTGAGTCTGTGTTCATATGGTGGAAGGCTTCCATAATCGCTGGGGTTATAAGTTTCTCTCAAAGCGAATAGTAAGAACTGTTTTTGAATGGATTCGATTCTATCACAATGGGATCCAAAAACTGGATTCCAAATTATGCAGCCATATTCGAGTATTGGGCGCACTATTGCACAGTACAGGGATGTAGGGACCCATACATTCTTGAATTCGTATGCTCGTCTTTTAATAAAACCGAGCAGTTTACTGGCCCTGGATACAATCTTATCATAGTGTAAATTAAAGCGCAGTTTGTTGTCCGAGACCACTCCAAGATCAACTATATAATTGACCCTGTTAAGTTCATTATTATTAAGGCGGTATTTGTGATTTACAACTTGGTTTCTACGGGAAAAACTTATCACGCTACACTTTTTTAACATTGAGGTAGAGTTTGTTTTGGGTACACCAGGTCTCAAAGATGAGAGTTTTAACTGTAAGAAAGTTACATCTTCCTGCGATTCAATTACGTGGTACAATTTTAAGTCGTCCGCATACATAAGATGTGGAATATCCTTCAACACCATGGACAAGTCGGATATGAAGATATTGAAGAGAAGAGGACCAAGGTGACTACCTTGCGGTACTCCAGAGGAGACTTCAATTTTCTTCGAAACAATTCCTTGAAATTTAACATATTGGGATCTACCATGGAGATAAGTTGATAGCCAACTAAGTAAAGATCCAGAGAAACCAAATTTTTCTAATTTATGTATTAAGATGCCGTGATCAACACGATCAAAAGCTTTACTGAAATCAGTGTAAATAGCGTCTATTAGGTATCCTTTCTCCATCTTGCATAAAACGTCAGAAACCATTATCATGAGGTTAGTGGTTGTGGACCTTCCTTTTCGAAACCCGTGCTGCTGCTCGTTTAGTCTCTGGTTGATAAGGTACGTTAGCTTTTCGCAAATAATTTTTTCAAATAGCTTTGGGACGGCCGACAAAATTGCTATGCCTCTATAGTTTTCAACTGAACTTTTTTGACCGTTTTTGTATATTGCTATTAGGTGGGAAGTTTTCCAAAAAGAGGGAAACACTCCAAGAGACAGTGATTTGTTAAATATAATATATAAGGGCACAAGTAGTTGGTCTAAGCATCGCACCAATAACTTTGGAGGAATTAGGTCTGGTCCAGGTCCCTTGGTTGCATCTAAACCCTTTATTGCATTCGATATGTCTTCTATTGACAAGCTAAAGTTTTCAACCATATGTTGTGAATTCGGAGTGGGGGGAAAAACATCCGACTGAGTAGTCGGTGGACAAAATACATCCTTAAAATGATCCGCAAAGAGGTTACATATTTCTTGAGGGTTGGAAGAGATAATATTACCTTTATACATGGATGAAGGGTAACCGGCTGATTTTCGTTTCAGATTGACAAAGTCGAAAAATGTTTTTGGGTCTTGGACAATTTTCTCTCCAATTAAGTTTGTGTAAAACTTGTAAGCTTCTTCTGATTTGAAAGAGAACTCTTTTGATAGCTCATCGTATCTGAGCCTCATTTCTTCGGTAACATTTGCGGTAGTTTTGATGAGTTTGTAAATTCGGTTTCTCTGGTTTCTCAGGTATCTGAGATTTGAATTTAGCCAAGGTTCTGAAATTTTGTTTTTTTTCTTTATTTTAGGCACATATCTTTCGATAGCTGTATAAATGTAATTATAAAAACTCGAAACAGCGCTATCTAAGTCTAAGTTCGATAGAGCGCAACTCCAGTTAATACCATCTAGAAGAGATGTTATGCTTTCGTAATCAGCATTAAGAAAATCGTACACAATGGAGTTATTGAAGGACTGGGTAAAAGAGATATTTATATCAGATAGCATTACTGTTAGGGCTGTATGGTGAACAGTGTTAGCAAACAAATTTTCTGCTTCGATGGTTGGAACAACCCTCACTTCGTCGTACGAGTTAGTAAAGATTAAATCCAACCACCTACTATTTTGGTTTTGTGTTGCAGAGACTTGCTGTAGATCATTGCTATAAAACGTACTTATTAATGTAAAGTCTATGGAACTAGAGAGGTTTACAGGAAGAAGATAGTTGTCATTTTCATCAATGACATATGATATATTTGGACGGTTGAAGTCACCAAAAATAACAATCCTATCATCTTCATTTAAGGTTTCCGTAAATGTAGTGATTGTTTCACATAACTCATTGTATGATGCTTCGCTAGAGCTTGGGGGGATGTAAATGACACCAATGTACATAGAGAATTTTTTTCCTATATAAACTCTTACTATACGGTGTTCAAAGAGTTTGTGAGTAGGGGTTTCTATAAGCTCACTTGAAAGAGAATTGTGGGTAGCAATTAGTACGCCGCCACCTCGTGAGAGACCTGTTGAGGAATAGTCGCGGTCATTTCGGTAGATAGTCCAATTGCAGTCCAAAATTTCTTCATTTTTAAAAGTTTCGTTTAACCAAGTTTCTGTAATTACCAGAATCTTGAAGTGACAAGATTTAGCGTCGATAAATAGTTTATTTAGTTTACCTCTCATACCACCACAGTTGTGATAAAAAATTTTAAGAGAATTAATTGAGTCGGCAGGTAGGCATGGATCCTTGGACATTACTTGAGGAATGTTGTTAGGTGACTTTGACTGGTTTTTAGCAATAGGGGTAGTGTTAGGGTCAAAGTTAGGGGCAATAATACTGTTGGTGCTCCTTACGGGACTTTTGCAGAAAAGAGACATGTTTAGACCTAACGTGAGTGCCATATGTGTCAAGGTCCGCATTGACTTGACTTATTGACACTCCAAGTTGCTCGTGAAAGCAATTAAACATATGACGCAAATCGTTCACATCGGTCGGCAGCCCTTCTTGTTGTATTAAAACTTTTAAATTAGTTTTGGTCTTACCCTCTATGCATGTAGAATCAGGGGCTTTATGCATATAGGCGAGATACAGACGGACGTTGTTATAGACGCTGTTCTCTCTAAGACGAGAAAGGGCATATCTGCTTTCAGTGTCTGCACAGGAGTTCAATGTTAATTTCACTCTTGGAGGTATTAGAGGGTCTAAAAAGGTTTCAGGGTTACCAGGTTGATTGGAAGGGATGTTAAGGAAAGGAGATGGGTCTGAAGTGCGGGGATGGATGGTTGGTGGGTTAGTTGATGATTTAGTGTCTACGGAGGGGGATGGAGACGGGTTGAGAGTATGGGAGTGAATGAAATTCGGATAGTTGGTAGATGTGTTTGTTGGGTTTTCTCTTGAGTCGGAGACGGGTGAAAGGTTGAAAGATACACGGCGACGTTGTGTGATAGGTTGTGTGGGAGCTGACTTTTGATATAAGTTTGCAGGAATTAGATTACCGTTGTGCTTGTTGTTGCTGTAGTGAGTTGTGGTATTTTTAAAAGAATTGTCATTGTTGACCGATCTGGGCTTATGACTGATCTGTGGAGAGAAGGTGGGAAAAATATTGGTTTTAAGTTCCCAGTTGGGGACAGAATGCGATGGGGTTTACGAGAATTAGGGTTGGAATTTAAGCTGGAGTTTGTAATACCATTAGAAATAATATTATTTGATTTTGTTTTAGGCTTATAACTATTTCTTATCTTATGATTAGATTTAGTGTTTATGCTAGGATTAGAACTAACATTAGAAATATTTGAATTAGACTTAGGTGCATAACTTAGAGATACGTTTGCCTTAGATATATTTCTCGGTTGCCAGGTTCTGCCAGGTTTGTCCGTCCACCTAGATATTTGTACATTTCCGTGTTCTTGCATACCACCGGAAGGACTCAGGACCATCCAAGCGTATTTAGATGGTAAGCTAAGTTTAAAACTGCTTAACTTGGCACGAGTTGGAGATGTTTTTTGGCAATCGGATATGGTGAGGCGGAATTTTTTTAAAAAGTATGTACGCACCCAGGATATACTTCATTTAGAGGGGAAGCCTTTGATAAATACAGTGATGCACTCATTTTGGTTGACCGAATTTAACTTTTGGATGCGGCTTTCCCATTCTGGTATTGTCCACGAAGTTCCAAAACGTTCGATAACTCTTCTAGGTGCAGCGATTGGAGTTGTAAGCATGGTGGTGTCTGAGGCAATGGTAGAATCAATAGTTATACTATGTTGCCTTGTAGGTAAAGGGGCAGCTAATGGAAGATGCTTGGATGCTAAAGTGATTTTGTCGAAAATAGAGGAGGAGTTATGTTGAAGCGCCTGTGGTGGTGGGAATTCAACTCTAATGGGGGCTGATCTAACTTCATCTGCTATATCTGCGAGCGTCACACGGAACACATCTAGATCGTCGCTGATGTCACTCATTTTTTGAAATAGTATTTCAAACATAGGATCAGGCTGCAGAGGTGTTGATTTAGCTGCACTTGAATTAGATTGTAGTGCAATGTCCAAATCATGTCGCAAAGAAGAAAGGTTACTCATTATATTTTTGTTGGAGTCGTCATTTCTTAAGATTTCGAAGCCATTTTTTACTTCTTTTTTAAGCTCATTAATCGCTTCTTCATAATGTAAAGCTTTCTCACTATCTCTTACTATTTCAGTTAATACTCTGAGGTTCTTTGAAATAGTTGAGATGTCAGAGTTATTTGCTTTACACATGGACTCTATTCTGGCTACATCATCAGATAAGTGTGTGAAGACGTCGAAGTTAGGTTGGTTACTGCAGAGTAGTTTATAGTTTGAGTGCAATGCCTTTAGAGAATCGCTCAAACATTTAATGGCGAGCATCACATGTGACAGCGACAAATCCCTACACTCGTCACAGAAAAATTTAAAATGTGAAGAGTAATCCTGAATGTAGTTCAGACTCCTCTTTGTCATGCCCACACAGCAGCCGTGGTAAGATTTCCCGCAGAGACCATTGCAGCTCAGTGTTAGTGCATTTTTGTCCTCGATAGAGCAGTTGTTGTTGGCACAAGTGAATTCCATTCTTAAGTTCTTTATTAAGATATTTATAAGGCACGAAATGATGACACGCACAAATTTTTTTATTTTTTATTTTTATAGGTTAATGCTTGACTATTGTTTTGGGTATAAATAACAAATTGAATCTGCTGGGTCAACAAAAGCACATTAACTTAGTGAGTTAATTTTATTTAATGGTTTGTTGTTATCACTTTCGATTGTTTTGCTTTTATTTGGATTTAATTTAATTTAATTGGGTCACTTTTTCTGTTGACTGTTTATTAAATAGCCCGCTGAACTTTTAGCTGTGGACGAGTGAAAACGCAAACTTTGCACTTTTGATAAATGGTTTAATTAAAGGTTCTGTAATTTAAATACTGTTAAATGCAAAGAACTTCACGAAAGAACTTTAAGAATATTGCGGAGCTTACAAAAACACGACTGAACTCTTCGACGGTCGAATAACAAGTTTAACTTATATTTGGTAATTTAGTATGTATGGTTACTTTCGGCACTTTTTAGTAAAAATGGGCATGGTCGCACTTTTGCTGCTCCCAATTTTTCAGAAATCATAAAAATTGACTACTGGGCCGATTGAGCTAAAATTTTGGCTTAGTTTGTATGGGTACTGTCAGAAACTGTACCAAAAATCGGTTTCCACGGCCATTTTCACCCCCCCCCCTGGGTGAAATTATTTTTATTTTTTATTATTTTTTAAATTATTTTTCTGAAATGCTTTATTTCAGACGGTTTGGTTCGCGTAGGACTAAAATTTGGTAATTTCGTTTGTATGGTTACTTTCGGCCACTGGATAAAAATAGACGTGGTCGCACTATGATTACGCCTTTTTCAGGAGATAAGCGTCGAGTGAATCAAGGTGAGCCAGGTATAAACTAAATTAAGCTGAAATTTTGGCAGTTAATTAAATTAAGTACGAGATGGTTTAAAGGAAAAAACGTTGGCACACCCCTTTAACCGCCTATAAATAAACAAAAACGCTATGTTTTGGACGGTTTTGGTATTATACTAAAATTTGGTAATTTAGTTCATATGGTTACTTTCGGCAATTACACTAAGAATGGAGTATATATACAATTTTTCTTGGAGTATATATACAACGTCTGCCGGAAAATACAATTTGTTATATTTTTTCAAAAAATGTCCAAAATATTGACTTTTGAGTAAAAAACTGATTCAAATGTTGTTTCTGTTGTAAAAATAAAACCAAGTAAAAATTACATTTTTGACTACCTTTCACATAGTATATTATTTATTTGCATAAATTCTTCCAGTTTTGAGCAAAAATTGTTTTACCCCTTCCCCCTTTCTAAACTAACGTAAATTTTTTTATTTAAATACGTTTTGCAATAATAAATTCTGGCCAGTTTAATTTTACCAAATTTCTATAATTTTGATATCAACAACGTTTACATATCCTCAAAACTGGCCACATTTTTTTGTACAATGATTTTTTTATAAGACATAAAAGACCTAAGAATAAGAAATAACGGAATTAAAATCAAAGTTTTGACTTTCGATGCAAATATCGCCGCTGCAACTAAATATATTTCGTTAAAATTTTTTTGTTCAAAAGTTAAAAAACAGCTCTTCACAAAAGTAATTCGAATTGTATCGTTAAGTTAGTGTATATATTTTTATATTTTTTCAAAAAAGGTCCAAAATATTTACTTTTTACTCAAAAAGTGACTCAAAAAAGGTTTTTGTTGTAAAAATAAAATCAAGTAAAAATTGCACATCTGACTACCTTTCATATGACATAGCATTTATTTGCAAAAGTTCCTCCAGTTCAAAAATCATTTAACTGTTTTCGTCATCAAAACAACAAGGTACCCCCTTTGATTTTTTTGGCGAAATTAATTTTTTCCAAAATTTTGTTATATTCTTTATAAAAAAATTAAGTCTCCAAAATAATTTTTGTGAAAAAATTACTCCAATATCTCTTTCCAATCAAAAGTTATAGCTTTTATGATTAAATTACTTTAAGATTTATAGAATATCTATGGAGTTATAGGTCGCAGTATTCGACCACAATGTAAACATGCCGGTTTCACTAAAAACATTTGATGGGTGTTTGGAAACGGGTTTCAGCTAGTCATTAGCCTGGTTTCAGGTAATCATTAATTAAAAATTACGAATTTAGCTGTATATTTTAATAATAGAAGATTTAATTATAACTTGTAACTTATTTACTTAATTGTTACGAAATTTTATTCATATCTGACTGTCGAAAAAATTATATATGCATTTCTAAATACATTTATTTTACTTGTAACGGGTTGGTGGTGATGGTGATGGTGATCGTGATGGTGATCATGATGGTGATCGTGATGGTGATCATGATGGTGATCGTGATGGTGATCGTGATGGTGATGGTAATGGTGATCGTGATGGTGATGGTGATGGTGATCGTGATGGTGATCGTGATGGTGAAGGTAATGGTGATGGTGATCGTGGTGGTGATCGTGATGGTGATGGTGATCGTGTCAAAACGTGCCATGATATGTGCTTCTCCTGTAATTTTTTTTTCTAAGTATAGTTAATGCTCTGAAATAGCTTTTACTGTCCTTTTCATATAATGACATATAATTCTTCATTGTTTCATCAGTTGTATGTGTTTTGTAATCTTCTACAATGTCTGTACAAGTTAATAAATTGATTTGATTTTGCAATGTTGTAATTTGATTTTGAAAGGCCTGACTTTTATATGCCATTTTTAATTTGATTCTTCTTTTAAATAAGTTTTATGAAATAGTTCACTTAGTTCATTAATTAATGTCCCGTTCATACAATTTTTTTAAAAATTATTTCAATATCGATTTATCTACTATTTTTGTTGTTTTTTTTTACAATACTTTAGCCTTTGATTTTATATTTTGTAATAATTATTGATAAATGATATCTTAATAGCTATTCTTAATTTCGGATGTGTCTCTTCAGATTCGTTTATTTATTTGACCGATTTTTTGTTTGAATTAATAAGCTAAACATCGACGACATTTTGTTTCAACAAGACGGAGCAACTTGCCATAAAGCGCGCTTAACCATCAATTTATAGCAAAATCAATTTGGTGACTACTTTATTTCCTATTAATTGACCCCCTCGTTCTTCTTAACGCCTCTCGATTACTTTTTATGGGTTCATTGGCTTATGCCGACAAACCAGCAACTCTTGAAGCATTGGAAGCCAATATTCAAGCAACCATTGACGCCATACGGCCAGATTTATTGGAAAAAGTAACAAATTAGACTAATCGAATGGACTATGTAACTCGTAGCCGAGGCGGACATATGCCGGAAATCATATTTAAAAAATAAATGCCATAAAATTATCTACCAGATTAAAATAATAAAAAATTCATTCCAACAATAATTCTGTCTTGTATTATTATCCAAAGTTATTATGCAGCTAAGAAAACACCCTTTATTACAAATTTGCGCTTTCAGTTATATAAAACTTCTCGATAGTCATTAATGTAATTTTATCGTAAGTATTCTCAATAAACAATTGTAAACAATGTAAAACAATTATTACTAAAGAAATCTGATCAGTAGTGGAATTCCTAAAAATTGAACGATAATAATACTTGTCGTTATAGGTCATTGTGCTTGCCACAGTTATAGAAATTGACAGTTTTCGCTAACTGACGATAGCGAAAATCGTCGAATGCTTTTGGGAACTCCCCTACAGAAGCATGCTTTACAAGCCAAAGAAATATAAATTCAATTTTGTTTACATTCATCATTAAAGTTATTAGCTAAAGCTATCTTTAACTTACATGTTTGGGAGAAATTATTTTTTATTATTTACTTATTGTTTCATCTACAAAATATTCCAACTAAATTTTTGGATATTATATTCAGAATTATCTTTTAGAAAATAGTCGATCACACCGATTTGCTGTTTTGTTTTCAATCCAAGCTCGCGCGAAAAAAATAAGGAGCAAAAGCTCACCCTGTCGACCTCGAAACTAACTCAAACTTTACTTGCAAATCTTTTTGGAGCAAACATCTCGAGCTTAAGACAGCTGTTTTTTCTATTGCAAAATTTTTTTGTGCTTAAGTTATGCTTATTCGGTGACATAAAATCAAATTTTAAATTTTTAAATTTTTCGAATGTTGAAATCATCATAAAAGTATTCCCCAAAAGTCAATTGAATAAAAATGGTTGTAGTTATAAGCGCAAACGTCCGAAGAAAAGACAATGAAAAGTATACATGAAAAAAAATTTAAACAAATTTTTCTCAAAAGTGCTGTTTAAAACCGGTGGACAGCATTACTCGAAAGCTATGCCTAGGATCACTATTTTCGATTATTATTTTGGAGAAATAATTTTTTTTATAACCTAAAATATGACTTTTTAGTCAAAAATCAGTTTTTCAACAACCATTATAGTAAAAATCAACATTTTTCCAAATACTTTTTGTTATTCAAAATACTGAAAACGTTTTCTTTTAAAGTTATATAATTATAATGTAAATAAATAAATAACCTTATATAAACAGTCGCTTTTAAATAAAACTTTTAATACAGGATTTTTTCGCTTAAATTTCGCTTAAGGGGACACAACCAGTTGGGACGTACAAGAAATGGTCTTGTTCAGGATTTTTGGCCACAAATTAAAATTACGTATTAAGAATTTTTTTATGTTGATTTTATATGATTTAAATACAAATTCTAAATGTATGATAGTTTAAATCATACTTAGCACGGCCGAAATTGCAATATAATCAGCTAGTGATTTTTTCCTTTTTATATTGAAAAAACGTTGTTGTTGTTTCTTTGGAAAAATTCGTTAGAACAATTAATTGTTCTAACTTTGACCTTAAGCTCAATAAACGATTTTAAACTATTAAACAACTAGAATTTGTGTTTAAAATCGAGTATGATTTAAACCATCAAGCATTTAGAATTTGTGTTTAAATCATATAAAATCAACATAATAAATAACAAGGTCATTTAGAAAAAAACTTTAAGTTTTTTTTTTATTATAAGATATTTAATTAATTAGTGGGAAACAGCGACTTTGCGAGGGGTGAAAAAAGTGTTTTACGATGATCACTGATGCTCGTCACTGGATCATCTGAATAAAAAAAAACATCTGAAATGACTTAAAAAACCGAAAAATGTTCTAAAAATTAAAAATGTTAAATGTCAAAAAATATAATAACTTAAAAATCACTATAAATTACCAAAAAATGCAACAAATTATTAAAAATTACCTGAAAACTTTTCATATTTGGGATTTAAGAAACATAAATAAACGTTCTATATAACCAGGAAATGTCTAAAAAGCAGCAGAAAGAAGTTGAAATGTCATCTAAATCCTAGCCCTGCTCCTTATAAACGAAGGGATTAGAAACATTTTGATTATTCTTATTTCTCTAAAATCGGCTAAAAAAATAAAAATCGACCAAGAAATCCTTCGTTCATAAGGAGGACAATCTATAGATACTATTCTAAAGGGTGTTTCTTAGCTGCATCAGAACTTTAAATAATAATACAAGAAAGAAATATTGTTGGAATGAATTATTTATTATTATAGTCTGGTAGACAATTTCATGGCATTTATTTTTTAAACATGATTTTTGGCATATGTCCGCCGTAGCTACGAGTTACATAGTCCATTCGATTAGCCTAATTTTTCACTATTTCCAATAAATCTGGCCGTCAATGGTGGCTTGAATAATGGCTTTCAATGCTTCAAGAGTTGATGGTTTATCGGCATAAACCAATGACTTAACATAGCCCCATAAAAAATAATCGAGAGACGTTAAGTGGTACGAACGTGGGGGCCAGTTAACAGGACCACTTCTGGAAATAAAGTTTCAAATGAGCCCAAGCAGCAAAAATGCGACGTTAGCGAGTGTCATTTGGCTTTAATTGCTGCACTAACTGTATTTTAAAAGCACGTAAGCCAAGATCCTTGCGTAAAATTTTCCACGTAGTCGAAGGACAAGGGCCAACAAGATTGGCGACGAATCGACATTTCGGCGTCTTCTTCAACACTTCGCGCTACAGCAGCAATATTCTCTTCGGTACGCACATTTCTGTGTCTTGTTGATGGCTTTGATTAGAGAAAAGTAAAATTAGATCGAAAACGATCAAAAACCGCACGGCTTGCTTGCTCACTAGGCCGATTATGTTGATCGTAATATGGACGAAGTAGATTTAAACTATTTGAAAGCGTTTTTCTGGCACTAAACGATTCATGATGAATTGCCAAACCTTACTAAACAGAAATGTTAACACAGTTTGACATTCTCAATTGTTAAACTATAGACAACAACCATCGAAACTTCTCATGGAGCTAAAAAAACACCCTTTATAAAAGCCTTTGTGACACTAAACAAATGTTCAAACATCACGCTTGAACTACTGAACTGATTTTGACGATATAGGTTCCAAACGATTTGATATTTCAACTTAATTGGGATAGGCTATGTAAGATTTGCCACGCCTACTTTTCAGGCCCACTATCAGCAAAAAATGCTATATTAAAATACATGGTCGCACTATGTTGACGCCTTTTTTCTGGGGATTAGCGTGAAGTGAAGCAAAGTGCTCCAGATTTAAACTAAATTGAGCTGAAATTTTGGCAGTGGATTTGTTTAGAACATGAGATGATTTACGAAGAAAAAAATTGCCGCACCCCATTCACTGCCCACAAATCAATAAAAATGCTTCATTTCAGACGGTTTGGGTCGTATAAGAATAAAATTTGGTAATTCAGTTCGTATGGTTATGCGCCAGGTATAAACTAAATTTATCTGAAATTTTGGCAGTCGATTTGTTTTGACTAAGAGATGGTTTAAGAAGAAAACAATTTTCCAAACCCCTTTTACCGCCCCCAAATCAATAAAAATGCTGTACAAATATTTTACGAAACATCAAAAACTAAACCGCTCATATGATTAGAATTAAAATTTGTATATAGGGGTTATCAGATACGATTAATGTTTTAGCGCTGATCTATCTTTAGCATTTAAGGGCACTGTAGTACTAATATAACCAAAATACATATCTGAGGGATTTCACTCAAATTTCTACATATATAGAAGAACAAATATTGCATGCATCCTAGATTAGGTTTTTGCATATTTTTTTTACCGCGCTCCTTCCGCCCTTTCCCAACTAACGAACATTTTTTTATTTAAATACCTTTTGCTATAAGAAGTTTTGCCTGATTAAATTTGATCAAATTTCTTTTATTTTGACACCCAAAATATTCACAATCTTGAAAATTGTAGAACTTTTTAGTACAACGAATTTTTAATATAACACCGTTATTTAAAAAGGAGAAAAAACGACTGAATATCAAGGTTTTGACTTTCGATTCGAATATCTCCGCTGTTTCCAAATATATGTGATTAAGATTTTTTTTGTGTAAAAGTTCTATATAAGGACTTTAAAAAAATAGTTTTACCTCTACCGCTACGTCAGTAAATATACTTTTTCTATTTTTATCAAAAAAGGTCCCAAATATTGACTTTTTACTCAAAAGAGGTTTTTGTTGTTTTACGAAAATGCTGTTTAACAAAAAAGTAAAGTCTCAAAAATAATTTATGTTAAAAAATTATCCCAATATCTCTTTCCAATCAAAAGTTATGTCTTAAAGTCTATTTTTTTCTATTATATAAAAGCAGGGTTTGAACTGCTGGCTCCAAAATAGCAAAATCAGAAAAATCTTTGCTTTGCTTACATATTTTTCAGCAAAATAAAATCTTCTTTGTAAACAACAAGTTGTAAAAAAAACACTCAAAAACCAAGCGCAAATTCGAAGAAGAAATAAAATATAATTTTGCTCGAGCTAACTGCGCAGTAGGTTTTTGCTTACGAAGTTAGCCAAATAAAATGCTTCGAAAGGAATTGCAGTAACTGTCAGCAATTAGCTGATGTTTTCATTGTTTTTGCTTTGACTTTACTTTTTTGTAGCCCTAGTTCTTGCAGTAGAAAGTTTTTGCTGTGCTTGATAAGCAAGCAATAAGATCATATCTGTAGTCTTCTGCAGTCGTTAAGTTTTTTTAAGTTCTCTGATGATAAAAGTTGTAGTTGTGGTAATTATGGCGCCACGTGTAAACAAAAAACTAATCGAAATCAAAAATATTTTGATTTCGTAAATGACCAAGCTGTATGTAAACTGTGTTCGCATACCTTAAAAATTAGTCTAATTTTTAATTAAAAAGCACATGTAATGAAAGTGCACAAAATAAAAGAGGATGAATTTGCAAATGGGGACAATAGTGCGATTCCGTAATCAGTGCTTGAAAAAATATTTAGAAAACTGGTGATTAAAATCGAAATTAGCAAAAAACAATTATTTCAGTCTTATATTGGCTTAATGGCAGAAGATAGCATTCCGTTCAATATTCTAACAATTTAAAAAATAATAAAGATCCCATTTGCCATGGTCTGGGACTTAAATATGGAAAAAATTTTTGCCTTAACAGTAGTAACTGCAAAATGTATTGAAAGTAGGTTCAGACAACATTAGAGACTCTATAAAAACTGATGTAAAACAACGCCTTTTGTACTTAAAAATAGATAGTGCAACTCGATTATCGCGAAATGTGTTTGGTATTATTTCGCAGTTTATAAAATGCTGCGAAATTCAATCCCGTATACTAGAAGAAGCTTTTCAAGAAATTTGGCAACGGCAAAATTGAATACTCTAACTTAATACGACATAAGCTAGGGCCAAATGGTTTCAATAACGTCAGGCAATGCAGCTAATATAATCCAGACCATAAACATTTTGTCACACTGCAGTCTTTTCGAAGATGGACACGATGGACAGGAAGGACACGATACGGATAATGGGAATGAAATTTAATAAAAAACATGCAAATGTTTGAAAATTCTTCAGAGATCCACCCAGGTGACTTTCAAATAAGTCGGTGTGCGGCACACACAGCGCAGCTTTGTTCATAAAACGTTACGAAGGATGCAGAAAAAAATTGTTTACTTAGTTGCAGAAACTTAGTGAAATTTATCAACAAACCGTCTAACGGTTATCGGGAAATATTTTAACTCAAAAGCTTAACAGCTTAAACAGCTGGATTGTCCAACAAGACGGGGATCTACATATAACATGATAACTTCACTGAAAAATGCTAGGGATGTTTTAATAAAAATTTAACCAATAAATAACAAATCTATACATGAAAATGTTGACTTGAATGCTAGTTCCTGGGAGTTTGTTGAAGCATATTGCGTGGCTTTTCAGCCTCTTCAGAGCACAGTTGTCAAAATTCAGGAAGAAAAATTACATTATGGAAAGTTTTACGCTGAATGGCTTAAGTGCAAAATATGCACTGAAAAAGTACTCCTAAAAGACGTCAAAACATACATAGAAAAAATTGCGAATAAACTTTTACACAGTATAGAAAACAGGGCCGAATTACAGCATCCGTGATCGAGCAAACTTACGAACGGCACGACGATACAAGTGCCGATAAACTTTGACGATTTTGCTCGATCACGGATGCTTAACTTCATGTCTTTACCTTGATCCACGTTTTCAGCACACATTGACACAGACGCAAAAGCAAGACGCAGTTTCCTATCTTAAGAAACTCTATGAGAGAATAAAAAATATAAATATGCATGCTGAACAAAGGAAGAACACAGAATCCTTATCTTCATCATTAGAAACCAGGCAATTTTCACAAAAAGCAGATGAATATCTTATTAAGTATTTTACTCAAACCTTTGTGCCGACAACCAGTAAAAGCTTTGATATTTATACAAAAATAGCGAATCTTCAACTACCGTTTGTATGAGCATCCTCCAACGTTCTTCATTTTTGGAGAGATAAGCAGTACAGCGACCTAGAGCTGTATAAGCAATATTTGTTTTGCAGTTCCACCAACTCAGGTAGTATACACAAAGTATAATTGTAAATTAATACAGCGGTTTCATTATTTTCTATACTCTCTAATACCTGCCATATAACTTTTAATAACCTTACATAATATAGCTATTAATTAAACTATTAATTTTAATGCATTTTTATTTCATGTGACTATTGAACGTACCTTTTCATCTCTTAAACTAATTTTGGCAGATAGCCGGAACAGGATTAACCAGGAAACGCTTGAAAATATACTGCTAGTTTAACTTAATGCTGTATTTCTACATCAAGCAATCGAAGCTTGATTCGAAATACAGAAATACAACATTATATATTATATATATATATATTTATGTTCATACTTATAAAAATCAAGTAATAAAAAAAAATAAAAAAAAATAAAATAATCACTCACATTTAGAATAAAAAGATTTAAAAAACTTAAATTATAAATAACGAAATATATTCTTAAAAATAAGGAGTTGGAGATAAATTATAAATTAGAAATATATATTTTTTATATATGCTGCTTCAGTCATTCAGTTTTTAAAGTGTCAGTCAGCTCTTAAGTAAGAAAGTAATAGTTTTTAATCAAAGCTATTATATATATATATATATAATATATATATATATATATATATATATATATATATATATATATAATATATATATATAACATTTTTCTAAACTGCTCTAAATAAGTAAATGATTATAATAAATATTACTTTTTATTTAACTCTGCTCTTCGCGACGCTTTGATTAAAAACTATTACTTTCTTACTTAAGAGCTGATACTTAAAAACTGAATGACTGAAGCAGCAAATAAATAATCACTTGCTGAGCAAGCACAGTAGAACTTTTCATACTCTGCTTTAGCTATTTCTTTCAACTGAAAGAACAAGGGCTACATAAAAGTAAGGTCAAAGCAACGAAGCAACAGCTAACTGCCGACAGTTGCTGCAATTAGTTTCGAAGCATTTCATTCGGCTTACTTCGTAAGCAAAACCTACTGAGCAGTCAGCTGAAGCAAAATTATATTTTATTTCTTTTTCGCATTTGCTTTTTACTTTCGCTGATTGTTTTTTTGTGGTCAAAGCGAAGCAATTAGATATACATTGAAAATAGTCAAGCAATTTCAAACACTGTATAAAACCTTTGTGATGCGCACGGCCGTACTGCAATCACAAGAGAACCACTGAACAGATTTAGACAATATAGGTACCAAACGATTTTTTATTTGAACTGAATCGTGGTAGGCTATATAATATTTGCCACACCTACTTTTCACGTTCATATGTGCAAAAAATGCAATATTTCAGACGGTTTTAGTCGTATAATACTATGTTCACACAGAGAGTTTAGTTTGAGTTTCCAGTTCTAAGTTGAGTTTTGCCATTGAACTCAAAATAAACTCTTTAGTTTCCAGTACAATTAAGCAGGATGAAACCTTTGAGTATATACATATAGAGAAATTACTTTGAGTTTTGTCACTCTGGCACTAGATGGCGCCACGTACACCACTTTGAGATTTCTACGATGTTTAGGGAATTTTTTTTCTTCAACATTTAAGTTTATCAAACATTCAAATCAACAGACCGACAGCAATCCACAGACACACACACACACACTGTTTTGTTGGTTGAGTTGTTGCTTTAATTCTGTGTGCAGTGCTCAAAAAACAAAAGTGTGCTGTATGATCCCGTTAAGTAGCGAGTTCTTTGTTTGTGATTTTGTGCTGCTGAGGCAAGCGCATGCGTATGGCACTTCATTCTTATATGAAATTCTTTTGAGATTGGATGTGCGTCTTTTTTTTATATTATTAAATTTTTATAGAAACCATGCCATCGAAATGTGCATATAAAAATTGCTACAATGTTTCTACACCATGTGGTTCATTGTCATTTTTTAATTTACCAACTGACCAAAGACGAATGCTTTGGGTCAAGCATTCAGGCAATGAAATGTTTCAAAATTTGGCTCAATATGGAAGGACAACTATAAAATTTTGCGAAAAACATTTTAATGCATCATATACACTTGAACGAGCTACAATGAAAACGCTAACAAAAAACTCCATACCGACTCCGTATCCAAATATATGCCTACGTACGAAGCAAAGCCTGAATCCTTGTTGTGAAAGGCTTTTAAGTGCATGTACAAATCAAAAGTTCGAGGTCAAGCGACGCCGTATTTCCATTCCAAAATCAATGATTGCTCGGACAAGCACAATTAATTGTGTACCGCCTCATTTAGAAAATGATATTTCTTTAGAAGAAGAGACATATGACCCTTTTTATGACGAATTTTTGTCCCTCGAAGGGAATAGGTCACCACCTGGACCCGGGTTGAGAGTCGATACGAACAGGTTTCGGATTGAAAATGGTGAAATTGATGTTTTCTCTTAAACGGCCTCACAACTTTGTCAGAAACTCACGCATTCCACGGTATATCTTCAGATCGCCAAAAGCCAAAAAATCTAGTTTAGAAGATATGGTTGAAAGCAAAATTAATCAGCTCTTTATTCTTACACAAATTACTCATCGCAAAAATTCTCATTGGAAAAATGAAGAGAGAGATTTATTTTTAAAATTTTACTATAAATCACCATCTACTTACAGATTTATGATAGACCTCGGATTTTCATTGCCGTCTATAAGCACAATCCAAAGATGGCACTTCCAGATTAAATTTGCTCCGGGTATAGGAAAAAATGTAATTGAACTACTCAAATCTAAAGCGATTTCACTGTCAGATATGAATAAGAAATGTGTTTTGCTGCTAGATGAAATGGCTATAAAACCCGAGCTAGAATTTAATTCTCAACAGGATGTAATTTATGGTTTTGCTGACCACGGGATCTTCGGTCGTACAAATGTTATTGCAACACATTCCCTTATTGTAATGTTTAAATAGCAATTGGAAGCAAACGATAGGTTTTTTATCGGCAATGTTGATGGTTCGCGACTAAGCAATATTATAAAATATTGTATTAACATCGTAACAGAACTCGGGTTTGAAATAGTTGCGGTAACTACTGATCAAGGAAGCAATAATCGCAGCGCATATAAGTATATTGGTGGAAGTGTTGATAAACCTTACTTTTTTCTAAATGGTAAAAAAATATTTCTCCTTTATGATGCACCGCATTTGGTAAAGAGTATAAGAAACCGTCTGCTAGTGTCAAATATTCTTACTCCAGATCGTGTATCATGGAAAATATTAGAGAAGGTATTTGAGAGTGATTCAGGTACTGCCAAAGTACTTTATGGAATCACAAGAGAACATATTAAACCAGACGCTTTTCAAAAGCTTTCTGTAAAACTCGCGTGCCAAATCTTCAGCAATAAGATCGCAACAGGCATTTTTGCAGCATTAGCAAACAATTTTTTTTTGACAGCAGGAAAAACCTATTGCTATAAACACAGCAAATTTTATTTTGTTTATGAATAAATTGTTCGATAATCTTAACAGTTCTTGCATTTTTTCAAGTAATCCTGATAAAAATGCTATTTCCAGAACATGCCATGAAAACTTGAATAATTTACAAGAATCTCTACAAAAAATATCTACTTGGAGATGCGACGCAAAAATGACTGTTCCATACTGCTTTACGGGACTACAACAAACGTTAAATGGCATTTTGGAACTTTGGAGACATATTTCAAGCGATCCTGACCAAAAGTATCTTCTGACATCTCATCTAAACCAAGATCCTATTGAGAACAACATTTCTATGCTGAGAATAAATAGGGGATCTTATGAAAGCAATCCATCAGCAGCACGAGTTTGTAGAAATTTAAAGCTAATTTGTTTCCAAAATTTTAAATCATCGTCTTTGAGCGGTTATGAAGACTCTGCTTCTCTAACTTTATTTAATTTAAATGCATCTTCACAAACAAGTCCAATTGCAAAAAATGAAAGTGACATTACGAGTTTCTCTCATGAGGAAATGGAAAACGATACTCAAAATAATACGAAGACATTTTCGATATAATAAATGATGAAAGACCACTTGAAAATTTAAACTTGCAGAATTGTGCTAATGCTTATATTGCTGGGTGGCTTGTGCATAAATTTCTTTCAAAAACTGATTGCGAAACTTGTAAAAAATACTTGAAAGAAGTTAACAATTACGAAAAGAAAACTGCAAAGCTTATAAAGCTTCGAGAGTACAAAACCCATATTTTGTCCACTCCATCTGATGCCTTTGAACGAGACATTCGACAACTTCTTCGTTTATTTGAGCAATACTTTAAATATAATAAAAATATGCCGAACCATTCAGAGTTGATTATGAACAAAATTTCGGAAAGTTTCAAATTAAGCTGCCAATGTAATCGTCATTCTAAACTTATTTTGGATTCTATAATAAAAATGTTTATAAGATTTTCAGTTAAGAACTTCAACAACGCCATTTAGAACTTGCGAATAAAGGAAAAAGTTTTGAAAGCATCTAAAAAGATATCACATCAAATTAAAAAGAAATATCTACAGAAAACGAAAAAAATGTTCGTACAATAAGTCCCGAAAGTATCTTTAATAGGTACTCTGGAATGTGTCTCATAATATTTTTACTACTCTCATTTATTTTATTATATTAACTAATGTTATTTTATAACGTATTATTGTTTTCTTTTTTAAAAATGTTTGCGTTTTATGTGAATTTTTTAGGTTATTTTATTTGAAATTAATTTTGTTTTGTTATGTTAAGTTTTATTAAAATAAAAAATACATTTTTTAATAACCTATTAACCGCCGACATGTGATCCCTTCGGACGATTTCGATGATTTTTTCAGGAATTGCTTATTTTGCTGATTTTTATACAAATTCTGAGTTTAGAAAAAACAAAAATTCTGGTTTCTCCGAAAAAGAACGTCCAATATGACTTTTTAAATTAAAAAATTTAATATTTATCTTTAAAAATTTAATAAATAAATTTGATCATTTTCTAAAATAAACATCAAAATTAATTTAGGAAAAAACATTAAAATTTAACCATTAGTAGCTACAAGATCTCAAAAACTTAGACTCAATTTTTTTGAAACACCGTTTTATCTGATGCACTAATTCAACAATAAATAAAACAAACAACGAACCGATTAGTATTTTCAGTGAAAACAGATAATTTTTACTTAAACAAAGGCAAAAAAAAAATGTATTGGATCGTTTTTAATCAGGCCCGAGTTGATTTAAAGCAACACCATTTAAAAAAAAATAAATATATAAAGGTTGAAATATCACTTGAAATGGAACTTTTAATTGTTGAACTTTAAGTCAAGTATTTTGGCTTTACACTTAAATCATAATTTGCTAAATAATATTTTTGTTTAAGTATACTACACTGATAAAAAAATGTCTTAATAATGTGACTTTTCATAAACTTCAAAGGTACCTCTGCCCCTTAAGAAATTCGAAAATTTTTTAGCTGCATGTAAAGTCAATATGTTACATTTTCTTTCTCCCCAAATTTCAAGCCAAAAGCTTAATGTGTTCATTTTTGAGATTTTTTTTAAATTAAGCGCAGCTTTAAAGCAACGCCGGCGTTTAATGGGTTAAAAAATATAATGATCCCTTAAATAAATAGAATGATGAAAAATTATTTACAAAATTGTCGAAATTATAGATTAATGGACATTTTCTTGATCAAAATACAAGAAATATTTTTCAAAAATGAGAACAATGAAAACCAAATCAAGAACTGATTTCAGCATAGAATACGAAAATTTAAATAAATACTTGTCCTTGATCTATGAATTTTTCCTTTTAAAAGCCGCTATAAGAAAAAAATAGCTTCACAGCAACAGGCTGTTTGTTTTATGTACACATACATACGCACTGACACCACTTTGTATGCAGATTTTTTTTATCACTTGCCTTTAGTCATAGTCTGTGGCAGCTCCTGGTTTGAGAATTCGCTAAGCGCGATTGTTGATTAAGTGCGCCATCTGAGCGGCAGAGTTACTCCCTAGATTTATTTTGCTGAAGTAGTTTCTCTATATATATATACTCAAAGATGAAACGCAACTAAACTAAAATTGCTTTCCCTTAGAAATCCCTTAAAGTATGCTAATACTCAGATGAAAAATACTCTTGTTTGAATATACAGAACTATAAGCTTTTTCGAAATGATCGAATTGATAAAAAAAGGCGGGGGTGTTGCAATATATTGTAAAAATAACTTAATTGTTAATCTGTTGGGAATGTCCAGTGGTTCAGAGGTAGAGTTTCTTAATGTCGAAATCTATGACAGTTGTACAAAAGTTTTCTTGTCGTGTATAATCCGAATCGTAATTGTTGTTTAGAGCAATTGTTTACTATATTGTTGAATTGTGCAATTGACTATGATCACTTCGTTTTGTGTGGTGATTTAAATATAAATGTTTTATTTAAGGATAGTCTTGTTGGTAATTTTATTGATCGTCTGACTGAAGTTGGTCTCCAAATAGTAAATACCAGTTTACCTACGCGCTAAGCAATTAATGCTACTCCAAGTATATTAGATCTTTTTGTTGTTTCAGATGTTTCTTCTGTTTTGCTTTTCGACCAATTATCGTTTATATCTGACCATGATCTTCTTTTTTGTTCTTTGAATATAACTTTGACACCGATTTTAATGTTAAAACTGTTTAATTTCGCAATTATAAAGCTATTAATTATGTTTCGTTGTATAATGACTTGTCTATCATTAATTGGTCCGAATGTTGGTTCCTTAGTACTGTTAATGAGAAGTTGTATTTTTTAAGTAATATAATTTGTGAATTATTTGAGTTGTATGTTCCATTGACTACACGACGTGTCTCTAACAGAAGTTGTCCCTGGTTTACAAATAGCGTTAATTTGGCCCTGAAAAAACGTAATAAAACTTATAATCGTTGGAAGAGAAACCCGACAACATCTATTTGGGAACAGCACAAAAGAGATAGAAATGAAGCTAACTGCATTGTTAAATTGTCTAAATGCACTTTTTTCATGTCGAAGCTAAGTTTAGCACAATCTTCGAAAAATCTTTGGAACACTTTAAGACAGGCTGGAGTATGTAATGTGAAATCTGATGATTGTCTAACTGATCCTAATATTCTTAATGATTATTTTATCGCTACCTCAACATCTACTTATAACACATCTATCGATAATACCATAGGTTTTACTACCATGGCCATGTAACTTTCAGTTTGTTGCTGTAAATGAGTGTGATGTTGCTCGTTGCGTCAATAATATTAAATCAAATGCAGTGGGTGAAGATGGAATAGCTATTAAATTTATAAAAATAATTTTACCTTTCATCATAAGCCCTTTGACACACATAATGAATCACTGTTTCACAAGTTCTTGCTTCCCTGATGCGTGGAAAGTAGCTACAATCATTCCTATAGCTAAAAACCCCAATGCCTGTGAACCGTGTGATTTTCTTCCGGTAAGTCTTTCACCAGCTTTATCAAAAGTATGTGAGTCTCTCATGGCTGTACAAATCTCCGAACACATTAGAAAATTTAACCTTTTGTCACCACTTCAATCCGGTTTTCGACCTGGCCACAGCTGCTCTACAGCTATTGTAAAGATCCTAGATGACATAAGATTATCATATGATATGGGGCATATAAGCTTGCTTTGTCTGTTTTTCTTTTCAAAAGCATTTGACTCTGTTGACCATTTATTACTATGTCAAAAACTAGAGCTTAATTTTGGGTTTTCTATTACTGCGGTTGGAACTAAATACTTAGTTGGAAGGTCTCAAAGAGTAAGGGTGGGAAATAGTCTGTTTGCTTTTAAGAATTTATCCTGTGGAGTTCCTCAAGGCTCGGTACTTGGTCCGCTTTTATTTGCAATGTTTCTTAATGATATTTTCAGCAAATGTTGTCATGTAACCATGCATGCATATGCTGATGATCTTCAGCTGTACTTGTCCAAACCAATTGATCTTGTTGATGATTTATGTATTGAGGTAAATGAAGACATGAGTAAAATAGTAGATTGAGCTAGAACTAATAAGCTTAATCTTAACCCTCTTAAATCATTTGTTCTGCCGATTTTTAAGTCTAGATACTCTTTCTCTGATATACCAGCCATTTTTCTGAATGGAGTCGACTTGAAATTTATAGGTAAAGTTAAAAATCTCGGTTACTATATTAACTCCTCACTTTCCTGTGAAGATCATATAAACTCTGTTGTTTGTAAGGTTTACTATAACCTACGGAACCTGAGGAGAACTGCATCATTTGTGCCTATTGAGACTAGAAGAAAGCTAGTGATTCAACTCATAATGCCAATAATTTCCTACTCAGAAGTTGTATACAGTAAGCTTGTGTGACGAGGCAAAACAGGCACCAGTTTTGCCGCACATATTACTACCACAAGCAAACACGCAAAAACACATTAGAAGAGTCAACAACATGACAACAAAATAATAAAACCAAACAGCAACAATAATACGAACACAGCCAGAACATCAAAACGAAACAACAACTTGAATACAATTAACAACAACAATCGCTACTTACATACATTTCATATATATACGTATATTTCTTATTGAACTGAATAATTATAATATATAAGATGAATTAATTTTATTGTTAAGTTCTTGAAGCAACAAATTAATTTCTTATTTACTTTATTTATTTCAAATAGAAATTACTTTAAATTAAATTAAACTGCACAAAATAAGACAAATACTATATGATTCTAATTTTGAACAACGCATCCTGTGCCAACATAAATGTTTAAGAGTTATTTATATATAAGGCATGAGCAACGGTCAATGCGACAGAATTAAGCAACAACAAGAACAGCACACACAAAGCTAAAGACTAAAAGCAACATGAGTACCAACAATTAGCAACATTAGATTAAGCGCCAACGGGATCGCGATTACTTCGATGGGAGACCAGGGTGACCGATAACACGATAAGCATGTTTCCTAAACCACTGAATGGTATCAACATGTCGACGAGAGCATGAGTAGCAGAGCATGGAAACACTACTGAGCGGTATCAACATGTTACCAAAAACATGAGTACGAATAGCTAACAGCGAAACAGAGAAGCTACCAACAATTAGCAACATTTGATTGAGCGCCAACGGGACCGCGAGTACTTCGATGGGTGACCAGGGCGACCACGCAATACGATGCGTATGTTTCCGAAAACCACTTAGCAGTATCAACATGTCGACGAGAACATAAGTAGCAGAGTAGGGCAACACCAAAGAGCGGTGTCAACATGTTAACGAAGACATGAGTATAACTAGCTAACAGCGATGCTGCTACGTTAGCAGAGGTATGCAATAAATTTAATGATGAGTAGACAGTCAGTTGCTTGCAGACAATTGAGCCGAGCGGTTGAGCTTACTGGAGTTGCTTGCAGACAATTGAGCCGAGCGGTTGAGCTTACTGGAGTTGTTTGCAGACAGTTAAGCCGTGCGGTTGAGCCTACAGAGGAGTAGCTGACGGACCACCAAAGCGAGCGGAAGTACAAAAGAGAGTAGCTGCCGAACCATAGGAAGATATAGGAACCATAAAGGAATACACACAGAAGTAAGATTGTGTCAAAGTGATTGGGTAATTTAGACAAGTGGCGAGGATAACAGGCGAGACAAAGACTGAGGACGAACCTTACCCCTGACTAAGGGACAACTGGGTTTTAGCTTTGGAGGTGCAGCGTCAGCTCGCAAGGGACAACTGGTTATAGCTTTGGAGGCGCAGCGTCAGCTCGCAAGGGACAACTGGGTTTTAGCTTTGGAGGCGCAGCGTCAGCTCGCAAGGGACAACTGGTTATAGCTTTGGAGGCGCAGCGTCAGCTCGCAAGGGACAACTGGTTATAGTTTTGGAGGCGCAGCGTCAGCTCGCAAGGGACAACTGGGTTTTAGCTTTGGAGGCGCAGCGTCAGCTCGCAAGGGACAACTGGTTATAGCTTTGGAGGCGCAGCGTCAGCTCGCAAGGGACAACTGGTTATAGCTTTGGAGGCGCAGCGTCAGCTCGCAAGGGACAACTGGTTATAGCTTTGGAGGCGCAGCGTCAGCTCGCAAGGCACAACTGGTTATAGCTTTAGAGGCGCAGCGTCAGCTCGCAAGGGATAACTGGTTATAGCTTTGGAGGCGCAGCGTCAGCTCGCAAGGGACAACTGGGTTTTAGTTTTGGAGGCGCAGCGGCAGCTCGCAAGGGACAACTGGTTATAGCTTTGGAGGCGCAGCGTCAGCTCGCAAGGGACAACTGGTTATAGCTTTGGAGGCGCAGCGTCAGCTCGCAAGGGACAACTAGGTTTTAGCTTTGGAGACGCAGCGTCAGCTCGCAAGGGACAACTGGTTTTATCTTTGGAGGCCCAGCGTCAGCTCGCAAGGGACAACGGGTTTCAGTTAGTGAGGCATAGCGTCAGTTCTCAAGGGGCATCATCCTAGCTGGGAGCGCAGTATCAGAGCGTAAGGGAAAGAGTAGTACTAGTAACGCACCGGCTGGACATAAGGACTGTAACCAAGACGCCAAAGTTTCCGCTTACTCAGAACGCCAACGCCCATTAAAATCAATCACCATCGCATTGCTCACTATATCGCCTTACTTTCACTATTACTTAGTTTATACTGTAATGTTTTTGTTTAACTTTTTGTGTTTTAAAGAAAAGGACCTGCCTCAAATTCTTTGCCGGCGCTTAATAACGCCACTGGCTCTAAATATTTAATATTTTCTTTTTTAATTCTCAGCCAGCATAAAAATGCACTTAGGCTTGAAATATTATTTTTTATTAAGCCGGCATAAAAATGCACATAGGCTTAAAATAAAAAGATGAAGCTGATTTGAAGCTTGCAGAATTAATAATCTTTATTTTCCAATTTCTGGTGCTTATAAAGCCAAACAACGGTATTTTGTTAAAATCGAAAAGTGAAAAATAAATATAAACTTAATGCGTAAGTGCGTAATGCAAAATAAATATATAACTAAATATATAAACATTGAAAGTGCGCGAGTGAAAGAAATATAACATTAGCTAAGTGCAAAAGTGCGTCATGTAAATCTAATAAATAACCACGGGTCATTGTGCGTGGTGAATAATAACAAACATAAATACAGTGCAACCAAATAGTTTGTGTACGTTTGGTTGCTTAACTCGGTGCGCACTACACCCCCATCCTTAAGATAAAAATTATTTGAAAAAGGAAAATAATTTTTTAAAATTATACAATTCAAACTTTCTTATTATAATTATTTAATCTTAAAATATAATATTTGTTTCATGCATTTCAAATATTCTTATTAACTATAACAGATTATCTTTTATATTTTATTCCAAAAATGATTTCAAAATAGATATATGATTTATGTTATTAAAAATTATACAAATTCAATTTGTTTATGAAATTTAAACAATGCAATTGTTTTAATTAATAAATTTTTACTTTAATTGAAAAATTTGAATTAAATCCATCTTTTTAGTAAATTATTACCATCTACATTGACTTTAGAATTTACTCCATTTTTATCAACTATAATATATCGACCATGATATGGTGGTTGGTTTTTCTTTCTATTTATTTTCTTAATCATTACTTTTCCACCAATTTTTATATTTAATGGTGCAGAAGTGACATTATTTTGAATTCGTTTAATCTTTGCTATATTTATCAATTCTTTCGTTTTTTCTAATGAGTATTTTAATCTTACTCTCAATTCTTGCGCATAATTATCTGTGTTGTAACATTTTGAATTATCTAGTTTATCATTTGGTAGGTTTGCTAATTTGCCAAATATAAGTTCAAAAGGAGTGTAATTAGTGTCAACATGAGGTGTTGTATTGTAAGCAAATGTGAAGTATGGGATCCAATGGTCCCATTCATCATCTTTGCAAAAATTTAATAAAAATTCTTTCAATACTCTGTGGTTTCTTTCTATTGAACCGAGGGTCTCATGATGATAAGGCGTGCTAAATATTTGTTTAATGTTAAGCTGTTTGCAGATTTCCGACATCAATTCATTGGTAAATTCAGTACCCCTATCTGATTTAAGAACTTTAAAATGACCATAGATTTAAATAACATTTTCTATTAAGGATTTGGCAACGGTTTTTGCGTCTTTGGTCTCCATTTTACAAGCAATGACATATTTCGTTAACTCACATTGCATAGTTAAGATATAACGTAAATTATTTGATTATCGCAAAGGCCCTACAGTATCTATTGATATTGTTTCAAAAGTAGTTCCTGGTGTGTCTGTCAAAGTTAATTCCTCTTTTGTATGTCTGGTTTGTTTGTTGATTTTACATTGTTCGCAATTTAATATATATTTCTTTATCATTTTGTTCATGTTTTTCCAAATGTATTTTTGTTTCATTTTTAAATTGGTTTTTCTAATGCCCATGTGTCCTCCATGAGCCGAATTATGATATTCTTCAATTAATTTATTTTGTATATCTTTATCAATTATTCTTGTTGGTTCATTGTATATTAAAATTTTTAAAGTTTCATTATTTTTTCTTTGTAATTTATTAAACATCTCTTTAAATTTATCCATTGTTATGGTTTCGAATATCTTATAATTTTTACTTAACGCGAGCTCGTTTATATTTAACCTTTGCATTTTTGATCGATTTAGCTGTGTGATCGATGGATTATCGCTGCATCTTGCAATAACTTCTCTATTATTTATATATATTTGGGTACCCTTGTAGTTTCTATCAGTTACGAACCTTAATTTTATCGTTTTGTTTATATCCGATTTGGATGTGCATTCCCAAGCAAAAAGTTGATCAGACTTCTTGTCAGTAATGTCACTTGTTTTGTCTGAATTAGTGTTTTGTGTATGTTTATTTGTAACCATACTTCTTGTTATAGCCAGTATTTTGTTATCATCATATGCAGGTATTATACTATTTTCATTGACCCTAATATTTATGGGGACCACTGCTTCTGATCGAGCAGGTACTGTAAAATTTTTATAATTTAAAATTATTGGTAATGTTAGTTATTTTTCATTTATTAAAAATGTTACTGTGTACGTTTCAAAATCTATTTTAGACATATACTTTCTCAACATGTCACGCCCTATTATGCCATCCGTTAATATTGGAAATTCATTTTCTACTATGTGGAAATTGTGTGTTATTTCCTCCGTTTCAATTAAAAAATTTAAATATGATGTGCCTATGCACTCTATACTTTCATTTGTTATACCAGTTATTGTTGAAATATTTCTTGTTTCTATTTTATTCACACTTCTTTTCTTGCAGATAGAAATATCTGCTCCCGTGTCTATTAGGAATTTCAGATTCTCATTAGAATTTTTGCACTTTAATATAATAAAATTGGTTAAATTTTTAGTAAGTTGTAGGATCAGTTTTGGCCTCTGTGGGTAACAATTCCTGCTACCCGGCCATATCCGTTTCCCTGCGCATTGTTGCTGTTTCTAAAATTTGTATTTCTATTGAAATTATTATTTCTGTTATTAGTGTTTATAAAATTATGATTATTATTTCCGTTTTCACGGTGAAAATTATTGTTATTTTGAAAATTGTTGCTTCTGTAATTGTTATTATTTCTGTAATTGTTATTTTGATTGTTGTTTTGAAAATTATTATTGTTTCTGTAATTATTATTTGAAAAATTTTGATTTCTGTTTTGAAATGTATTATTTCTATAATTGTTATTATCTCTGTTGGAAAAATGTTGATTATTGTAATTTCTGAAGTTTTGATTAAATCTATTATTTTGATTAAATCTTGAATTATTTCTGTTCTGTATATGTAAAATATTGTTTCTATCTGTTGAAAGATTTTGCTCAATATTCAAGCATCTTTCAGTTGCTTCATTAAAAGTTTTTGGCGGATTCGCCTGTAAAATAGTTTTATATTCTGTCCTGACACCTTTTGAAAAAATATTAAGTGCCATACTTTCGTTGACCTTATATATTGCATCTTTTGTCTCTTGACTGGGTTTCTCTAAGCTTTGTAGCTCTAAATTGCTTAATTGCTCTGATAATTCTGTTATTTTTTCTCTATATTCGGAAATTGTTAGATTATTCTGTGATATAGAACTAAATTCATTTAGCATTTGCTGTACTGTTTTTGGATTGGGATAAGATTTCACCAATAAAGATTTTAATTCAATCAACGTCGAAGGTCTGTTCAAACGTCCAAGTATATTTCTAACTTGGGTTGTTAATTTAAAATTGTAAACATACTTAATAAAAATGGCTTTATCTTCATCTTTTATTAAATCATGAAGCAATTCTGCTTTCACTATAAAATCATCTAATTCTTCATAAATTCCTTTAAAAACTGGTAGGTTTTTACCTACTACATTTATGTCAAAGTTTGACATTTTTGGCAAATTAGTTTTTTCCTCCCAAACCGATGATAAATCCAAATTTATTTTATCTTCTTTTCGTGTTATTAAATTTTTTATGAATTCATGTAATTCATAATAAATTTTATTAAATTCTAATATAAAATGTTTGCAATCTTCTAAAGTTTCATATTTGACTATTTCGTTTTTCAATTTTTCAATTTTTTGCAACTTAGCTTTTTTATATTCTTCACTATAAATTCAATTTTTACTTTTTCTTAAATTTTTCTAATATTTTAAGAAATATTATGTTTTCTTTAATTATGTCCATCAATTTATGTCATGACATCAAAACATTAAAATATTTAATTTTTTATTTCACTTGAGTCACCCTGTGATTCATAGTGCCAATAAATCATGCATGCCAACATTTAAACATGTGTCTGCAATGATTGATTGCGAATAAGAGTACAAAGAAAAAGTAAAAGTGACGTTTCAGTTTAATGAATGAAAAATATAATGGCGGTAGTGTTCGCGTAGTAGAAAAAGTTTATTTTTTTCACAAGTGTCGGTCGCGACTTATATAATATAAAAAAAAGGTAATTTTAATAAAATATGACATGAACATATTGTAATCCGTGCGCTTAGTTTTCGTTTAGCATATATTCGCTAAATATATGCATTTAATTCAATTTTAAAGTGTAGTGTTTCGAGCAACAAAGCAACAAAGCAAAAAAAAAATATATGCAAAAGAAAGAAATGTTGTTCGCAAAAATTTTGTTTATCTAAAATATTTGCCAAGTGTTTGTGTGTAAGTGTAAGAGAAAAAAATTTTTTAATAATAAGCGCAACAAGTTGTTATTGAAGTGAAAAGATACAAGTTTCGTGTGTTATTTTGTGTACAAAAATTTAATAATAAATTTAAAAAAATATGGATTTACTTCATTGTTTATTTGTTAATTAACATTACTTGAAAAATAAATTAAGAAAGTGTTATTAGTTCTTCAGTGTTTCTTTATAATTTTGTTTTATAAGTTTGTTTTTATAAAATTAATGATAAAAATAAATTTTTGTTTATTGTTGTTGTTGTTTATTAATCTGCTGCTCCAGTTCCCTTTGTTGCTCCTCTTCTACGCCCAGCAACCATGTCCTGTAGGTGCTCATGAATTGCTCTGCGTGTTGTTCAAATAGAGTTGTTGTACTCCATGATTTTGGTGCTTTTACGTCATCACCATCTGGTACGTATTCTTGCTGTATTTGTTGTTTTGCCGTCGGCAAAATTTCTTCTTGCGTACGCATCAAATTTGGGTCCGTGTTTGGCAGGATCGCCATGTAATGTTTTTGTTTAACTTTTTGTGTTTTAAAGAAAATTACCTGCCTCAAATTCTTTGCCGGCGCTTAATAACGCCACTGGCTCTAAAAATTTAATATTTTCTTTTTTAATTCTCAGCCGGCATAAAAATGCACTTAGGCTTGAAATATTATTTTTTATTAAGCCGGCATAAAAATGCACTTAGGCTTAAAATAAAAAGATGAAGCTGATTTGAAGCTTGCAGAATTAATAATCTTTATTTTCCAATTTCTGGTGCTTATAAAGCCAAACAACGGTATTTTGTTAAAATCGAAAAGTGAAAAATAAATATAAACTTAATGCGTAAGTGCAAAATGCAAAATAAATATATAACTAAATATATAAACATTATATTTCTAACTTGGGTTGTTGTTTTATAAAAACAAACTTATAAAACAAAATTATAAAGAAACACTGCGCGAGTGAAAGAAATATAACATTAGCTTAGTGCGAAAGTGCGTCATGTAAATCTAATATATAACCACGGGTCATTGTGCGTGGTGAATAATAACAAACATAAATACAGTGCAACCAAATAGTTTGTGTACGTTTGGTTGCTTAACTCGGTGCGCACTACAATACGTAAAATATTGTAAGAAACCAAACTTAAAACGTTAAATAAAAGCTTTATTTGGAAGAATCTGAAACAAATAAATATATTTTTTTTGTGACGAATCCTGGACACGAATGAGAATACCTCAGCTATAAAACTGGAAGACCGGCAACTTCGTTACACTTGATTCTAGGTCAAAGCTTAAGTTACAACTTGTGTTTAATAATGCTGTCAGATACGTTTATGGTCTTAAAAAGTTTGACCGTATAAGTCATTTGAGCAATCGAGTACTTGGTTGCAATATTTTCAATTATTTGGATGCTAGAAACTTTTTTTTTTGCATAACTTGATTAATATACAAACTCCTAATTACTTATTTAAAAAATTACAGTTTTTTAGATCGACCAGAAATATGAACCTTGTAATCTCTGTATACAATTTTTTTAATTCTAACAGACTCTTTTTTGTGAACGCTATCAGAATGTGGAATTCACTACCCTCAAGAATCAAAAGTATCCGAAATAAGCACAACTTTAAGCATGTAATATTCCAACACTTTTCTTGATACAATCTTTCTTCTATTTTCTATTTTATTAATGTTATCTTCTTTAATATTTGATAAAGTTTTTTAAAGGTAATTTATACATAAGTCTAAATTCAATTCAATTATAATTTATTGTTAAAATTTAAGCTTATAACTAAATTTAATTTCTTGAGTCAAATGCATTTGTTTGTTAATTATAACTTAAATTTAAAATTTAAAATTTTAAGTTAAATTTAGTCGTTGCTTACAATTTTTTTTTAATTTAAAATAAGTAATTTAAAATTTTTTGTTTTTATTTATTTGTTGGTTATAACTTGTTATTCTTTGATTTCTTACTGCATTTAAAAGACCGTGTCTTAAATAAAATAAATAAATGAAATAAATAAAAAGGTTCGTTCATAGTTGTTGTGCAGAGAAATAAGGTTTTTCCATCTTCTGCTCAGTATAATTTGATTTATTTTGTTCTGCGAACTTTATAACTCCATTTCAATAAATTTATTTATAAAATCATTATATTTTTTAGTAATTAATAAAATTGTCTCTTAATTTGCGCCCATTTTTAATTAATGCAAAGAAACCCAAAATATATTAGAACACATAAGTATTCAAAGAAAAGTAAAACTAAACTCAATTCTGAAGACCCATCTCTGTGTGAACAGCTTCGGCTAAGTTCAAAATAAAATCAAACCAAACTCTCTGTGTGAACATAGTATAAGACTTAAATTTGGTAATTCAGTTTGTGTAGCTACTGTCGGAAATTGTACTGAAAATGGGCTTAAAAATGCTGTATGTAAATGCTATATTTTGGACGGTTTTGGTCGCATAAGACTTCGTATGGCTACTTTCGGCAGCTGTACTAAAAATGGGCCAGTCTCACTACGTTAATGGCCCTTTTTCAGGGGATAGGCTTGGAGTGAATCAAAGTGCGCCAGGTATTAACTAAATTAAGCTGAAAGTTTGGTAGTCGATTAGTTTCGAATATGAGATAGTTTAGGAAGAAAAAAATTTGCCACACCCCTTTTACGTCCCACAAATCAATAAAAATGCAGTAAAAATATTTTACAAAACATAAAAAACTCCTAAACCGCTTATATGATTAGAATGAAAATATGTACATAGGGGTTCTCAGACACGAAAGATCTTTTAGCGCTATTTATTTTGATCTATCTTAAGCAGCACTGCACATGGACTGAACCATAGGCCAAAAATAAAAGAAATCATATATGTTTTTCTCCATTTTTCTCACTTTGTCGTATTCTTATAAACCCAAATGAATAAAAAAACAACTTTTCACCTATTCTTTGGTCAGTCGTTTTTAATTTACGTTTAAAGTGTAGGCATTGAAGTAGCTGCGATAATCGTGTTTTCAAACCGCTCAACCACAGTGAAGTGCTAAAAAAGTTTTTTAATTAGGTTTTAAAATATTAACAAAACTTGGTTATGGATGTTCAAAATCAAGGTATATTCTTTAATTTAAAGTGAAAATAGTTTATGTGTTGTAAAAAATGTAGCAATAATACGTGTGAATAAAAAAGTATTTTTTCGATAATTTTTTTGTTGTTATTCGTTGTTCACTTAAAATTTTAGTAATGATGCCGACTTCTTCTGATATACCTTGAAAGATATGTATTTTAGGTTTTCAGAAAAAAGCCAAATTAACTGCCCCTCTCTGCTCCTCGGCTTCTACTACGTCGTCAAGTAGAGTTATCTCCGCTAAAAAGAGCATTCTTTGTGTTGTGAAATGTACTTGCCAATCGTGTTTCGTTGAGAGAGTTTTTTGTTTAAAAAAAATATGTTTTGTTTTTATTTATTCTTGTTCTTTTTGTTCTTAGATATCAAAGTTCAAGAACATTATTGTAATTGCGTAGTAAAATATCGCGCTCACTAAAATTACAGGCTCTTCGTTAATATGCATTTTTTCAAGAAACTTTGTCTGCATCTGGCTCAATACCTAAAAAATGTCAGCAATTTGTCAATATGCTTACTTAAAATGTTTGCACAAATTCTAAATGTAATTTTGAATATTTAGATAAAAAGATAGAAAAACCTTTGCGTAATTGTTCACACTTATTGGAAAGCGTGCATTGAATAAGTGACTTCATGTGAGGATAAGGAAGCATAGAATGAAAATAAGCGAGGAAAACAACAAAAAAATTTTCTGAGTCAGCCTCTTAAAATTAAATAACTTGTCTACAGACTCATTTAGAAAAATTTTAGTCACCTGTAAAAATTCACAATGCCTGTAAATTTTGTTAAAATTGCATTTGTATTTATTACAATATCAAGATTTGAAGATTTTAAAATAGCCTACAACCTATTAAACCTATATTCCAAATATCATTAAGTTCTGTTAGAACGTGAAAGACGTTCAAACAAACAAACAGACAGCTTTTCTTTTGTTTAATTTAAGTAAAAATTAGCATTTTGTATGTGTTTTCATAAAAGCTAGACTCACACAAGTTTAATGTTAAATTTTTGGAAATAACATACGATTATGCTATCAAACATTATAAGATTAGAAACTATAATCTAGTCTGTTTAGGAAATGCCTAGGACACTCTGAAGTAGGCATTTGGGGTCAGATCGTAATGAAATTATGTATGTTAGTAGTTTATCTTATTACCATCTTATTTGGACCTATTTTTAAACGATTTTTATGATTTAAAAAAAATGTAATTTTCAAGGACATTCTGAAATGAGATGATGACGTTATATCGAAAAAAAATTCATATAATCAATATTTGGGCTAGTACCTATAATTTCATATTAAAATGTTTGCAATATAGTTTTTTTTTAACTTTGTCATTTTTAAGGATATCTTAGAGCAGGAAGATGTGATTAGAACGGGACGAAATTTTGTGTAGCTCCACTTCAAGTTTGTACTGACCGAACTACTCCTAAAGATATTTCATACAATTATTTTTTAAAAAATGTCCTAATTTTAAGGACAAACCGGAGCAGGAAGATGCAATCAGATAGAAATTAAATGTTATATTTTGCATGCTTGTTACAATACCTGTAGAATGTGCCCTGAACCAAATCGATGCTATGTACTTTTGAAACTCGCTTTGGCCTAGCATATTTACCATAGGTAAATATTGTGTTACTTTTTGTTTTCTGGTATTTATGAAATTTTGAAAATTTCAAAATGTGACTTTTTATGTGAAACTTCTTAGCCTTATAGAAGTTACTAAAATTTACGAATTTACTTCTTAGTTGGCTTAGTTAAAGATCTTATACACATGAAAAACACCTCTAAATTTCATAGCCTTATCTAGTATACTTTCCAAGTTAAAGATTTTTGACCGCTCCTCCATAGCGGCTGAACCACTGTGCACTGCAGTACAAATATGAATTTAATACAAATCTAAACGGCTTGACGGATTTCGCTCAAACTTGGTCCACAAATTGTATGGATTCTAGATTAGATTTCAGTATACTTTGTTTTGACCACACCCCTACCGCGCTTTTGACTAACGTAAATGTTGTTGTTTAAATACGTGTTACTATAGTAAAGACACAAAAAACATTCACATATCTGCAAAATTGTACAAGTACAAATTTTTAGTACAATGACTTTTTCATAAAACATTGTTGCCTAAGAATGATAAAAAACGACATGAAATCTAGTTTGGATTTTCGATGCAAATATCTTCACTGTTTTTAAAATATACTTCATCCAAATTTTTTTTGTTCATAAGAAAAAAAATATTTTTCCTAAAATTCTGACTGGTTGTGCCCCCTAAAGACATTTCCGTACAATATAATTTTTTTTATTTTTACAGATAAAATTGTGTGACAGCACTTTTCATACACATAAAACTTGAGGCAAAGAATAGTAAAACTGCTTTCTTACCTTTTTCCTAGAGCGTCAGGATTTTTCTCAAAAGGACTTTTCAGTTAGAAGGCCATCAATATCCTTGACAATTTCTAACGAATTTTTTTTAAATTTAAATATGTTACGAACTAAACCATGAAAATTTCTTGTTCATTTTTATTCGTTACTTTATAAAATTTTATTTTTTACTTGGTATGAAAAGTAATTGGAAGTTTTTTACTTCAAACATATTGAAAATTATTTTCGTAAATTTTCCAATAAAACATACTTCAAATTAACTAATCTTCATATTTGGTATGGAAGTATTGTCGTTTTAGTTAAAAGCTAATTTTAATTTGGTATAAAGAAGTTTTTATTTGAAATGTGATCAAAATGTTGGCATTCGCATGGTTGTTACAAACAAATACATGTCTTTTTAAAAAATCCTGACGTTCTAGAGAAAATGTTTTAATATCCTTTGCCTCTAGTTTTACGTGCATCTGGTTTTCTTCGTAAGTGAAAATTTTTTTCCGATAATTGTGGCACGGTGTAATTAAAATACTCTTAGAATTTCAACTTTACTTGAATTTTGTACGGAAACAGACCTAATTTTTATCGCAAAATTGAAAGAAAAAACAAACTTTGTGTATTTAATATTCGTTATGGTTTAAAAACGAAAGGATTAAAAGATTTTAAAAATTTGAATCGAAAACAAAAACTATTAGGACCTTAAAAATTTTATCTACGAAATTTTCTTAAATTGCAAGAGTGTTGAAAATACCGAAATGTGGGAAGACGTTGAGTTAGTTGTTGCATTACTGAAAATATGATCTATCTACTATTTTAACAAGACAACATATGAATACAACTATAGAAAACAATTTCTAATTTTTTCCTTTCAGAAAGACGAACCGCTTGGAGGAAGCGAAGGATATATATGATACAATAATTAATAACAATACATTTAAAGGAATGTCAATTATTTTGTTTTTGAACAAAATTGATGTGCTGAAGCAAAAAGTAAGAAGTAATGAAACGTCATTTTGTTGGTACTACCCACAGTTTAATAGAAATCCACATTCAATTATTGACGTTAAAGACTTTATATTGCAAATGTTCTTGAGTGCCCGAAAATGTAAACAGACAGTCATATATCACCATTTTACGATTGCCATCGATACGCAAAACATTCAAATGGTATTCAAATCTGTAAAAGACACAATTCTACAACGAAATTTAAACGCTCTTATGTTACAATGACAGAAATAAAATACAATTTGCTTAAGCTAACAGACTGAAATAATTACTAATTGCAGTCCTCAGCTAAAAGCTAATAGATTTTGATAAAATTTTATTTATTTAAGGGAAAGTTCTCATGAAACTCGACTAAAAAACTCAATTTTTTTTTTTCTATAGTTTATGTTCTGTAGAATATGTTTCCAAAGCCGCCGATAATGATTGCGTAAAAAATACGAAAGGATCCCATATTTTCATAAATGTACTCGAAAATTCGTTAACCGAATCTTAAAACGCATTTTCTGAAAAATCATGTTTTTCAAACTGGTCTCCACGATATCTCAAGAAATACGCTATGAATTGACTTAGATGTTTTTTATTTTAAAAAAGATAAAATTTATTGGATCCTAAACTTTAATTCGGATAATCACCAAAAAATATTTTCCTGCACTTTAAGAATCAATAAATAACTGCCAAAACTCAATGTGTTCATTAACTTCCTTCTTTGAAAAAAAAAAACCAAAAACATCACCATGTTTTTGGACTTCTGGATGAGAACCTGCTCTTAAGTAAATTAATTGAATATACCAAACCTCTTCCACCATAAAATTTTGTACATAATTTCTATGCATCTATAAAATATAAGCTTGTGTTTGAACCATGTTATTAATAAATCTATTTTAATAAACTCAATCGGACTTATTATTGATTGGAGTACATTTTTTTACTTAATTGTAAGTTGTAGAATATGCTTTTCCTTTAAGGTCTATCAGTTTTAGAGTGGCCTTTATTTACTAAGTTGAGAATGTTTCTCAAAACGTCAGTCGTATGGTAAATTTTGAATTTTAATATGGTTCTTGAGTCTGGTCATAATTCCAGTTTTCTAGGCTCTACCCGAACTGCGTAAGAGATACGCGAGAATCATCACCTCCCGAGTCGATTTAGCCATGTTCCTATGTTTTTTCGCTCGTAAGTTTTGATTGTAAATTTAAGCCCTGACTTTGAAATTTATTAAAGTAGATGGCTATGGAGATTCTAAATCAAAAACTCGTGTATTTCCTTATGGGCCTCCAAATTCACAAAATTGTGCCCGACTGCGCAGTCGGCGTCGTACGATCGGTCAAGTTGGCCGATAGTAGGGTGGCTGAAGCGTGTTGTTGTTGTTGCAAATTGGAGATAAGCATGCAAGATGTACGGATGGAGGGATAGCTAGGGGGTATGATTGGTCAGGCTAGCTGAAGTAGGACGGTTGAAGCGTGCTGTTGTTATAAATTGGAGATAAGAATGCAAGATGGACGGACGGACGGATAGCCAGATGGGCTATGACATATGTTTTAGAAGCTTCTAGAATGTTCTAGAAGCAATTGATACAATTATTGGACTTTGCAAAGTGGCTGAAGGTGGCTGAAGCGTGCTGTTGTTATAAATTGGAGATAAGCAAGCATAGAAGACGTATGGGCAGACAGTTGGACAGATGGTCAGATGGATGGATGGATGGGGGATAGCTAGAAGGGGGTATGATTGGTCAAGTTGGCTGAAGTAGGATGGTTGATGTTGTTGTTGTTGTTATAAATCGAATTTCAAGTTTAAGGTGATAAGCCCAAGCTTCATAGCAAACATTATAAGCGGACCCAAAACCGAAAGTTTTATGAAATATTTGTTCTTTTGCCCACGAAACAACGTACGTACAAGACGCTTTATTTAAAAAATCAAGATTGCGCAAAGGGAGTATCTGCAAATCCGTGCAAATGAGCGCAGAAGTATAAGAGAGGAGCGGATGAGAAGACTCCACAGAAAAAAACAGGACTAATCAATGTCCATCAAAATTTAATAGGTATTATTTTTTTATTTTTTTTTTATTGTTAATTGTAACACTTATTTTTATTCTTTTTTATTTTCAGCTCCAAGATCGTATAATTCGTACGAGTTTGTAGATGATGATCTAGTTTCACCAACACGATCATCTGGAATTTCATCCGAAACGTTAAGTTTCGGATCAAATCATACAAAATTCAACACAATAAAGCAGATTAAAGAAATGGATGATATTGTGGCAGAGGAAGATATTTCAAAAAAACTGTGGAAATCAGACGAAGGTCTGTACGAAGGTCTTATCGCGGAGTTTGAAAAACTGCGGGGACACAACACACCTCAGCAACTTAAAAAGTGTTGCCTTAAGGTAATAAAAGTTGAACGGCGAGTTGGTGAAGAATACCGCACTCTTCGTCCTCCCGCTCCTATCTATGAATTAGGATGGGGGGACTGAAATTCTCAAAAAAAAGCGCGTCGGAAGCTAATTTCGTCTGGGGGGCAGTACAAAAGAGGGGCAGTACAAATGGTGGTGCAAAAAAAAGTTCACCATAATTTCTTCAAAGAAACATGAATGTGAATAAACAAATTTTTTATTTTAGTTTAAAATAAAAAAAATATAAAAATGTATAGAAAATATTAAAATTTCATTATTTTTGAAGGTCTTTCAATTTTAATATTAGAGATCATTCTTTAAAGGATCTTTCATATGGTAATATGAAAATATAAGAAATAATGGTTGCTTTTATAAAACAAGACTAGGTATATCTTTACATGATTTAAATGCAATAAGGTACAAAAAGTTATATCAATTTAAATTATTCCAAAATGTTTCTTTCTGTCCTTGCGAGAAACAAACTCTTTCACCACCTCCATCGAATTCAATTCTTCGGTTTTATCTTTGTGAATGTGTATAAGTGCCGCATGAGTGAGTCGTTTCTGTGTCATAGTTGCTCGAAGATACGTTTTAAGTCGTCTTAGTGCACTAAAAGAACGCTTAGATGAAGCTTCTGATGCAGGCACAGTCAAAAGCAAAGCAATAAGTTTTTCAACTTCATTTAATAGTTTTTTTACAGTATCCGAATTTTTCGCAAATTGGGATACAATGCCACTACAATTTCAAGGTGTTTGGCAAAGCAATTGCTTCAGCAATTTCATCTGCAAAAAAGTCATCTGCATTAAGATATAGTTTTGTTTTTAGATTTTGTTCAGAAGGCACTTTTCCGTTGAAGGCTTCGATTACAATATTTTCCAACGATTCCAGAGTGTCAAGATCTGTTTAAATGTACAATAAGATTTACAAAGTGCCAGTTTACACTAGCTTCACTCAACTGACTCACCGAATGTTAAATCAAAGTCAGTCGGTTGAGTGAAGCTGGTGTAAACATGCAAAAATAAATAAAAATAAAATATCAACCTGTTTAATCGAATCTAGCCGTTATCTCATTTGAGGGAAGATCTAAAATTTCGAAATAATCTTTTCGTAGCCGATCATATAATGGCAACTGTACTGAAGGAACCGGATTTGATGTTTCTTCAAAGCGTCGAGGTGGATTTTCATCAGCTAATTCACAGTAGGGGCTTTCGCATGGTCCAAAACATTGGACCAACATGGCAGATTGTACAACATGTAGTACCATGCGTAAGCTAAAACGATAGTCGAAAGTTTTGGTTTTTATCTGCTGATTGTACAATATTGTACAATTATGTAAAATTACTGCTCAATTGTTAGGGCATCTAAAAGTTGCTTAGCTATTAGCCGGATGTGTTCTGCTTGAGAGCTTGCAATTAATGATGTTGCTTTACAAGTTGGATCGTTCGAACGCTCAATCAAATAGTCCCATTAGTTTTCCATCTAACTTATCGTACAACATGACGTCCAATATGGAAAGCCCCTAAAACATGTCAAATTTTTTCTTACCAGAGTTGCAAAATTAACAAGCATTAACCCTGCAGACACACGTGATAGTAATGGTATGACAGTTGAAAATATGTATTAACTTCGAAATGTTCCGAAAATATTTCGAAACAAGCTACAAATTACGCTGCGGCCATACGTGATAGTAAAAGTTTATTTTCAAAATGTCGTCAAAGGCAACAGTTCTAGCAAAAATAAAAGTTCTGTATGAACTTAAAAAATTACTAAATGAACTCATTTTTCATAAAAGCTCACGTTCACGATACAAAGCAATTAACTTTAATATTTGCGCTATATTTAGTTTCACCTCCATTTTATTTTTTACCGAAAGCAAGTTACCAGTGTTGCATATCGGTCATTCCATGTCAAATCGGACGCTTTTCAAAACTCACATTTCTGTAAAAATTTGGTACTTTGCACGAGGTTAGTACTTTAAAAGAGAAAAATATTTGCATATTTTTTTTATAATTTTCAATTTTTTGCAGTTATACACAGTGAAAAATTATAAAGATAAACAAAATTGTCATTTGGACATGTACTCAAACAACTATATCTTCCAAACCGTAAGTCCTACAAGAAAAAAATTTAAGACATATTTTAAAGATAAAGAAATTTACAAAAAAGAGAATGCATTAAGAATGAATGCCTCAACACGATAACATTTTCAAAGTGCCAAAAAAATAGTGGTGCTGACCTTGAAAAATGGGAATGAAATTTTTAGTGGTCAACAAATTTAGAATTTTTCTCGAAAGTGTTGGTAAAAAAGGACACCACAATAAAGAGCAATTCAGGATCTTAAAATATGTCTTAAATTTTTTTCTTGTAGGACTTACGGTTTGGAAGATATAGTTGTTTGAGTACATGTCCAAATGACAATTTTTGTTTATCTTTATAATTTTTCACTGTGTATAACTGCAAAAAACACAATAAAGAAGTATGCAAATATTTTTTGTTTTTAAAGTTCTATCGACGTGCATAATTTTAAAAAACCCGGAATCGTCAAAATTAGTTTTTGAACAAAAGCGTCCGATTTGACATGGAATGACCGATATTGTTAAAATAGCAGATATCCTGAAAAATCAAAAAAAAATTCCCCAAAAATACAATAAAATCAACACTTTAATCTGTCTTTACAACACTTTTACTGTCCGCAAGTGCCAAATTCCACTGTCTATGAATTTTCGTTGACAGTAGCTCAGACAGTAGGCAGACAGTGAATCAAATGTGAGTGTGTTAGTAAAAATGTTCAAATGTATTGAGTTTTTCGAACTTGCACTGTCACGTGTGGCTGCAGGGTAAGCTACATACTTATGGGTGCTTTTAAACTGAAGTGGTGGGTTTGCAGTAGAAACTCTACATTTTGTTCTATCTTTTTGCAAACACAGAGAAAGAAAATGGTTATCCGCACGCATGCTTATGAAGAAGAGAGAAATAAGAGGAAAATATATAATACAAAAATATTATCGTTGTAAAAAAAATTGATATTTTGAATAACTTTTGAAGTTTTCCTTTTAAATTGTTTATCTAGCTAAAAAAGTGGGGGGCAACTGCCCCCCTTTCCCCCGCTTCCGACGCCAATGTTCAAAAATTTCAAATTTTATAATAATTTTAGTTAAAACATACATAAATAAAAAATTAAAATAAAATAAAAAAATTTCTTCTATTTCTTTATAAGAAAAACGTGTAGAAAAAGTAAGTATCGATTCTTTCTCTTCATTTTAGATTACTTTTATTTTACTTATTTTCAGTTTTAAATTTTCATTTGTTTATTTTCAGTTTTAAATTTTCATTTGTCTATTTTCAGACTTTTTATTTTACTTGCTGCAAATTTTTCATTTTTATTTTCAGTGTTTTTTATTTTTCTTTTGATATGTATAGATTGATTTTTCAAATTATATATTATTTTTATTAAATATTGCGTAGTGTCAGTATCAATAGCTGTAGCAGTATCAGTATCAGTAGCATGAAATTCAATTATGTGTTCATTATTTTTTTAATATTCGTAATGAACTGAGCATCTATACATATTTTTCCCCGATTTAGTATTAAATAACGGTCAAGTTGGTTGATGGTAGGGTGGCTGAAGCGTGTTGTTGTTGTTGCAAATTGGAGATAAGCATGCAAGATGTATGGACGGAACGATAGCTAGGAGGCTATGTTTTATTGCACAGTATCAGTATCAGTATCAATAGCTGTAGCAGTATCAGTATCAGTATCAGTAGCAGTATCAGTAGCAGTATCAGTAGCAGTAGCAGTATCAGTAGCAGTAGCAGTAGCAGTAGCAGTAGCAATATCAGTATCAGTAGCTGCAGCAGTATCACTATCAGTAGCTGCAGCAGTATCAGTAGCAGTATCAGTATCAGTATCACCCATAAAATACCCTGTTTAATATGCTATCATTTAGTAGTTTTCATAATGCGATTCTTAAAACAACATAAATCGATTACCGTAAAGAATATTGATTCAAAGTTAAATACATCAAATGGAATACGACACAGTTCATTGCTACCGAACTCTATTCGCGGACTTATTGTTGGACCTTCAAATTGTGGAAAAACTAATGTAATGATAAGTCTTATTAAAAGTCCTAATGGACTGAAATTTAAAAATATTTACTTAGACTCAAAGTCAGCAGAGCAGCCTACATATAAATACTTGGAGCGGCTAATAAAACCTATTAAGGAGATAAAATTTTCAACATTTTCCAATAATGATGTCGTCATATCTCCAAACGAAGCACAACCAAACTCAATATTTATATTCGATGATGTAGCTTGCGAGAAACAAAATCATATACGATCATACTTCTGCATGGGGCGTCATAAAGACGTTGATATTTTTTACTTATGTCAAACGTATACACGTATCCCAAAACACCTGATTCGTTATAATGCTAACATTATTATAATGTCTAAACAAGATGAAATGAATATTAAACACATTTATAATGATCATGTTGGGTCTGATATGTCTTTTAATACATTTCACGAGTTATGTTCAATATGTTGGAAAGAAAATTATGGCTTTCTAGTAATTAATAAGTATGACCCCATTAATAATGGTCGCTATAGGAAAGGATTTGACTTATTTATAGCCGACAACCAAACTATTCAATACTACGGTGTATTACTATCAGCTAAGACTGATTTATACTAAATTTATTACTCTGGTCTGTTTACCTTTTTTTGTTTTGGTTATCAAAATGGATGAAAATTTAGTTAAAAATCTTATTAAGACTCGAAATATTTTGAAAAAGAAGTATAAAAGTCTTCAGCTCGGAGTAGTTGCAAATGATAAGCTATTAGAAAAGACTTTTAAACCAATAACAAACCCATTAAAAAAAATACTTCAATCGACTAATAATAATACAATATTAAAAACTGAAAAAATATTCAGATAACTCTTTTGAGGATAATAAAGTTTCTACTAGCACATGAAATCATAAGAATACTTTAAATATAAAAGATAAAGGAATAAAAAGATGCAGAAACAGAAGAAGAAGAAGAAGATAGAGCAAAATTATACTCGAATCTGAATGGTTAAATCAATTACTTTTTATGCATGTAATTATTACTTTTTATACATGTAATTATAAAACTTTATATATATATAACAAATCAATAAAAGAACAATAATGATTCATATATTAATCAACTCGTTTTGTTTTATTTATATCAGCATAGTTGAGTATGGTCATGGTTACGATGACGCTTTCAATCTCTAGCTTAATTTATCACTAACCCAAGCCGCCGCCGCAGCCGCTGTTGCTGCTTTCATACTTTATCTTTACATTAGTCAACCAACTCATATTAAATTTATTGAAATGCTTAATAACTACACTGCCCCCTTATCATGAACATGTAGTTTTTGTCTTGTTTATAATGTTTGCTATGAAGCTTGGGCTTATCATCTTTAACTTGAAATTTGTAGCGACTTAAATTCATAAACATATTATATTAAACAATCATAGAAAAAGCATAAATAGTATTGAGCAACAATTATCTATTATTTTATCTGGAATGTCGGCTTTTCGTACAGTAGTTGAAGATACCCGACATGAATAATGCTGACAACTTATGTTATAAAAAAATACGCTTCTTAAAACACTGAAAAGTAAGTATAATTTTTTATAATAAGTATAAGTACCCTGCAACGTATCCAACTAGTATTTGAACAGTCTCTTGATTAGTTGGAAACTGATCAGTACAAATATCAGTTGTCCTTTTCAAAACAGTATAAAACTATTTTACAACTAACCATAACATGTCAGTAAAATTCCATTCTTAACAGGTTAAAACTAGTATGTTTTAGTTACTTAAATTGTAGTTTCCTGTGACTACTCGTAAAGAAATTATATATGTTCAAATTTTGACAAGTTAGTTAAATTAAATATCTAAATATCTAAACCTTTGCTGAGCGGTTGATAGTTACCTGCTTGTGAAACTGTTTTATTTTGACAATAAATAATATAGTTTGATTTTGGTTAGTCTTACAACTGGTTTATTGTGACTTGACATAAACTAGTTGGGTTTAAACTATTTTTGCCACTACTAAATCTTTAGAAAATATAAACTAGTTTGTTTTAACTAGTATAAAGACTAATCATGGTTTACTGCATATTAGTCTTACACTGCAGGGCATATCACCTTAGAAAACAATATCTAATATTTTCTTTAATTTATTTACTAACTGGCAAATACCCACTGCTGACTTTTAAAAAAGCCCTGCATAACAGGGTTATAAAAAATTTGTGTAAAAAATTTTTGAAATTTTTACTTAAATAATGTTTTTAACATACAAAGATTCTGATATACTAAATCAGACAAACTTTTGGTGATATCTCGAAAACTATAGATTTTCTCAGTACAACGCATTTTTGTATAAAAAGTCGTTGATTAATAAAATTAACGGTAAACAAAAGCTTTTTAGAAAATATTTTGTACGTATAGTATGTTGAAAAATTGCAGTTATTATGACATAAAAATTATTGCGATATCTCAAAAACTATAGATTTTCTCAGTACAACGCATTTTATTAAGCCTCAGAATGAGAAAAAGAGATTGAAATTTCAAGTTTTGACTTAGCAAGCAAAGATTTCCGCCATTTTAATCGATTCTCATCAAATTTTCTTTGTCGGAAGGTTAAATTAAGCGAATAGTTAAAATGAGTAAGGGTTTACCGTTACCTCACCAACTCAATGATTTATATTTTATATAATAGCTCGCGCTGCTAGCGTCGAGCTCACAGTAGCTCATCACATTAAATAAAGTATAGATCGTTTGAATACAGAAGAATATTTTCGCTTATGATTGGTCGACATTAAAAATAAAATTACGTATTTCCTCAGGATCAAAATAAATGAATTAAATTTTATGCATATTCCTAAATTTTGCTGTTCAGCTCAACTGCGCTGCGGAAGTACTGAATTTATTTTTCAAAATCAGCCAATTAAAATTTCACTTCACAAATTTTTTATGAAAAAAAAAATTGAATTTTTTTAAATACCATCAGCCGTATTCATAAAAAGTTACAAACCTTTTGTAAACCCTTTGCAAGACACATGTCTAAAAACGTTATTCATAAACGTTCAATAACGAAAAAACCTTTTGTAACAGCTTCACAAATGAGAGATTAAAATAGGAACAAACCTTCTGTAAACTTCCTACAAAGCTATTTTAAATTTTAATGTTCTCAATTGAGAACAATCTTCTCATTTTGTGACAAACTAAAATGTAAACAAATAAATAAATAAAAATAATTGTGTTTTGTGATCAGTGTTACCATATGGGCAGATAAAACTTTTTTTGCCAGGTTTTTGAGAAGATAGACAGTTTTCCAGTTTTTGACTAAAAAAATAGTTTTTTTTTATTTTTTAAAAAATAAATTGTGGAAAAACTAATGTAATGATAAGTCTTATTAAAAGTCCTAATGGACTAAAATTTAACAATATTTACTTAGACTCAAAGTCAGCAGAGCAGCCTACATATAAATACTTGGAGCGGCTAATAAAACCTATTAAGGAGATAAAATTTTCAACATTTTCCAATAATGATGTCGTCATATCTCCAAACGAAGCACAACCAAACTCAATATTTATATTCGATGATGTAGCTTGCGAGAAACAAAATCATATACGATCATACTTCTGCATGGGGCGTCATAAAGACGTTGATATTTTTTACTTATGTCAAACGTATACACGTATCCCAAAACACCTGATTCGTTATAATGCTAACATTATTATAATGTCTAAACAAGATGAAATGAATATTAAACACATTTATAATGATCATGTTGGGTCTGATATGTCTTTTAATACATTTCACGAGTTATGTTCAATATGTTGGAAAGAAAATTATGGCTTTCTAGTAATTAATAAGTATGACCCCATTAATAATGGTCGCTATAGGAAAGGATTTGACTTATTTATAGCCGACAACCAAACTATTCAATACTACGGTGTATTACTATCAGCTAAGACTGATTTATACTAAATTTATTACTCTGGTCTGTTTACCTTTTTTTGTTTTGGTTATCAAAATGGATGAAAATTTAGTTAAAAATCTTATTAAGACTCGAAATATTTTGAAAAAGAAGTATAAAAGTCTTCAGCTCGGAGTAGTTGCAAATGATAAGCTATTAGAAAAGACTTTTAAACCAATAACAAACCCATTAAAAAAAATACTTCAATCGACTAATAATAATACAATATTAAAAACTGAAAAAATATTCAGATAACTCTTTTGAGGATAATAAAGTTTCTACTAGCACATGAAATCATAAGAATACTTTAAATATAAAAGATAAAGGAATAAAAAGATGCAGAAACAGAAGAAGAAGAAGAAGATAGAGCAAAATTATACTCGAATCTGAATGGTTAAATCAATTACTTTTTATGCATGTAATTATTACTTTTTATACATGTAATTATAAAACTTTATATATATATAACAAATCAATAAAAGAACAATAATGATTCATATATTAATCAACTCGTTTTGTTTTATTTATATCAGCATAGTTGAGTATGGTCATGGTTACGATGACGCTTTCAATCTCTAGCTTAATTTATCACTAACCCAAGCCGCCGCCGCAGCCGCTGTTGCTGCTTTCATACTTTATCTTTACATTAGTCAACCAACTCATATTAAATTTATTGAAATGCTTAATAACTACACTGCCCCCTTATCATGAACATGTAGTTTTTGTCTTGTTTATAATGTTTGCTATGAAGCTTGGGCTTATCATCTTTAACTTGAAATTTGTAGCGACTTAAATTCATAAACATATTATATTAAACAATCATAGAAAAAGCATAAATAGTATTGAGCAACAATTATCTATTATTTTATCTGGAATGTCGGCTTTTCGTACAGTAGTTGAAGATACCCGACATGAATAATGCTGACAACTTATGTTATAAAAAAATACGCTTCTTAAAACACTGAAAAGTAAGTATAATTTTTTATAATAAGTATAAGTACCCTGCAACGTATCCAACTAGTATTTGAACAGTCTCTTGATTAGTTGGAAACTGATCAGTACAAATATCAGTTGTCCTTTTCAAAACAGTATAAAACTATTTTACAACTAACCATAACATGTCAGTAAAATTCCATTCTTAACAGGTTAAAACTAGTATGTTTTAGTTACTTAAATTGTAGTTTCCTGTGACTACTCGTAAAGAAATTATATATGTTCAAATTTTGACAAGTTAGTTAAATTAAATATCTAAATATCTAAACCTTTGCTGAGCGGTTGATAGTTACCTGCTTGTGAAACTGTTTTATTTTGACAATAAATAATATAGTTTGATTTTGGTTAGTCTTACAACTGGTTTATTGTGACTTGACATAAACTAGTTGGGTTTAAACTATTTTTGCCACTACTAAATCTTTAGAAAATATAAACTAGTTTGTTTTAACTAGTATAAAGACTAATCATGGTTTACTGCATATTAGTCTTACACTGCAGGGCATATCACCTTAGAAAACAATATCTAATATTTTCTTTAATTTATTTACTAACTGGCAAATACCCACTGCTGACTTTTAAAAAAGCCCTGCATAACAGGGTTATAAAAAATTTGTGTAAAAACATTTTTGAAATTTTTACTTAAATAATGTTTTTAACATACAAAGATTCTGATATACTAAATCAGACAAACTTTTGGTGATATCTCGAAAACTATAGATTTTCTCAGTACAACGCATTTTTGTATAAAAAGTCGTTGATTAATAAAATTAACGGTAAACAAAAGCTTTTTAGAAAATATTTTGTACGTATAGTATGTTGAAAAATTGCAGTTATTATGACATAAAAATTATTGCGATATCTCAAAAACTATAGATTTTCTCAGTACAACGCATTTTATTAAGCCTCAGAATGAGAAAAAGAGATTGAAATTTCAAGTTTTGACTTAGCAAGCAAAGATTTCCGCCATTTTAATCGATTCTCATCAAATTTTCTTTGTCGGAAGGTTAAATTAAGCGAATAGTTAAAATGAGTAAGGGTTTACCGTTACCTCACCAACTCAATGATTTATATTTTATATAATAGCTCGCGCTGCTAGCGTCGAGCTCACAGTAGCTCATCACATTAAATAAAGTATAGATCGTTTGAATACAGAAGAATATTTTCGCTTATGATTGGTCGACATTAAAAATAAAATTACGTATTTCCTCAGGATCAAAATAAATGAATTAAATTTTATGCATATTCCTAAATTTTGCTGTTCAGCTCAACTGCGCTGCGGAAGTACTGAATTTATTTTTCAAAATCAGCCAATTAAAATTTCACTTCACAAATTTTTTATGAAAAAAAAAATTGAATTTTTTTAAATACCATCAGCCGTATTCATAAAAAGTTACAAACCTTTTGTAAACCCTTTGCAAGACACATGTCTAAAAACGTTATTCATAAACGTTCAATAACGAAAAAACCTTTTGTAACAGCTTCACAAATGAGAGATTAAAATAGGAACAAACCTTCTGTAAACTTCCTACAAAGCTATTTTAAATTTTAATGTTCTCAATTGAGAACAATCTTCTCATTTTGTGACAAACTAAAATGTAAACAAATAAATAAATAAAAATAATTGTGTTTTGTGATCAGTGTTACCATATGGGCAGATAAAACTTTTTTTGCCAGGTTTTTGAGAAGATAGACAGTTTTCCAGTTTTTGACTAAAAAAATAGTTTTTTTTTATTTTTTAAAAAATAAGCAGTGGACGTTTGTTGTTTTTTTCATTTACTAAAATAGAGCAATTTTAGTGAAGGGGACACATTTTAACAAATAAAATAAAATATTTTAAAATTAAAGTTTTCTATATGACCTTGTTAAATATTATGTTGATTCTCTGATATTTTAAAATCTTAATTGATTTGAGGTCATTTGGTGCAAAAAAAGTCCATTCAGAACAAATTTTTGGTTCTTGAAAATCCTTGAAGGATATGAAAATATCAAAATTTTGGCTTTGAATATATTTTCAGATCATGTAAAGTCCATTTGCTCCAAAAATCATAACAAAATTCTCAGTGGCTTAGCGTCAGGTCTGAAAGGGATACAGGACGAACAAACAAACAAACAAACAGTGTTGTCGTTTAACAGCCGTTGAAAGTAGTCATGGCAACTTTTTTAAAATATCCCTAACTTACCAAATTTATTACATTTTGTTAATTTTTAAGCTAGAACGACGAAAACTGTCTGAAATATGGCATTTATCTTAATTTATGGATGTCGTTTCATGAGTAAGTGTTTCGTTAAAGTAAAGATATTCCTCTACACAAAATTACTAAACGCGCCTGAAGAAGTTTTCACTTCAAAAACTCAATTATCAAATCTGCAGGCGTTGGAGGTCTCGCAACTACATTGTAGGTATAAAAGAAATAATTGGTTACGTCATGTGTCTATTTACCACTGGGTTCATTGAATGAAATTACTTCATTCTGTTCAGGTTATCATTTCTAGAGAGTAATTAAGCTCTGTTCAAGTGTTCTGAGTCACTCTCTCGTGTATGCTAGAGCAACTGTGTTCAACAAGGCTGTATTGCTATTGCTTTGCATTGTCCCATTGGAAAAAAGGTTTTTACATTTGCTTAGTTTTACCTATCTTACTTACTTACTTAGTTGGCGCTACAACCGTATGTCGGTCTTGGCCTCATCTAAAATTTTGCGCCAGCCATTTCTGTCTTTCGCTTGCTGGCGCCAATTGGAAATTCCAAGCTTCGTCAGGTTGTCCTCTACTTGGTCTTTCCAACGAAGATGCGGTCGTCCTCTTCTCCGTTGACCACCGCTGGGTACCGAATCGAATGTTTTCTTCACTGGAGCATCGTCTTACATGCGCTAACATGACCAAGCCAGCGAAGCCGCTCGATTTTAATGCGCTTGACTATGTCGATGTCAGCGTACAGCTCATACAGTTCATCATTACACCGTATTCGGTACTCGCCATTGACGCAGATTGGTCCGTAGATCTTGCGAAGAATCTTTCTCTCGAATGCTCCTAAAGTCTTTTCATCTAAACTGCTCAGCGTCCAGGTTTGTGATGCATAAAGTAGGACGGGCATGATGAGCGATTTATAGAGCTTCATTTTCGTTCGTCGATAGAGGGCTCTGCTTCTCAATTGCCTGCTGAGCCCAAAGTAACACCTGTTGGCAACAGTTATTCTTCGCTTGATCTCAATGCTGATGTCGTTGGTTGAGTTAATGCTGGATCCCAGATAAACGAAGTTCTTCACAACCTCGAATGAGGTATTGTCAACGGTAACGTGGGTTCCAAGACGCTGGGACTGTTTGTTTGTTGACACTAAGTATTTCGTCTTATATGCATTCACTGCCAGACCCATTCGACTTGACTCTCTTTCTAATCTGGAAAATGCTGCACTGACTTCGCGCGTATTATGGCCAATGATATCTATATCATCAGCATACGCAAGCAGCATAACACTCTTGTAGAATATTGTGCCACTACGTCTCAGATCAGCAGCTCGGATGATCTTTTCCAACATTAGGTTGAAAAAGTCGCACGATAAGGAATCACCTTGTCTGAAACCTCGTTTGGTAATAAATGGTGGGGAGAGGTCCTTCCCGATTTTAACTGCGCTTCTGGTGTTGCTCAGTGTCATCCTGCAAAGTCGTATTAGTTTTGCAGGAATACGGAATTCAGACATAGTAGAGTACAGGTGCTTCCTTATTGGGCTGTCGAAGGCGGCTTTGTAGTCGACAAAAAGATGGTGGGTGTCGACTTGTTTTTCTTGAGTCTTCTCCAATATTTGTCATAGCGTGAAAATCTGGTAGATGGTGGACTTTCCAGGTCTGAAGCCAGTTCGTTTACAATGGGCTTCAATCTTTCACATAAAACGCTCGAAAGGACCTTATATACGAAATTAAGAAGGCTTATCCCACGGTAATTGGCACAGATAGTGGGATCGCCTTTCTTGTGGATTGGGCAGAGCACACTGAGATTCCAATCGTTCGGAATGCATTCTTCCGACCATATTCTGCATAGAAGCTCGTAAATGCATTTAAGTAGAGCTTCGCCTCCTTCATCATAGTCGGGCAGCGGAACCTCAACGCTGTCATCCAAAATTGGGGTTTCCGAAATATCATCTCTATTGGCGGGATTGTTGTCAGCGTCGCCATTTAGAAGCTTAGAGAAGTGTTCCCTCCATAACGTCAGTGTACTCTGGACATCTGTCACTAGATTCCCGTTTTCATCCTTGCAGGAAGAGGCCCCGGTTTTAAAACCATCGGCAAGGCGTCTTATTTTTTCGAAAAATGTTCGGGCCTCATTCCTGTCACCATACATCTCAATCTTCTCCTGCTCGCGCTTTTCTGCCTCTCTTTTTTCCGCCTGAAAATATGTCTCTCTTCCCTCCTCTTTTCTTTGTATCGCTCCTTAGCAGCGCGTGTTACAACCGACTGCAGGGTGGCTTTGTAGGCGGCGTCTTTCTCTGCAGTGGCGTCGCGACACTCCTGGTCGTACCACTGGTTTCGGCGAGGGCGTTGGTAGCCAATCACCTCTTCAGCAGCCGCACGCATGGAGTTGGAAATGTGTGTCCACTGCGTGCATATATCATCGATTGGAGGAGTGCTTTGAAGCAGGAGTGAGAGTCGAGTGGCGAAAGCATCGGCTATCTGTTTCGATTGCAGCTTGTCGACGTCTAGCTTTCTCTGTGTAGGGTTGCGTGTATTCTTAGCTGCGCACAGACGTGTACGGATCTTGGCTGCAACAAGATAGTGATCCGAGTCAATGTTTGCACCACGGATCGTGCGTACATCCAATACACTGGAAAAGTGCCTTCCGTCGATCAAAACGTGATCAATTTGATTTTTTGTTTTTTGATCAGGGGACATCCAGGTGGCTTTATGAATATTGAGATGCTTGAATCTAGTGCTACTTACGACCATGTTTTGTGCTGCGGCGAAGTCAATCAGCCTCATTCCGTTATCGGAGGTGTTGTCGTGGAGGCTGAACTTTCCGATTGTTGGACCAAAAATATTTTCCTTGCCCACCTTAGCGTTGAAGTCACCAAGCACGATTTTTACGTCGTGACGGGGGCAGCGCTCGTAAGCATTTTCGTCCTTGTCTTCTGTCGGAGCGTGCGCACATATTAGGCTTATATTGAAAAATCTAACCTTGATGCGGATTATGGCAAGTCGTTCGTTCACAGGTGTGAATCGCAGGACGTGGGGCCGTAGTGTCTTGCCAACTACAAATCCGCATCCAAACTCGTGCTTCTCCGCATGGCCGCTGTAATGTTAATGTTGTGTGGTGGAGATGCGTACTGCGACCTAAATGAGATCTATTATACCTCCTTCTCAAAGCTCCGCTGGGTTTGCGGATTACAGAATTTCATCCAGTCCTATTTCTCTAATGAATTTGAGAATATTCTTAGGTTCAAGGGATGAAACCTGCTCTAGACTCAGCTCATAATTCCCCAGTGCTAGTTTACGTCTGCGAGCCACGGCGTCGCAGTTTGTAAGTAGGTGTATTGGAGTCTCCTCTGCTTCTTTACAGAAACGGCAGTTACTATCGGTCTCTATGCCCAATTTCATCACGTGGTATTTGAGTTTACAGTGTCCTGTAAGGAACCCCGTTAGAATCCTAAGATTCGGTTTGCCTAAGCTTATGCACAATTTTGCTCTCCGAGTGTTGAAATCACTGAGGAGCAATTTGGATTGTCTTAGCTTTGGGAGGCTTTTCCAAAGGTTTGAACGTTTATGCCTCTCCTCCCTTCTTAGTTCTTCTTTTATAGAATGTGTGCCCAATCCGCAGAATGGTTCTGGTTCTATAAATTTTGTGGCTGCACCCTGTCGCGCTAGACCATCGGCTTCTTCGTTACCCTGTATTCCTTTGTGTCCTGGGACCCAAAGTATAGTAACAGTGTTATTCTTGCCTAGTTCGTTGAGTTTTGTTAGGCATTCCCATGTTATTCTCGATGATATCTCATAGGAAACTAATGCTTTGATTGCTGCTTGGCTGTCTGACATCACAACTATATCCTGACCTTTGTATTTACGGTCCAGATTGAATTGTGCACACAGCTGTATTGCTAGGATTTCCGCTTGGAAGATACTGGGTGTTGTCCCCATAGGTTCAAAGTGCTTGGTTCTTGGCCCGTACACCCCTGCGCCTATACCTTTCAATGTCTTGGACCCATCTGTATACCATGCTATACTGTGTGGTTTCTTGACTTGCGATATCATCTCGCTGTCCCACTCTTTCTTGGTACTAAGCTTAATTCCGAAGTGTTTTTCGAAGTTATACCTTTTTACTATATCGTTTCTTGGTAGATCGATGTAGGGAGTGTGCTTTGCAATATCCTCCTTCTCTCTACTGCTGATAGTTTTACCTAAACCTGTCCCCTCTTTTGCAATGCACAACAGAGTTCGCTTGGCTACTCCCTCTATGACAAGGTGTAAGGGTGTTAGGTCCAGAACTACTTCTAGTGCTGCTGTAGGGCATGTCCTCATGGCCCCTGTGATGCATACACAGGCCAGTCTCTGCACCTTTGTTAGCATATTCCTCATTGTGGTTAGCTTGGTTCTCTCAGCCCATGCTATTGCACCATAGGTGAGGATGGGTCTCACCATCATGGTATACATCCAGCGGAGAATTGTTGGGTTACAACCCCAGCTTTTCCCCGCCAGGCTCTTACATACCATGAGTGCGCGCGTTGCTTTGTTTATAGTTACTTCTGCATGTCTTCTCCAGAGAAGCTTTGAATCTAGTGTAAGTCCCAGATACTTTACTTCTCCTTTGAAGGGAATTTCAGTGCCATCCATTCTCATTGTTCGGAGGTTTTGCAGGCTTCTTTTGTTAGTAAAAGATACTATGGTGGTTTTCGCTGGGTTGATACTTAATCCCACTGTGTTGCACCACTCCTTTGTTACTGACAGTCCTCTCTGTATCAGGTTACAGAGTGTATCCTCGAACTTCCCTCTCGCTATTAAGGCGATGTCGTCTGCGTAACCTTGACATTTTATGCCATTCTCGGTTAGCATCGTTAATAATTCGTCCACAACAAGACTCCACAGCAGTGGAGAAAGGACTCCGCCTTGTGGGCAGCCTTTTGTTGTTTTGATTCTTTTAGTGGTGTTTCTCACTTTTGTTTCTGCAGTTCTAGTGCTAAGCATTTGGCATATCCATCTGCTGAGCATATCATTTACTCCTTTTTTGTGTAAAGACTTCTTCACAGCCTCGTGAGAAGTATTATCAAAGGCTCCCTCTATGTCTAGAAAGGCACAGAGTACGGTTTCTTTGTTTTTGAAAGCTGACTGGATGTTGCTTGCCAACTGGTATAGCGCAGATTCTGTAGACCTGCCCGCCCTATACGCGTGTTGACAGGGGTGCATTGGTGCCTTCTCCAGAATCTCAGTTCTTATATAGTTATCTATTACCTTTTCCATTGTTTTAAGTACAAATGAGGTAAGGCTAATGGGTCTAAACGACTTTGGTAGCGTGTAGTCTATTTTCCCTACTTTTGGTATGAAGGTGACTATCGCCCTTCTCCATTTCCTTGGGATATAGCCCAGCACAAGGCTGCTTCTAGTTATTTTGACTAGGTGAGGCAATATAGTTTCTGCACCTTTTTGTAGAAGTGCAGGAAGGATGCTGTCTACACCTGCTGATTTGAATGGTTGAAAGGGTCTGAGTGCCCAATCTAGACGAGCCTTAGTACAAATACTCGTTGCAAGTTTCCATTCTTCTTGATTTGGAGTAATCTGTCTGTCTGCTGTCTCATACTCAGTTACCGGTGTACTGCCCGGGAAATGAGTTTCTAGAAGGTGACTGGCTCGTTGCTCTTCTCTAAGCGTATAGCTTCCGTCTGGCAATAGAAGTGACATTCTTGTCTCCACTCTGCCTTTAGCCATTGCTTTATGTATCCTGACTGCTGCTGGCGTGGAAGAAATGTCTTCACAGAAGGTTCTAAAGCTCTGTCTTTTGGCTTTCCTGATTTCTTTATTATACTCCGTCAGAGTCGCCGTGTAGTTGTGCCATTCTCCGTTGCGCTTTGCGGCATTAAAGCTGCATCGCACCTTCTTCCGGAGTCTGGTCAGCTCAGCGCTCCACCAAGGAGTATGTTTTGTTCTTGCCTTGTGCCCTGTTGGACAGCTAGATTCGCAGGCATTATATACTGCATTGTTTACTTGCTCTACATAGCATTCAAGTTCTAGGATGTTACTAATTATACTCCTAGCTTTTACGTTCTGTAGGTTTTCTTTCAGGTTGTTGGTGTATGTGTCCCAACTGGTATTTCTTGGGTTTCTTTTGGGTTCTGTCTCTTGACATTTCGCCCCAAATCTTAACTCTATTATTCTATGGTCAGACATTGAAGGTTCCATTGATACCCTCCATTCCCTAATCATACCCCCCACATCTGGGCTTCCTATGGTGAGATCTAAGACCTCTTCTCTAGCCCTAATTACAAAGGTAGGTGTTACCCCCACATTGAAAAAGTCTATATTACTACTTAAAAGAAATTCTAGAAGGTACTCACCTCTGGTGTTGATGTCGGTGCTTCCCCAAATTGTGTGGTGCGCGTTGCCGTCACAGTCGATGATTAGTGGAAGGTGCTCTTTCCTGCAATGCTCCACGAGTCTTTTTATCTCCGCTGGGGGAATGTTGAGATCGTCCCCAGGAAAGTAAGCGGATTCGATCACTATGGCGCGTTGCTTGCCATCAGTTTCGATGTGAGTCTCGATAACTGAAACGTCCCGCGTCATAAATTCTGAAAGACAAATATAATTAATATTTTTCTGCATTAGAATACATGCTCTGGTATTGATTGTTCTCTGATCCCAAGTTACCTGACCCTCTTTGCAGTAGAGGCCACTGACTTTTCCCCTGTAGCACCAGGGTTCTTGGATCAGCACGAAGCCCAGTTGTTCTGTGGTAAACCTCCGAGCAATAACCGGAAGCTGATAGTGGAGCCCCTTGACTTGATAGTCTCAAGTGACTCCCTATCTATTGAGAACGTGAGCATATGCCCACTTCCCTCATCCTTGGAGCTCATCCGGAGCTCATCCGGACTTAGCATTTGCCGGGGATATTCTTTGGGCAGAACCGCTATTTGGATGCCCTTAGTTATGCTTGCATAGCTTTTTCTATTTTTCTGCGGTTCTGGCTCGGGTACCTTAGCCCCTGGCACTGACCTACTGTTGCTTCCAGGAGCTATTCTGGCCTTCTTGCTCTCCTCTTCGTTGCCTCTGGTACCGGTGCTTCGCCAGCTTTACCCCGATGCTCTACCGCTCTTTCATGAGCTACTTCGGGTGCCATGCCCTGTTCCAGATAGCGCAGATACCATCTTACGCCTGCTCCACTAAGGACGACTCTTAGTGGGTCGTCTAGCCCTCCTGGCTCCCCGCGCTGAGGGAGGTGGACACGGCGACGTCTACTGTGGAAGGGCTTGTGTTTTTGCCCTTCTTCTAATTCCCTTTTCTGTGCCGCATCCTTGGATGTTGAAGCAGTTTCCGTGATTGGGATACTTTTTGGAGCCGACGTCGTATCATCCAGGTGTTCTTCCGGGGGAATTTTGACAGGATGTGATCTCCTGGGGCTCGCAGTTTTTCTTTGGTGGATGGTACTAGGCCTTTGACCGCTGTGGATGGTATGCTCCACATGGCCGCTGTAGTAGATATCACAGGGTGCATGCCGAATGCAACCCTGTCCCTTCCATCGCATTTCTTGGATAGCAGTGATATCAGCTTTGTATCTTTCCAAGACATCAGTCAGTTGGATAGAGGCACCTTCCCAATTAAGGGTTCGGACATTCCAGGTGCATATTCGTAAATCATTATCAGTTTTTCGTTTGCGGTAGTCGTCATCAGATTTGGGGATCATTTTTCTTCTTTTCTTATTTGTTTTCATTGAAATTGGTTTTTACGGGTGGGCTTCAAACCCGACGCACAACCTTTTTTAAGCCTAGGGAGGCCCGCTGCTCAGATTAGCCGCTAACTAACGGTTGTCAGTTTTGACGTTGCCCAGGAAATACCACGTGGAGGTTTGAGTTGACTTGTGGCGATTTCACAAAGATTATGCTGGCCTCGCCAGGTTCAGACAGTCAGACATGTTACATCGCCCCCAGATTACTTATCTTAATGACAAGTTATTAGAATAAAAATTATATTCTGCAAATGTACTCGAAAATACCTTTCCAGCGATGTAATTTCTATGTTAATATACTGACGTTTACACAGGTAAAATGGTACCACCATTTTTTTTGTTTGCGTAATAATATATAGATGAATATATATGCTTTGAAAACTACAAACAAATTGATGTAAATGATTCCAAGTTTTTAGAAAATCCTAAAGACATTTATTTAGGAGCCGAGGTATATTCGTCTTTAAATTCTACGCATAAATTATTCGCATGAGATGAAATGGATGAAATGGAAACATTGTTTAAAATTTGATGTCGATTTATACAATTGTTTATTACAAAAGTTTGATTTTGGAAATGATTTTCTAAAATGTGTCGAACTTTTAGCACATACGAATATTCTAACAAGGCAAGATTTCACTATTTTCAATTTGTGTATTTTTCTACCTAATGTCATCCATTCAGAAAAATTACAAGAAATTGACGATGAGTTGCATGAGTTGCGCCACATTAATTTCAGTGATTTTAATTTAATCAATGAAAATAATATTGAAACTTTTTGGAAAGTAATTTTTGATCAGAAACGTTCCGAACGATTCCGAAGTCTTTCCATTACTTACAAAACTAGTTTATGTGTTTTTAACGATACCTGTAGCAACAGCAAATATAGAACGTATGTTTTCACAAAAAGGTTAGGTTAGGTTAAACCGGATACCTTCGTGAAGGCTCACATAGACCAATTCAGGTCCTTAGTGGTACCAGAAGCGAACAAAAGAAACCTTTGTGTTTATTTAAAAGTCTTTAAAGATTTGGGTTGAGTTCGCAAACCTTAGGAGGGATTCCAGAGACACCCTGGCTACATCTTTAAGCGACGGAAATGTCGATTAGCCGAGGTATTTTAGTATCGATCTAAGTAGGGCAGGGCATGTGCATAATAGGTGCTCCAGGGTCTCCACTGTGCCCGGTTCCTTGCACTTCCTGCAGTTGTCATCCGTGGTGATGCCAAGCTTCCTCGCGTGGGCTGCCGTCATGCAGTGATCAGTGAGCATGCCCACTAGTGTCCTGCAATCTTTGCGCGGGCGTGCCAGGATGAACAGAGTTCGTTTTTTGCATTGTGCATTGCACATGATTTTCGAGATCTTACACGATGTCGTATCTCTCCATCTACGATTCACTGCTAGTGTGGCTCTTCTTTCGAGGTTCCTGTACAACTCTTGTAGCGGAGTAAGTACATGCTCTGCGAGTTCTGATTCCAGCCCGGCGCCTTCCTTTGCTAAACCATCTGTCATCTCGTTTCCCTCAATGCACTGGTGGCTAGGGACCCAGTAGATGCGCACTCTCTTCGAATCGCATGGTGCATCTAGTGCATCTCTGCCAGCCAAGACATTTTTGGACTTGATGCTAGCGAAGCGTATGGATTTGATCACCGCTTGACTGTCAACGAAAATGTTGATGTAAGAGTGTTGTGTGTCCATGCTGAGGGCTATCTCAGCAGCCTTCCTTATGGCAAATATTTCTGCCTGGAAGATACTGCAGTGGTTCGGTAGTTTATATGGCTGCCTTATATTAGGCTCTGCACAATACACCGCCACACCTACCCCCGTAGGCATTTTGGAGCCGGTTGTAAATATGTTGACCACCTGCTGTGCTTGTTCTATACCTTTGCACCAGTCATTTGGTCTCAGAAGAGTTCGTGCTTTGGAATTGACTATCGTGCTAGGTACCATGTAGTCCGTGCTACTAAGTAGATCCTTTCCGATTGTACAATGTCCAAAATTTTGAATGCGCATGTTGCTTACCGCCGTAAGGCGTTGTGCCGTTTTTCCGGCTGTTAGTTTTGCGTGTATGTCCAGGGGGTCCATATTTAGAATGGTTTCAAGCGCTTTAGTTGGAGTGCCCCCGTGATGCATAGCGCTGCCTGCCGCTGAGTTTTCTCCAAAAGCCTGAGGAATGTTGATTTGTTCACAGCCGGCCACCACACAATAATCCCATAGAGTAGAATAGGACGCAGTACCGTTACATAGATCCAGTGCATCAGAAAGGGTGAGAGACCCCAGGTACTGCCTAGCATCTTTTTGGATGTGTATAGCGCAATGGTGGATTTCTTCACCCTTTCTTCCACGTTGGTTTTCCATGACAGCTTGCTGTCCAGGACGACTCCTAAATACTTTGTGTGCGTTTTCGGTATGAGACGTATATCGTTCAATTTCGGTGGTATCCACTGTGGTATCTTGTACCTTTTCGTGAACAGAACCAGATCTGTTTTCTCTGCATTAATACTAAGACCGACTGAATTTGACCATCTAAGTACATCTTTGAGTGTGCTCTCCATTATGGAGCTTACTGTTGATAGACATTTCCCTACTATAATAATGCTTATGTCGTCTGCATAGGCAGTTATCCTCGGGGCTCTACCTGCGAACTTTTCTAGTAGTTAGTTAATGAACTACTACAAGATTCCATAGTAGTGGCGAGAGGACCCCTCCCTGGGGTGTCCCACTGCAAGCTTCCCTTTCCATGGATTTAGTGCCCCACTCAGCCCGCACCTTTCTGCAGCTTAGCAACTTGTCTAACCATAGGTTTGTTGCCGGTGGTGCCCCTAATGTACGAAATCCACTAAGGATTGCGGTGGTTGATACATTGTTGAATGCACCTGAGATATCTAGAAACGCCCCGAGTGCGTATTCCTTGTGGTGGAGGGCTTTTTCTAGGGTTACTACTAGGGAATGTAGTGCCGTTTCAACCGATTTCCCTTTCGTGTATGCGTGCTGGTTGGTTGATAACTGGATTGAATTGTTTCTTAGGTGCAAGTCAATCAGTTTCTCGAGCGTTTTGAGTACAAACGAGGTCAGACTAATTGGCCTGTAGTCTTTCGGACAGGGATGGCTGCTCTTACCTGCCTTCGGTAAGAATATAACTCTCGCTGTCCTCCAAGCCACAGGTACATAGTTTTGCCTGATGCATCCGTTAAATATATTCTTCAGTTATGGGACGACTCGCGATTCAGCCGTTTGCAACATGGCAGGAATTATACCGTCTGGTCCCGGAGATTTGTATCCCGAGAACGAGTTTATACCCCATACGATTCCGTCCGACGTTATTAAGTCGTGTGGAACCTGTAGCGGGGTTGTCCTGTGCCCTCGTATTGTAGCAGTGCTAGGAACTTCGGTACAGCCAGGGAAATGCGCCTTTAAAAGCACCTCGAGGGATTCCTGACTGCTCTCCGTCCACTGGCCATTGTCTTTGCGTAGCTGGCTCTGAATGGAGGAGGGCTGCTTTGAGAGTAGCTTCCTGAGCCTTGCTGTGTCCGCAGTTTTTTCTATGTTTGAGCAGAAGTTCTTCCACGAGTGTCTTTTTGCTCTGCGTACGTTTGTTTTAAAAAGTTTGAGCCTACATTTGTATTTCCTCTTTGTCAGCTATTTTAGCTAGTTTAAAGAAATCTTTTAGGTCGCTTCTTTGCTCTGTAAGATTCGGACTCCACCATGGTGGTCTGATCTTACGCTTTGTTCGCGTGGGCTTACAAGAGGCATGATAGGCCTTGAGAAGATGGACCGAGAGAATCTTCAGTGACCTTTCAATGCCCTCTTCCGTATTAATTTGTTTAGTAGCTGGTAATTTGGTCTCAATGATGCTTCTGAAGCGGTTCCAGTTAGTGTTTCTGGGGCTTCTAAAGATATTTTGAGCTGGAGTGTAGTTAAAGCTTATACTAAAGCTAATATAATTGTGGTCCGAGAAGGAGGGCTGTGCTAGCACCCTCCAATTTGTGACCAGAGTGTTGTTGTCGGAGGATATTGTTAGGTCTAACACGTTCGATGAGGTGGGGCCTACATACGTGGGTTCCTCGCCGATGTTAGCTACGCTAAGTTTATATTGTAGAATAAAGTTAAGTAGGAACTCACCTCGATCGTTGATGTCTGGGCTGCCCCATACTGGGTGGTGTGCATTGGCATCTACTCCGATGACAACTGCTTGGTTCTTCCCGCCGGCGACTGCTACCATTCTTTGTAGCTCGTCTGGTGGTGTGCGACGTCATGCGCCATGTAGCATGAGGCGACCAGGATCGGCTCGTCCGCGTCGCCCTCTAGCGCCACAACGGTAAGATCGTCAGTGCTGTAATGAGACATTAGATAAGTATAGATGCCTTTCCTTATAAGGATGGCTGTTCTTGTTCTACTTACTGTTGTTGCGAAGAACGTATTGAAGTTTTGTGACTTTAGGCCAGATACTGTATTGCCCGAGGCAATCCACGGCTCTTGTACTAAAGCCACATCGTAGCCTCCTTCCTCCAATACGAGAAGGAGTTCTGCGCTGGCGGTTTTGCATTTATGCAGGTTTATTTGAAGGACCTTCAACTCCATTAGGCTGAAGGTTCCTTTACGGGGTCAACTTTTGTGAGTGTGCCTCCGTCACCCGCATCTTCCAGACTGAGTCCTTGTCACAGCGTCGGTCACAGCTTCTAGGCCGAGGTCTTTTTCCATCTCTCCGGACTCTAGTGTGTTGCTGTTGTTGTCCTTGGGGTGGCGCTTTTTGAGGCGCAGATAAACACTACCAACGCCCCACGCCATCTTCCCGTAACGCGCATAGAGGATATCCTCTGCCTCCTTGTTGATTTGCAGGATGTAGTGCTGACCCCCGCTACTATCAGGTAGTGGATCAGCAACCTTCAACACCCTCCAATCAGCTATTGGCACGTCCGGATTTTGCTTCTGTAGAAGCTTCAGTGCGGACTCCTGCGGCACTACTCTTGGGAAGAGTACCTTCGCTTTTGGCAGGGACGGGATACTAGTCCTGTCCACTACTTCCAGTTGGGCACCCTCCCATAGGCCTTAGAGTGTCGGGGTTACTGCTTTCACCCAGTGCAGACTTGGATCGTCGTTACACTTTAGGATCTTAACCCCATTGAGCCAGCCTGCTCCATCGAATGTGGGCATGGGAGCGTCAGGTTGGGCTTCCAACCTCACGAACATCACCTCGAGAACCTTCATCTCTACGGATTTCCATCTCTCAAGGGTCATTTTGCCTTGGGGATCACTCCGGTCGATCAGTGCTACGATCAGGTGTCGTTTAGTCACGTCACTGGCCTTGGTTCTTACCTCCTGTTTAGGCTGCGGGATTGTGTTTGTGGTCGGTTTCTGCTTCTGTCGTTTGCTTGCTGGAGCTCCGACTTTCGCACTTTCCACCGATCTTTGGCGTTTTTGAGCAGCCTGCTCTTCTACTTTGCTCGCGAACTGCGAAGTCGTAGATGCAAAGCTTGGTCTGCTCGCGAAATGTATGCGACTCTCTTCCACCTTTAGCTTAGCCCAGGCGAGCGACTCCTTCTCTTTGGAAGAGAGATCAATCTTGCCTGACAGCCGGCTGCAGAGTTTAAGGGCCACTTTGTAGTTGGCCTTGGCCTTCAACCCCTCCTTTGACTTGGTCTTGGGCCCTTCCTTGCGGGAGGAGCTGGAACCCGCTGACTTATCCGGAGAGAGGAGAAGCCTGTCCTCAACTGAGTTTGCGCTATCGTGGTCCTAGTCTGCATCGACTATGGCACCCCTGCGCAGTAGTGTAGATGTTTTGGCAGTAGTTGTCTTTATGCCCGGGCCTGCTCCCGCCCCGGCAACATTTTTGGCAGTAGCTTTGCAACCGCTATGGCCTGCTCCAATCATAGGGGAGGTGTGACCGCTGGCGGCACGCAGTGAGGATTGCTTCTCACTGTGTCCGCCGGCGGCCGCTGGTTTTGTTTTGTTTGTATTTATTGTTTCTTCCATACAGTTCCCACGAGTGTAGGACAAAGGAAGATCCACCCCCACAAAGGTCCCTGTGCGCGGGTAAGGCTGGATAGTACCGGAGGGCGCCTGGTATCCGGTACGCTCCGTTTGAGACTGGACTATTTTTAATGGGCCTCAAGCGTAGTAAATCCTCGGCACGGGTCGCATAACACCTGGATTCGGCCCATCGGAGGGACTAGGTGTGGGATAGGAGAGGTGAGATATAGGATGAATAGGAAAGGTATGGGGAGTGAAAAGGGGATATAGGTAGGAGTGAATAGCTACTAGTGCATCGCCAGGATGCAATGGCCTGCATGACCTAGGACCCCTTTTAGAAGCTTGCGCTTCTGTCATTCCAGCCCATTGCATCCTAGCGACCTAAGCCCCACACCAGCGTCAAGGTTGCTATTCCAGTGGGGGGTTTTCACAAATAAATATTAATAAAACTAAAATCAGAAATAAATTGGAAATTCCCCCCTTGTGTGTGATTGTTTGAACAAAATATTTTTTAAGGAAAAACGATTGGAACTGCACAAATTTCAAACAATCATCAGAAATAATAAGCAAGTTTGATCGAAATATGTATAAAAAATTATTTAATTTTTTAGATCTCGTCATCATTTCATCATTTGTGACTGTTCGATTTTTTTTTAAACAGTCTTTCCATTGTAAAATTTCACAAAAGGTTTGATATAAAATTTATCTCTGATTTTGGGTTTATTACTACAGAATTGAGAAAAATGCTTTCTACATTTACTGTTGCTTCAGAATTTAACAAAACAGCATAAACAGCATTTCCTTGTAATGAAAAGACTTGGAATTACCTCCACATTTATAAAATTAATCTACTAAAATTAATGTGATTTAATATCGTGTAAAATTATTTTATATAGGATGTAATTTGCTATGATCTCAAAAAATGGTAATGAAATTTACATTCATATAAATATCAAATGTTTATTTATACAAATTTTGAAGTTTTTTAATAAATTGATAATTTAAATGATTTTAGTTAATGAATGCTTTTGTTTTCTTTAATATTTAATTTAATTTAAACACATTATTTCGAATACAATAATAAACATTTTAAAGCACAGATTTTAAAAATATATGATTTAGTTATTTTTTTTAGTTCCACTTTTTTCACAAAAAAATAGGTTTTTTTCTGAAAATTAAAGTTTAAAAAATGTTGCAACACTGCTTTTGATTTAAAGGTAAAAAACATTTTAAACAGATGCCTGTCAATATATCAAATTCACAAACCTATTTTTTTTTCTTTTTTAAATTTTTAATCAAATGTCATTCTATTTATCAAAGTCACAAACGAAAATTACAACTCTTCGTACTTTAAAGCATCAGTATTCTCACTTTAATTACAAGACTCTTTAAACTAGTTTATGAATACAACGCTTTTAAGGAGTATTTTAACTTTAAAAAGTATTTTAACTAATGAATGTTTGAAAGCTGTTTTAAAATGTTTTTATGAATAATGCTACATGTTTTTATTTTTTTCTCCCTAGCTGCAGTTTGCTACAGGTCGCCGGTGCAACACCGACCTTCTGCAATTATTACGTTCTGAATAAGCAGCATTTTTAGGACAAAAATTGATAAAAATTCAAACATTTAAGTATCATGTGTTTGTAACCCTTATCGATGTCATAGCCTTGAATCTTTCTTTTCTGATCTTAATAGTAAAATTATTGATTATGATTTCTTTTATGTCTGTGGTGATTTTAATGTTAACTTACTGCACAATTATTCTTCCTCTGATAACTTAAGTGTTGTCCTTGGTTTACGAATCGTGTTTTAGTGAGGTTAAGAAATAAACTTCACTCGAAACGGAAAATAAATCAGTGACCGCAAATAATAATTATTTCTCATCGTTGACTATTTTAACTATTTAACTATTTCTTTCTTTCGTTTATTTTTGTGACAGGAAATAATAATTATTTGCTGCTATTTATTTTTTTTAGCAAAATAAATTCGTTGCATAGAAATCGAAATTTACTTCAAATTGGCACTTACTCTTGAAATCATTGCCAAGGACCTTGGATTCATTTTTGTTTTTATGCTCTTAAAAACTAAATTCTTCACCAGTGTTCGGACTTTACTGCAATTGCATTAGATTGCAAAATTTAATGTTCTACTGCGTCACTGCGGTTTTTTCGAATCTACTGCGACTCGCAACCAACATTTTTATGGATACTTTTGCGATATATTGAAAATATGAAAGCATTGTATTGATTATAAAAATTTAGCTTCAGGGTCCTATTACATCTGTATACTGTGGTCTTAGCGTTGAAACAGAAGAAAGTTATCTATTAGATGAAGTTGTCATTGTTAATTAAGTTATACAGTAGACTCGCGTAAAAGTTAACCGAAATGTCCCAAGAATAATTAACTTTTTCAAACTATTAACTTTTTTAAGCAGTTTTCTAAATTAACAATAATGCATTAATAGACATATATTTATCGAAAATAACACGCTAAATTTATTTCAATGACTTAGTTTTAATCATTACATCTAAAAAGATGCTTAGATTTAATTCGTACCGGATGGTTTAAAGTTCACAGTAACTCCTGACCAATTAATATGTATTAATTTATTTAAAGAAGCAGTCGAGACGTTTTCTTTTGTATAAAAACTCTTGGCAATTTTCGTGTGCATTTGACAAAGTCTGCACATGATTTATATCATTATTTTTTTATTTACTTTATTAAAATTATGTTATACAATTTATTACTAAAAATAAACAAATAGCATTAAATACATTTTTTTCTATACAATGTCCCATATTCGAGAGCTCTAGTCCAATTAAAAGTGATTAATTTTTTTCTACTTTTCATAGATATCTATCGTATGCTATGTCTGAGTATATGAACTCTTAAAATAACATTAATGTAATGAAAAGAATAAAAAAAAACATTACTTGAATATCTTAAGACTAATTGTAAAAATATAAAAAAAGAGAGAACAAAAAAAACAAAGAAGAAAAAATTATTTTTCAAGCCACCAATACTTATTGCAATTGAGATTTGTGTATAAAATAACATCTTTTTCAGGAATACTCATTTCAAATCTAATATCATTCATTAGGAAGTTATTGTGTATAGCTTTATCATTAGCACGGCGGTGAAGATGATAAAAATTGGTTTCGCATTTCCATTTTGTATAAAACCTTTGGAATCTAAATATAAAATGGATTCGGGTGGAACGTAACCCTTTTGAATTGAGTTATTTATAAAATTATAGTTTATATAGTATGGTTCAAAAATTAGGTTATTATCTGAATTTGAAACACAGTTGACAATATGGTCACGAATTAACTTTATTATAAAGTTGTCAATACGATTAATTTTAGATGTGTCATACAATCTATTATTTGAAATATATTTAATATACCTGATGCATTTAGATCTGTAGAGGTTTGTACAAGTTCTGAGAATTTTCTTTCAAAAATTCTTATTTTTTCCATATAGTAAGGAGATATATTGAACCAGATAGGGCATCCGTAAGTTATAGTTGGTTGAATTAAAGATTTATACATGAGTATTTTAACCTTAGATTTTACATATTTTGAGAAAAACAAAAATGTATACTTAAAGAACGCATTTCTTGCTTTAGTGAGCTGAACTTTTAAGTGTTCATTAAAATATAAGAATTTATCTAAGTGAATGCCTAAATATTTAACTGTTTGCTTATTCGGAATTTGCACATTATTGAATCTGGAATTTATTGTGAATGATTTCAAATTTTTTTTTATGTTATTATTACATTTTCCTACAGGCAAACGAAATAAAATAGTTTCGCATTTTTCAATATTTATTTTAAGTTTCCAGTCAACAGAAACTTCTTAAATTTTAGTAAATGCCATTATTTACATCATTATTATTTTTATACCATTTTATCAAGGTATTGATATTTCAACTGTTTGAAAAATTAATACGCTCAAAAAAGTTAACACAAAAGTTGACTTTTTAGAGCAGTACGTGGAAGCTGAATCTCGGTTAACTTAATTGAGCGATTAAAATTTTCGCGAGTTAACTTTTCCGCGATTTTACTATATAAAGTTAATTAGTTTTATGATCTATTGAATTATTACATGAATTAAATTGCTAGCTTTAGATCAAGTTAGTTTTTAAGAAGGCAACAACAACAACAACAACTCTGTATAGAGTCAATCACTTAGCTGACTAGACAGTCTGTTTCGGAAATTGCTACATTTTCCTCTTAATTAGTCTTTGAGTGATTAAGCTGTGATCAACTCACTGTTTAAATTAGTATATGACTTCGCAGATTTAGGAATTCATTCTTTTGAATTGTATGGCTGCTAATCATATGACATTTCAAAGCTGTAAGGCTACTTACAGATCACCGCCATCAACTCTACCAAGGTTGCCATCTGTTCTAGTTGCTTCTTTTTATTTATTTCAGTATTCATTGGTGTTCGACAGTTTGTCGATATGCACCATAGAAATGAAACGAGTTTTTTGCTTCGCCAGAAGCTAGTGTTCTAACTGAAAGGTTAGGCTATTTCTAAGGTGAAAGGTGGTGGAGTTGTTGTTGTTGTTGCCTTCTTAAAAACTGACTTGATCTAAAGCTCGCAATTTAATTCATGTTATTATTTTAAAGTTTTACATAAGTTTTTGCGATCGAATAAATAATTAATTTGATTAATAAGGACCGTGATTGAATTTGTCTACGGCAAATATATTTTGAATCAGTAAGAAATATGTTTCTGCAACATAGAAATATATAGTATTTATATAGTTATGTATATATTTGTCTGTATATTATGTTATTATTATAAAATGTACATACATTAGTAGTAAATGTACGCACATGATTGTAAATAAAAAAGTATAGCAGTGAGGGGACTGCCGACCGAAGCAAAAAACCTATATATAAAATATTAATATTCCCTGGAAGACGTTGTCCTGCCACGGACAACGGTTTCGGACTATGCTACATGTAGGATGGATTTGACAGGTCGGACGGACATGTAGGATGTGCGAAAGCTCATACTGCAGCCCGTCCTACATGTAGGATGAAATCAAAAAATTTTAAAAGTTCCGCTCTGATCTTGTTCTTCTCTGTGCGTCCTTGTTTATAGATTTCCTTGGTAATTGTTGTTGGCGCAGTTAGCCGGAAATTTTTTGTAGACGTTGTGAATTCTAATCGTGTAGGTACAGTCGGCATATGATATTAGAATTATATTTGTTAAGAGCCTATAACAATTTATTAAATTTTTTATATATTACTAAAACTATTTCTTTTAAGCAAAAGTGTTACCATATCAGAAATACATATAATTAAAGTAATTTATTTAAATTATTTCATTATTGAATTAATATAAAAAATTAAAGCTTATTTATATCTATTTATATCATAACACTAACACAATATACATGTTCACCATATCTATATTGCGTTGTGTATTAAAAATAGAATATTTTAAAATTAAGAAATATCTATAGCTTATAAATTATCTATAATTCATTTAAGAAATTAAAGCTAAACAGTTTTAAAAATGGAATGCTTAGGATAAGCAGACTTTAGTTATTCAATTACTACTGAAAATATTAATTATTTTGCAGGTTTAATACGTAATTGTTATTATACAAATATACATAAATATTCTTTAAATTTCCTCAATGAGCTAAATTGTTCATATATATAAACTATATATAGGTAAATATGTATATATATTAGGGCGGGTCAATTTGTATGGACGAATTTTTTGGAGGTCTGGCTCAGCGAAATTCGTAAAATACATGTAATTTCAAGACTTTTTCTCCACTACAGCATATACATATTCTGAAAAAAAGCTGTGCGGACTTTCGTAAATAGAATGTGCGGACTTTCGTAAAATATGAATGTATGAATGTATGTATATGAATCTATTTACGAAAGTCCGCACAGCTTTTTTTCAGAATTTGTATATGCTGTAGTGGAGAAAAAGTCTTGAAATTACATGTATTTTACGAATTTCGCTGAGCCAGAATTTGACCCGCCCTAATATATATATATATATATATATGTATATACAGTCATGTGAAAATTAATAGGGACACCTGTATTTTTATACGAGTATTTCAAGCTGCATGAATTACATACAAGGTGCAACAGATATAGCATTAATTCCCTCGGGTGGTGGTTTCTCGTGATAAGGCGAGTATAAAACTTTATGGAGTTTCCTCCCACATTGTACAACTTTCAAGATACATGGTGTTTTACGGTTTTCGTACGTGTTTAGTATTATTGATCTAGAATCTAAACTACTCACCATAAAGTAAAAAATAATATTTTGTATTTTAGAAAAAATATCAACTTTTTCATCAGTATATCAATCATTTTCGTGTCATGTGCTGCAGCGAAGCAAAAATTTAGAGATTATCCAACGAAATATCAACAAATTTTCTATCTTTTGTTTTAGCGGAGCTGTTATTGTCCAATGTTAAAATTTAGAAAAATACTGTTGATTAAGTGTATTTTTACATGAAAAAAAGACATTTTAAATTTGGACGATTACAGCTCCGCTAAAACAAAAGATACAAAATTTGTTGATATTTCGTTGAGTAATCTCAAAATTTTAGCTCCGCTGCAGCTCATGACACGAAAGTAGTTAATATAGTGATGGAAAAGTTGATATTTTTTCTAAAATACAAAATATTATTTTTTATTTTATGGTGAGTAGTTAAGATTCTAGATCAATAATACTAGACACGTACGAAAACCGTAAAACACCCTGTATCTTGAAAGTTGTACAATGTATGAGGAAACTCCATAAAGTTTTATACTCTCCTTATCACGAGTAACCACCACCCGAGGGAATTAATGCTATATCTGTTGCACCTTGTATGTAATTCATGCAGCTTTAAATATAAAAATACAGGTGTCCCTATTTATTTTCACATGACTGTATGTGTTTTTGATACGGTAACACTTTTACTAAAAACAAATAGATTTACCAATATTATATATACTCTTTAATTCATATGTATAAACTTTTTTCTAAATTATTTCGATGTCATATGCTAACTGTAGCTACAAATAAACATCCACAAAAAATTAAAGCTTACTGTACAACAATAACTACTTAGCAAATTTACAACAACAACGCAAAGAGAATTACAAGATCCCAGCAGTTGCGCAGCGTATGAGGGGATGAACCGAATTGGCGGCGTAAAATATACAGCAATTTGCATGCTATACTTTCTGTTTGCCTGCTAGCTAGCACTTAGCACTTGCTTGTGCTACTGGTAATGGCACTTAGAGGATGTTGGCTAGCAACAAATTTTGCACTGCACTTGCTGGTGGTGGCACTTGGAGGACGCTCGCCAGCAAAGAAAGCCAATTTAACTTTGCTGCACTTGCTGATGTTGGAGACCGTTGACCCACACACACGCACACACAAACTCAAGCACTTTCGTTCATTTTTTTCATTGATTTGTTATTTTTTAAGTTTTTTAAGTTTACAATATTACAAGTTTACGAAATATGTTGCAAGTACAAGCTCTTGAATTAAATATGTCGCAAATTGATAAAATGTAAATAAAATAAAATATTTGGGCTAAAACACAACCGAAATGTGAAACGTCAAAATTTGCAATTGTCAAAATTTCATCGTCCATTTGACACTGCAAAAGAGACAAATTTATTTCAACACACACAAATTTTATTCAACCTGATATTTTCTATCCTACCACGACTGAAAAGTTTCCTTTTTACACACACCCTTTATGAAAAAATTTATTAATAAAACAATGATAGTCTGCAACTCTGAAAATAAAATGGCACAGTGGTGAAAATAAAAAGCCACTGACAAATACAACATGTGTGAAAATTGTCAAACTTTGTTTGACGATATGTAATAAAATAAGAGCATGCATGTAATTATTTGAATGTTCAACATATTCCTTTATCACAACTTAAAGATTAAAATGTTAAAACACTCAATCCATACATTATTTTTCTTGTTTGCAAACGAAGTTCCAGCAGAAAAAAGCAGAAAAAGAAGAAGATCGATCCATTTTTAAATCTCACCATGAATAGCAGCTGTTTGAGTAAAAGCAAATTTTTCTAGGATTAATACAACAACTGAAGAAATTGCCAAACTTTAAAGGCATATATATACCAATTTAAACCGAATTAATAATAAGTTTTGGTGGCAAACATCTTATTGCAACCAAAATTAAGTATTTTTATACTAACAAACAGACTATATGCATTAATTTCAGGAGTTGCCAAGTGATTTCTTTATGAGCTTGCAGCCGACTAAGAACAAGAGTGACGATCACTGTTGATTTTTTTTTGCACAAATACATGCACAAATACAACATTTACAATTGCACAAATACAACTTTTTTGAGGTTATTTTTTGTAATTTTCCTATCTTGTTATCTTTGCTGTCTGTATTGTTGACGATTTCCTTGGAAAAATACCATGATGCAAACCAATGATTTACCCTCTATCAAAATCGTTCAACGCGCCTAAAGAAGTTTTCACTTCAAAAATCAAAAAAGTACTTTGAAAAAAATTCGTTTTAGTCTTTTTTTTTTAAATTCACTGCAATTAATGAATTTTCAACCCTTGCCTGAGTGACAATTTTGACGCTTCAGTTGCAATGACACAATGCTGCTGGCTGGAGTGGTTCCTCCCTGTACGGTCTTACCTTACTTCTTTGATGAGCCTGCAGTCAGTGGTTGCAAGTGGAAGTTGCAAGAAGGCCTCGGCTAAAGGAACGCCTCCCACTAAAAGGAAGAGAAATGCTGCTCGGAAAGCAGCGTTTAGAGTACAGGATCGCATTGCGCGAATCCCCGAAAATCAACGTACCGAGGAACAGAAGTCGTCCTGTAAGCAGGTGGTGAGCATCTTGGAGGAGTCACAGAGCGATGCCCCCTAAGCGTCAGAGATTTCAAGAAGAGGTCCCTCTGCCGAAGGCAAAGAAAATCTGTGGTAGCACAGCCACTCCTAAATTGTTTAGCGAGATCGCAGCTGGGCAAATTACCATTGCGGTAATTGATAAAGGCGGTCTGGATGGCAGCATATCGCCTGATAAGTGGAGGAGCGTTGAGGACAAGTTGTCCTTACTGTTCATTCCGCTCATGAAGGAATTTCCTGGTACGGGTCCTTTTTGTCGCGACAGTGGATGGCATCAGGGATACGTGAAACTGATCGCATGTACTAACCAAAGGTCTCTGGACCTATATAAGGTAGTCATTTCCAGGGTTGGTGAGGTATGGCCGGGTGCGAACCTCGCGGTCATAGATAGGGACCATATCCCTAACAGACCAAGAGCGCGAGCTAGTGTCCCTGCCGTATACTCTAACCCTCAAACTATCCTCGATACGATCAGGTTGGGAAACCATGACCTGCCAACAGCAAATTGGAAAGTGACACGGGTTGAAGAGCCAAAGAGGGACTTTAGATCGGTAACCTTAGTTATCAATCAGAATTCTCTGGCCTTCTTGTCATCTAAACTGTTATCACCTGTTAACTGAGGACATGGTAGACTTTGGTTTCTCATCTATCGTATTGAGGATATACTAGAAAGATGAGGCATCATTGGAGGAAGTTCAGGCTTCCAACCCAATTAAAGATGCCTCTTCCACTCAAACCTGCTCCCCTGCACCAGATCCTGAGGGAACTAGAGCGAGATTTAAGAGATGACCTTCTTAAATCGAACGATGACTCCGATACAACAGTCGTGGAGGTTAAGTTGCCTACTAACAGCCTTGACACTGAGAGTAGCGCAAATTAACCTCCATCACTCGAAAGCTGCGTCCGCCAGTCTAATCCTCCGTCTGACTAAGGATCGAGAACACATCTTCCTGATCCAGGAGCTATGGGTAGTCCGCGCCGTGGTATGCGGACTCAGGACTCCAACATACACGTTAGTGTATACAAAAGCACAAGGTAAACCAAGAGCGTGTATTCCAATCAAAAAACTCTGAGTGCATTTACTCTCTAATTTCAGTAATAAGTAGTGTTCGACCGAACCCGGAATTTTGGCCGCAACTGAGACCGAAACCGAAACTGGTTATTAATATGAAAATTTAAGTTTTTACAAATAATTTTTTTTTATTAACAGTAAACAAAAATATGTGTACTTAAACATAAGAAAGAAAACTTAATAAAAAAAGTATTTGAATATTGAAGTTTATAGTAATTTATTAAAGTTTACTATAATAATAAATGAAATCATTTTTTTATTTTATTTTTTATTACAAAAGTATTGCCGACTTTATATCTTCCGTACACACTCAAAATAGTATCCTCCTACAAAATACATTTTTATAGAACTACAAAGAAGAAGTCCTCTCCCCTGTTCTAAAAATTAATGTGGAAACATTCCTCTCCCTTGTTATGAAAATGCCCGGCCAGGATTCGAACCTGGGACCCCAAAGCGACAGTCAAGCGCGTTACCACTAGCCTATCGAATTCTATAATAAGCGGCTAGGAAACAATGATATTAATATTTTATGTTGTCATTGCTTGACAATAAGTAAAAGTTTCCACATGCATTCTTAAAGAAGCGGCTTGGAAACAACATAAATACAAAACTACCCTTAAACTTCTGAAAGATACGGTGGGGAATGCTTCTTTATAACTTTAAGATGGAAGCTTTCCGATTTTTCTGGAGGAAAGTTTAATTATCAATTTTTGGCTTCAGTACCTATAAAACTTTAATATTAATTGCAATAGAGATGATAAAATCGAAAATGATAGTATCGAACGCATAAAATTAACAAAAATGTTTTGTGTTAATACGATAAATCAAATTATAGACGAATTCATAATCTTTGTTTCGTACAATGCGTTGTAAATATTTTTATTAAACCAAACTTATATATTTGAATTAAATGACTGATTCAAGAAATTTTTACCAAATTCGCCCTCAATATGGCCGAATAGCCGAAACTGACAAAAAGGGATATAACTGGCCGTAACCGAAACCGAATATTCGGTCGGACACTAGTAATAAGGACACCGTGGCCATAAGTGTCGAGATGAGCCAAGGTAGTTTGTGGTTCATTTCAGCATATCTTGCGTACTATCACGAGGTCCTCCCGGATGAGAACATGGTAAGACTGGTCTAAACATCTAAACATAAGTAATGTAGGCAGGATTTTTTAAATATTACCCTTGCCTCTGACCATATATCTAATAGAATAAGGAACTGGAGAGTTTCAAAAGAACACTGTTTTCAGACCATAGATATATTCTCTTTGATGTTGATGACTTTGCTACAAAACAGAGCAGCTTTCGCAATCTAAAAAAGTTAACTGGCATCTTTACTAAGACACGTTTAAAAAGATCTCTCAACTGTAAGCAATCGCTAGTCTTCCTAGTTGAGAGTCTAACAAAGTCCATTAAGAATGCTCTCGATACCGCTTGTCCGATAAAAACACCAAGAGGGAAGTATAAGCCACCCTGGTGGAACAAAGCAATCGAGGAGCTCCGTAATAAGTCCAGAAAACTCTGTAATAAGGCAAATGCCACTAGATCTTCAGATTCATGGACGAACTATAAAGTTGCTCTAAAGGAATATAAGAATGAATTGAGAAAAGCACAAAGACAAGCCTAGAGCATTTTTTGTGATAAAATAACACAAACCTCAGGGGCGTCAAGGCTTAAGAAAATCCTAGCTGCGGTTCCCCCTCATTCAAGCTTCATGAAAAAGGAAGATGGTACTTGGACCACCAATAGAGGGTAATCCTAGAAACTCACTGTCCGGGATGCTCAGAGATATGTTATACTCCAATTCGGGAAGATCAGTTACCATCTGTGAACAGATCCCTAAAAATACTCACACAAACAAAGCTCAAATGGGCAATCAATAGCTTTAAACTATTGAAGTCACCAGGACCTGATGGTATAGCTCCCATTGAAATTCAGAAGTCGTACAGCATCACTAAGTAGCGGCTTTTGTTGATCTACCAAAGCTGCCTTGACCTAAATCACATTCCCAAACGTTAGCTTAATGTGAAGGTTATCTTTATACCTAAGGCAGGCAAAAGCTCACACATAAACCTAAAAGGCCTTCGAACAATTAGTTTCTCATCTTTTCTTCAAAAATTCCTCGAGGGATTAATTAATCGCCATTCACTTGAGATTGAATATAGAAAAAAAGGCACTGTCAGTAGCACAACATGCTAACACCAAAGGCAAATCCGTGGAAACAACTCTCCACTCCATAGTTTCTATTATTGAAAAATCCCTCACTCAGAAGGAATATACGATGATAGCTTTTATTGATATAGAAGGGGCCTTTAATAACTTCGAAGAAAATCTATCAGTAATGAGCTAACAGAGCTTGGTGTGGATGTCGCGCTGATAGCACTGGTAAATCAAATGCTAGTTGGCATTACTGTAAGTACAAAATTTTGTGAAGCATCCACGTTAAGATCTGTACCAAGGGGAACCCCTCAGGGAGTGGTTCTTTCGCCTCTACTCTGGAATTTAGCAGTAAACGAACTGTTAGTAAGACTGGAATTAGAGGAGTGCAGGGTGATAGCTTATGCCGATGACGTTGCTATTGTTACCTCTGGAAAACATTTACTTTTCGAGATATTATGCAAAATTGCCTAAATACTCTAGTCAACTGTGCTATCAGCTGTGGGCTTAGCGTTAACCCAAACAAAACTGAGTTAGTGGTTTTCACCAGAAAATACAATTTACCTCTAATTAGTTCTCCTAAACTGGGAAACACAAGACTTAGCTCTCAGATAAAGCAAAATACCTGAGACTTATACTGGATAGGAAACTAAACTGGAAGCCTAATCTGCTCGAGAGCGCCAAAAAAGCGAATATTGCCCTGTACTCCTGCAAAAAAGCGATGGGTAGCAAATGAGGCTTACAACAAGTGTTACTCACTGGCTATATACAGCAGTTGTAAGGCCAATCTTGCTATATGGTGCTATTGTTTGGTGGTAAGCACTCGAAAAACAGACTTACCTAAACTTTCTCCGTAAAGTTCAAAGATCAGCGGAACTGTACATCAGTGGTACCATAAGAACCACTCCGACCGACGCATTAGACACAATGCTCCATCTTACACCACTTGACATCCTAGCTAAACAGATGGCTGCTTATACAGCCATCCGCCTAGAATAGGGCTGCCATACGTCTCCGTTTTCCCGAGTAGATAAGCTATGAGGCTTCTAAATCAAAAACGCGTGTATTTTCTTATGGGCCTCAAAATTCACAAAATTGTGCCCGACTGCGCAGTCGGCGTAGTACGATCGGTCTAGTTGACCGATAGTAGGGTGGCTAAAGCGTGTTGTTGTTGTTGCAAATTGGAGATAAGCATGCAAGATGTACGGATGGAGGGATAGCTAGGGGGTATGATTGGTCAAGCTAGCTGAAGTAGAACGGTTGAAGCGTGCTGTCGTTATAAATTGGAGATAAGCACGCAAGATGGACGGACGGACGGATTGATAGCCAGATGGGCTATGACATATGTTCTAGAAGCTTCTAGAATGTTCTAGAAGCAAGTGAAATTGGAGATAAGCATGCAAGATGTACGGACGTAGGGATATCTAGGGGGTATGATTGGTCAAACTAGCTGAAGTGGGAGATAAGATAGTTTTATCTGACTGACCTATATGTATATATTCCGTTTTTTCTATCTCTTGTAACGGATCTATAGGAACCATTTCGATAAATTCCTCATACGCCAACTCATTTACTATCAACTTTCTTATACTGAATCCCAGCACCTGTCCTATACTGTTTGGTTATGAAAAATCTATGTCCACGGAGGATACAATTTCAATTTTAAGAGTGTTGCTGTTTGATTTAATTTCCGGGAAAATTGAATCATCAAGGTCTCTTACGGCTGATTTCAAGAAAAACCCAATATCTTCAAATTCATATGAACCAACTGGTATTGTAATAGTATGCGGCCCGATATGAAATAAATTGTTATGGACATCTATATTGGGTATAGAATTAAATGTTACAAAGTCTACAAGTCCGCAAACATATTTTGTTGCCAATTCAATTGGTGGAAAATATTTTCCAACAAGAGTTGACGTGGTTCCGCTTAAAGAGATTGTTATAGACATTATGAGTAGTCGTAATGAACTGAGCATCTATACATATTTTTCCCCGATTTAGTATTAAATAATGACTAAAATAGTTTACAATATTCTTTATTCATATTCAAATTAAATTTTGCTCAAAACATGAAGATACTAACTGACTCTGATAGTGATATTGATACTTATCTGATATTGATGCTGATACTGATCGGATGCTGATACTTATCTGATACTGATCTGATACTGATCTGATACTGATCAGGTACTGATCTGATACTGATCTGATACTGATCAGGTACTGATCTGATACTGATCTGATACTGTTCTGATGCTAATCTGATACTGATCTGATACTGTAGTAAACAGTTTTACAGTTAGATGTAGTAAGTCGTTAACAATTATTAATAACTAGTTGACATCAATCGCGTCGGAAGCGAATTTCATCTGGGGGGGCAGTACAAATGGGGGGCAGTACAAATGGTGGTGAAAAAAAGTTCACCAAAATTTCTTCACATGAAACATGAAGAAGAGAGAAAGAAGAGGAAAATATATAATACAAAAATATTATCGTTGTAAAAAACTGATATTTTGAATAACTTTTCCTTTAAAATTGTTTATCTAGCTAAAAAAGTGGGGGGGCAACTGCCCACCTTGCCCCCCGCTTCCGACGCCAATGGTTGACATAAACTAATTTGTTCATGTCAACATTTTCGATTATTCTCATAAAAACGATAAATTGATTCTATTTTCATATGTGTGTGTTTTATTTGGGCGTTTGTTACATAGAATAAAAACATAATTCAAATAGTAAACATAAAAATTTTAAGTTCTTGGGATTTCAGCTTTAATCATGAACGAAATATTAAATGTCCTTAAAAAACCAATATATGATGAGAGTATTATAAAAAGGGATTACCATATTTAAAATCTCCATATTTAAAATCATTCAACAATAACGATGAGATTCGTATACCAATTCAAAATCAGGACCTCTTTGTCTTACCAAGTGAGAGTATGATTTGCATTCATGGCTTCATAGTAAAACGTGAAGGTGGAAAAGATGTGGCAACAACAGGTGTGAAATTTAAAAATAACTTTGTGTCATATTTGTTTGACGAAATTCGATATGAAATTAATGGTTTTGAAGTTGATCGTACACGCAATCTTGGAATTTCATCCACCATGAAAAATTTTGTATCATTGAATAAAGCTGAAAGTGATGCATTAAAAAACGCTGGTAGGTGCCCTGATGAAAGTCCAACTTTGGAAAAAAATCACTTTAGTTGCTGTATACCACTAAAAATGTTGATGGGATTTGCCGAAGATTACACTAAAATAATATTAAATTCGAAGCATGAGCTTATCCTTCAACGTTCTTCGTCTAATGATAGATCATATTATCCTACTAATGCCGCAGATCAATTAAAATTGACAATACTGGATATAACATGGAAAATGCCTCACATACAACTATCGGACTTTTCGAAATTGGAAATGTACAAGATAATTAATAATGAAAACCCTATTTTAATGGCTTTTCGAAGTTGGGACTGTCATGTAAATCCTAGGATTTCAGAAAGTAAAAGTACAAAGGTTTTATGGAATGTAAAACTGAGTCAGCAAAATGAAAGACCTAGATTTCTTATAATTGGCTTACAAAATGAGAGGAGCAAAGAGGAAGGAAATACATTCGACCATTGTAATATAACTAATTTAAAAGTTCATTTAAACTCTGATTCATATCCCTATGATGATTTAAATACGCGCTTTGAAATGGGACAGTATGCTCTTCTATATGATATGTATGCAAAATTTCAACAAAGTTATTATTATATGCGGGAACCTCAACCATTGCTCAATGTTATTGAATATAAGGCAACAGCGCCACTTATTGTTGTTGATGTAACACATCAAAATGAAGCAGTTAAAACAGGACCTATTGATGTACGAATTGAGTTTTACACCGAAGCAAACAAACCGATTCCAGACAAAACGTCAGCTTACTGTTTGGTTATCCATGATCGTTTAATTGAATACACTCCTCTAACAAATGAAATCATAAAAATTATTTAAATATAGCAAATCAATAAAAGAACAATAATGATTCATATATAAATCAACTCGTTTTGTTTTATTTATATCAGCATAGTTGCGTATGGTCATGGTTATGATATCGCTTTCAATCGTTAGCTTAATTTATTTTGCTGCTTTCATACTTTGTTTTTACATTAGTCAGCCAACTCATATTAAATTTATTAAAATGCATAACAACTACACTCTTTACTTCTGTACTGTTCCCTTATCTTCAGCTTGCAGTTTTGGGTCTGGGCTTATCACCTTAAACTTGAAATGCTGATTTATAACAACAACAACAACACCGAAGTTTATGTAGCTACTTAAATCTATAAACACTATGCTTGCTTTGAAGCTTGGGCTTATCACCTTCTAGCTATCCCTCCGTCCGTCCATCCATCTGACTATCTGTTCGACTGTCTGCCCATACGTCTTCTATGCTTGCTTATCTCCCACTTCAGCTAGTTTGACCAATCATACCCCCTAGCTATACCTACGTCCGTAAATCTTGGATGCTTATCTCCAATTTCACTTGCTTCTAGAACATTCTAGAAGCTTCTAGAACATATGTCATAGCCCATCTGGCTATTAATCCGTCCGTCCGTCCATCTTGCGTGCTTATCTCCAATTTATAGCGACAGCACGCTTCAACCGTTCTACTTCAGCTAGCTTGACCAATCATACCCCCTAGCTATCCCTCCATCCGTACATCTTGCTTGCTTATCTCCAATTTGCAACAACAACAACACGCTTCAGCCACCCTACTATCGGTCAACTAGACCGATCGTACTACGCCGACTGCGCAGTCGGGCACAATTTTGTGAATTTTGAGGCCCATAAGAAAATACACGCGTTTTTGATTTAGAAGCCTCATAGCTTATCTACTTTCCCGGACATGTCCCGAATTTTAGATCGGTGTCCCTGTGTCCCTGTGCATAGTAAAAAAGTCCAGGTTAAAAATATTGAAGAAAAAATTAAAAGTGTATCATTAAAAACTGAACAAATTTTTTGCAAATGCGTATAAATAAATGAAAATGGAATTAGTTTTTTACAAAATACTAAATTTCAAGAGCGAAAATAAACTTGTTAAGAACAGTACAATTTTTTCGCTATTTCAGGGCACATGGAAAATGGAGCGAGTATTTTCATTGGTTTGCTCGCAATGGAGTAAAAAAAGAAACTCTCTCAACGTGACCACCTTGGAAAGCATTATGAATTGCAATTTTAATAATTCTATGACGTGCAAATAATTTTATAAAAATATTAAAACGCAAACGCATGTTTTTGATGAATCAAAAAAGTCTGAAAATATGATTGGGCCAAACCTTTATTTTGAATAAGTCCAAACAATATTTTGTTTTACCTCATTGACTGAACCGTTATTTTTTTATTTTGTAATAAGATTTATAAATTATATTTGTTTTACATTCACTGTGTACCTGTGAGTTATTTTAGTTAAGGTTTTTTTAATAAACGGAAATTTTCAATGGCAAAATTTCGTATTTGTTTTTTGATGTAATATAAAAAAAAAATGTGCAAAGTTGTCTCGGGTCAAGTGCTGCAGATTTATGGCAGCCCTAGCCCACAAACCACCTCCCAGTGGAAAGAAGGTACACTACGACATTCTTGCATTAGACAATTTCTCACTCCCATACCTAGGTCCATTGACTACATCACACAAGAACTATCCTTTGAAAGGAAGTTCGATGTATACATTTCGTCTCGAGAAGAGTGGGAACTAGGAAACCGTTCACCTCACAATGTCAATGAGATCTTTACTATTGAATCAAAACTAGATGGCAAAGTAGGTGAAGGAGTCTACTCAGAAGCATTAAGCATTAATTTAGCCTTCAAGATCCCTGACCATTGTAGTGTATTTCAAGCTGAAATCGCTGCTATATATGAAGCGTTAACTTGTATTCAGGTAAATGAAATATCTTCCATGGATATTTGCATATTTTATGAAATAACATCTTAAACAATTTTAAACTGCCGCAGATCTCTAAACGAGATGGCAGAGCAGCTTACAATCCTTCTATGCTGGATTCCTGGACATAAGGATTTTCTAGATAACTGCAAAGCAGATGAACTCGCTCGTACAGATACTACCAAACAACTATCTTTAGACAAGGCTTTTAGACAAAGCCTTTGTATTCCTCTCACCACATGTAAACTCATTACACATGAGTTATCCTGCATCAAAATCAACAACAGATCAGTAGGAAATACGTGTAATATAACACGGCAAATCAGGCCTAAACTCAATCTTAAGCGTTGAAAAGAACTCATGTCTCTCGGAACAGACCACATTAGCACCATGATAGGGATCCTAACAGGGCACTGCCTTATTGGCAGACACGCTCAAAGATTAAACATACCCCCCACAACGACTTTGGCAGAAGAAGTAGAGATGAGGAGGAGGAAGAACCTACAGAACATTTCCTTTGCACTTGCCCAGCGCTGGCTCAGAAACGCTTCCTCCACTTAGGCAACTGGTTCTATAATGACAACGACGAACTCTCGGAATCTTCGACTTACCGAATCCTAGGCTTAGTAAACAGCTCAAACTGGTTTAAATAGAGATAGGAGGAATTAACTCTTGATATTACAATGGACCTCATTGTGTCTTGTTTGAGACAGCCACATTAACCTAACCAAACCTAACCAAACCTAACCTAAACTAACCTAACGAATTTTCAAGTATGAAACCAGCTCTACATTTAAAACATGGAAATAGAAACCGTATGAAAAAAATGCTCTCAAAATATTAGATATAAAAAAATTACTCTCGAAAGTTCTCTTAAAAAGCAGTTTGATTTGCACAACAAAATGCATGGAAAATTTATGCGTGTTTCAGAACTAATTCAGAGACATAGAAACGCTTTCGGGTACAGCAATTTGTTCCTATAGAAATTGAGTGAAATGAAAATAATAATAACATAATTTTATAAATAGCAACTAATCGAAAGAAACAAATAACTGCTTTAATGCAGTTTTTATATTGCATAAAAATGTTTTTGTAACAATATTTTGGTGATTTATTCGTATTTTTTTTTTTTGGTATATTTTCAAATTTTTTTTTGTTATTTTGAATAAATCCGTTGCGTTCTTAAAAACATTAAAAGTAATAAATAACTTTTTTCAAATGTTTTAAAAAAATGTTATTACTTATTTGTAATGCGGTGCGATGAATCTAATTTTTGTATCAAATCGTTTTCTCATTATTAATTATGTAACTAGTTATGTAGTTGCTATGAGCTATACAGAATGTATATAAATTTTTAAATGTAATGTTCTTGCTCAGTTGTTAAAAACAACTCGCTTTTTAAGGTTATACATTTAATACAACACTAACGTTAGACTGTTGCTTATTTGTATGGAAAAAATTTTGTTTGTTCTACGTGAGCACCATTTTATTTTGTTGCTATAGTAGAGTAAAAATGCATAAAAAAATGTCAATAAAACTGGACTTTATTAAGACGTCCAATCTAGTTGAGCTAGAAATTAAAAAAATTATCTATGAAAAAAAAACAGCAATTCTAATTTGAACATACCAGCATGAAGCATCACTGACGGATGTAAATAAACCTAGTTTGGAAAAAGAAAGTTCGACTTGATTTCTGGTGGAGTTACAGAGTGCACAAAAGTGACAAAAATCGGAAAAATCTCAAACACTTCATAACCGAATCTTTAATTTTAACTACTGGTAGAAAGATAATTAATCGATCTTTAATCCAAAAATAATTTTGGGAGATTTTTGTGGTTTGTGGGTGAGAAAACTGTTGTAATATGCTTATGCAGTTGCAATGCCTTTGTGTAAAATTCAAGCTCTGAGGGACATGTGTTATTGCTTGTGTTAAAAAATAGGGTTTTTTTTGAAACGCAAAGAAACAAAAAGAAAACCGATTGCAAAACAATTTCTAATAAAAACTTCCAAAAAATAAGGACTTCCCTAACTTACGTATACAGAATACTTTACGCTAAGAGATATAAGAATTTGCTCAAAAGGGGCCTGGCTTCACAAATACTCCTAATATTTCAATTTCTATGCAACGACACCATATACTAAAGTTCATCATCATTGCGTGTCTGGTTCATGAGATCTTGCAATTTTCCTCAAAAAGGGGCGTGGCTCCCTGATTCCTCCTAGCATTTCGATTTCTATGCAACGACACCATATACAAAGTTCATCATCATTGCGTGTGTTGTGTGTACAACCCAAAAGCAAATAAAAACAAACAAATAATAATAACAAACAGACCACCTAGTCACAAGCAAGGTCATCAACGTAAACAAACCGTGAAACACTGAGCACATGTGAGTGCAATATGATCAAGCTGAGTAGTGCAACATAAGTTAAAACAATAAAACGGCATGAACGTAAACAATAAAAGAAATAGTGATTATTAATGAATCACGAATGTTGGCTAAGCGCAAGCAGCCACTTCCAGTATTAACAAAGAGCCGATCTTATTGCAATTTGCACATGTGGGTCATTGCATGTGACCAAATATTTAGTATTGCATTTTCGCGGAAGACACAAAATGCAAGTCTGCATATTTGGTTACATCAATTAATTATTGGTCTCATTACATATGTTGGAAATGTGACTGGAAAATGGGTGTGTCTTAGAATAAGAAAAATTGTAACAAATTGTTATAAAAGAAAATTAAATTTAAAATAAAAGATGATTATACACATGAAAGTCATACCGGCAGCATTGCCTTCTTTTTTTATATTCACAAATCGGCCTTGTGGCCTTTATACACAGCGCGGCTCGCTTAAAAGCCAAAACCTTTGTTCCGAATATTTAGTTAGGATTCTTAAATATTTTTAAACACAGTTCCAAACGTAACATGGCGATCCTGCGGAATCAAGCCCAGGCAACTTTTTTGTGTGGAATCTACTGATTGAGCAGCACTCAACTGCTTATACGTGGAGCTTAAAGCTAGATGTCCCAGTACTCCAGAGAAGAGCTGGATGAATTGTTTCAGCAACTGAACCACCCAGGACAAGAAGACTAGAGATGGCAAGCAAGTACGGCGTCGAAGGGAACTGGACAACCTATACAGGATGAGCCATGTATCGAAAGGATCTGAAAAACGAAATTTCGTACAACAATTGAAAAATTTTTACTTGATGCCGTTGTAAAGCTCACTGGAAAAAAAAATGGTATGGACGATTGTACTCCCGAAGGCCAAGAAACAAACAAAAATAACCATGAACAACAGCAATAACAACATCAGCAGCAGCAGCAGTAGCAGCAACGTATACAGTATGAATAATATTATAGGGATTGTATCAATAATTTTCATAGTAATTGTAATAATTTACTTTATAATTAGGCATTTTAAAACTTATGTAAAAAAACAGATCATTAAGAACATAAATTTAAATAGCACAACAACTAGCACTGTTTAAAAAAAATATAAAATTTTTTTTTAATAAATAAATCTATAAACATATATACATATAAAACAAATACTTAAAGGAAATATGGTAGAATTTGCGACTAGATGTTTTTACCAAGGATGCTTTGGCATATTATTTAATATATATTGTGATAAATGTAATAAGAAAATAGCGGACATTGGAAAAGTTAGGTATCTAAGTTATAAAGCTAAAAATTTTCATTATAACTGTTTCAAATGTACTGTGTGTAGAGTGACTATTGGAGCAAGAGGGTTTAAGAATAGAGATATTGGAGTAATATGTCTTAAATGTAACATGATTGAATAAATAACAGATTTTGATGGAAATAGACTACGCAACGCAAATATTGACTAAACTGAAAAAGAGTCCAAATAGAACTTACACGACAGAATACATAAGAGATACGTTACGAGATTTACAGAAAATAAGACTCAGGATTTAAGAGCGACAGGAAGAAGTAAATTTTGATTTAATAATAGAAAAAATGCAATTTTTTTAAAACCTAAAAAATTTGAAAGTAAAGAATTAAAAGAAAATAATAAAGAAAGTAACATGGCCCCATTTGGTTTGATTACTGTTGGTTCCTGAATTCCAAGGAGATTTTTTAGAATTAGAACAATTATATTGGTCTAATTGAATTCTATCATGATACCTTGAAGGATGATCAACAAAAGCAAACATTGATCAAATTTATTCTGGCCACGAAACTATCTGAAAAAGTAAAGAATAAAATTTTAGCAGAAAGCAAACCAACTACTCTTGAAGAATTTAAAAGAACGCTTCAGCAAGCATATAGATCTAATAAGACTACCTCAAAATTTCTTAGTGAGTTAGCACGAATAAATCAAGGTAGTTTGAGTGCTACTGTATTCGGGTCAAATATAGAAAATTTACTAGCGTCACTAAATGAGCTACAGATTAGTGAGCAGGGTGAAACAAATCGAGAGATAATAGTAAAGTCAAATCATCAAATTGGTTTGACAACATTCAAGAATGGTTTAGTTGAACCATGTAGATCTATTGTAATGGCAGCAAGACCTGTGAAGCTAGCAGAAGCCATTAGGATAGCTTCAGAAATAGAACCCAATACAAATAATCGAATCATGTATTTTAATAAGTTTCACAGAGGTAGAGGCAATTATAATACAAACAGAGGACAATTTAGACAAAATAATTTTGCAAATAATGGAAATTTTGTTAGAAATCATAATATTAACAGGAATTACAATAATAATGTAGGATACGATAATAATAGAGGTAGAAATAATATTAATTTCAGAGGAAATAATAATAGAGGATTTAATAGAAATAATAATATTAGTAGAAATTTTAATGATAACAGAAGAGGCAACCAGGGAAACTGGAATGCCCCCGGTGGTCAAAGACCGGGGAATTCTTAAATGATAAGAAAAATAAAATGTTACAGCAAAATATTATTAATATAAGTCAGTCTAATGAAATAACAAATTATGTTACAGTTAAGATAGGAAATAGTATAGTTACATTGCTAATAGATACTGGAGCAGACATTTCTCTTTTAAAGAGTAAAGTAGTAACTAATAATGTTGATAGTAGTGAAATATGTTATATAAACGGGATAACTAATAAGGTGACGACTTTATTAGGAATTTCACGAATAGAGTTATTATGGGAAGATGATAATATACTGCATACATTTCATATTATAGACGATAATACAAACTTAGGAACAGACGAAATTTTAGGTAGAGATTTTCTAATAGATTATAATTGTAAAATAGATTATGAGACGTATACACTAGAAATAACAACTGATGATGAGAATTTAGTAATACCAATGAATATGCAAATGAAAACTCTAAGAAACATAAGAATCCCTCCGAGAGCAGAGACAGTAATGGCTGTTGATATAGATATAGATGAAGAAAGTGTAGTTTGTGGTAAAGAAATTAAAAAAGGAGTATTTGTAGCAGATACTATAATTCCAGCGACAGGAATAAAACATGTGAAATTTTTGAATACAACTAATAATGAAGTTTTGCTATCAAGATTAATACTGGGAATAGAGAAGATAAAAAACTATAAGATATTACATTTAAAAAACATCCTGCCAGATGAGAACAAATTCCAAGAATTACAAAAAGAAATTAATATTGATAATCTAGATAATACAGCAAAAGAAACAATATTAGAAATTTGCAAAGATTATTAAGGTATTTTTCACTTAGAAGGGGAGATTTTGACTTAAAATAATTTTTATGAACAGAAAATTTCAACAATAGATAAATCACCTGTGTACATTAAAAACTATAGGACTCCACATGCTAATTTACAAGAAATAGAAAATCAAGTGCATAAACTTTTAGATGAAGATATTGTTGTACCTTCAGTTAGCCCATATAACTCACCCTTATTAATAGTTCCGAAGAAAAGTACAGGGGAAAATAAGAAATGGAGTTGACTATGAGCATTAAACAAGAAAGTCGTGGATGACAAATTCCCTTTAACTAGAATGGAAGATGTTCTTGATAAATTAGGCAAAGCAAAGTTTTTTTCCACTTTAGATATGACAAGCTCACTTCATCAAATTCCGTTACACCAAAAATCAAGACCATTGACAGCATTTTCAAGTGAATCAGGTCACTACCAATTCAAACGCCTGTCATTTGGTTTAAAATTTCAACAAATAGTTTTCAAAGAATGCTTTCTCTTGCACTAAGTGGTCTACAAGATTCAGCATTTTTATATGTCGATGATATAATAATCTTTGGATCTAGTTTAAAGGAACATAGCAAGAATCTGTCAGAAGTCTTTAAAAGGTTACGTAGATATAATTTAAAGTTAAATCCAGGTAAATGCAAGTTTCTGAGACCAGAAGTTGTGTATCTTGGACATCTAATAACTGATCAAGGTGTGACTACAGATCCAAGCAATTATGATGTGATAAAAAACTACCCGACACCAAAAGATGCGGACGAAGTACGTAGGTTCGTAGCTTTCTGTAATTATTACAGGCGTTTTATTCAGAACTTTGCTGATATAGCAAAACCATTAAATCAATTGTTAAAGAAGCATGTAATTTTCAGTTGGTCGCAAAGTTGCCGACAATCTTTTGAACTTTTAAAACGAAAACTCATGTCACCACCTATATTAAGTTATCCGGATTTTTCAAAACCTTTCATACTAACCACAGATGCATCAAACTTTGCTTTAGAAGCAATTCTAACTCAAAGAAAAATAGGTAGTGATAAACCAATAGCATTTGCAAGTAAGTCCCTTAACAAGCATGAGTTAAATAAAGCGGTAATAGAGAAAGAGCTGTTAGCCATACATTGGGGAATAAAACATTTCAGACCATATTTGTATGGTAAAAGATTTAAAGTGAATACAGATCATAGACCTTTAGTAATTTTATTCACGCATAAGGATCCATCATCAAGGTTAACTAGAATAAGAATAGATTTAATGGATTATGATTTTGATATCATATTCAAACAAGGTAGCATGAATACGAACGCTGATGCGTTATCTAGAATAAAATTAAGTTCTGAGAAATTAAAAGAGATGGTACCAATAAATAATGTAAATGTGCTAACAAGAGCAATGAAGAATAAAGAAGCAAGTGATACAGCAATAGAAATACCCCGGGACACGTCGCCATTGGAGACTGATCATCTTCATATATGGGAGTGTATATCGATATCTGATACTAGAGGAGTAAAAAAGTTAAAATTGGAACATATGAAAGAAATTAAGAAAGGCCAAAATTGTGAAATATATGAATTCAAAAATATGTTGCATGTTAGATACAATCATAAGACATTATCAGAGTTAAAATTGATTTTGAAAAAATTGTTATCTTATACGGAGCATGAACATTTGTATAAACTAGCACTAGCGGATGATGATAGAATATTTGAAGAGATATCTGTGCACAGATTTAAAAAAATATTTGATGAGATTCAAAAAGATAAAAAGAGGAATTGTCTAGACATATTATTATATACTGCTCCAAAAAGAATAGAAAATGTAGAAGAAATGAAAGATTTAATAAAAAAGTATCATGACTCAAAAATAGCAGGTCATTGTGGTATAAGAAGATGCATAGCAATGTTAAAACAAAGAAACGTTTGGAATGGGATGAATAAAATGGTTAGAGAATATATTAACAAGTGCAAAGTGTGTAACCAAGTAAAAATAACTAAATACACAAAAGAAAAATTAATGATAACACATACGCCGACAACATCATTTGATGTTGTAACAATAGATACAGTAGGTCCTCTTAGACCATCCAATTCATACGGATACATACTTACAATCCAATGTGAACTCACAGAATTTGTAGAAGCATTCCCACTAGCTACAAAAGAAGCAGTTAGTGTAGCAAAAACAATAGTAGAAAAATTTATATTAAAATATGGTTGTTTTGGAAAGCTAAAAACAGACAAAGGCACGGAATTCACAAATGAATTATTAGTAAACATTTGCAAATTGTTGAACATAGATAAGGTAACTTCTACACCGTATCATCATGAAACTTTAGGTACGATAGAAAGAAATCAAGTTTTAAACGATTTCCTAATGACATTGGACGGAAAGGATAATTGGGATGAATATTTGCCTTACTACACATATTCATACAATACAACTCCACATAGTGCAACACACTACACACCATTTGAATTAGTATATGGAAAGCTATGCGCTCTACCATGTGAAATTATAAACAATCAAGAAAAATTTTACAATGTTGAAAATTATATTAGCGAATTAAAACTTAAGTTAAAATATGCGCAAACTAATGCAAAAGCAAATTTATTAGAAAGTAAGCAAAATATATCTGAAAAACAAAAGTATGTAAATAAAGCAAATTTTAGGGTAGGAGATTACGTATATTTAAAAATAGGAAATAAGAAAAAATTGGATAAACCTTTTAAAGGTCCTTTTGAAATTATATCTCAAAACGGGCCGAACAGTATAATAATAATAGATAATAAAGAAAAATAAGTACATAATAACAACTTAATTAAAGCAAGGAACATGTAAAAATAATGCTAAACTTAAATGTATGTATGTAATATTCTAAAAATAATTTTGTCATTTATGGTAACAAAATCATTTTTTTTAAAGGGTAAGGGTGTTGTGTGTACAACCCAAAAGCAAATAAAAACAAACAAATAATAATAACAAACAGACCACCTAGTCACAAGCAAGGTCATCAACGTAAACAAACCTTGAAACACTGAGTACATGTGAGTGCAATATGATCAAGCTAAGTTGTGCAACATAAGTTAAAACAATAAAACGGCATGAACGTAAACAATAAAAGAAATAGTGATTATTAATGAATCACGAATGTTGGCTAAGCGCAAGCAGCCACTTCTAGTATTAACAAAGAGCCGATCTTATTGCAATTTGCACATGTGGGTCATTGCATGTGACCAAATATTTAGTATTGCATTTTCGCGGAAGACACAAAATGCAAGTCTGCATATTTGGTTACATCAATTAATTATTGGTCTCATTACATATGTTGGAAATGTGACTGGAAAATGGGTGTGTCTTAGAATAAGAAAAATTGTAACAAATTGTTATAAAAGAAAATTAAATTTAAAATAAAAGATGATTATACACATGAAAGTCATACCGGCAGCATTGCCTTCTTTTTTTATATTCACAAATCGGCCTTGTGACCTTTATACACAGCGCGGCTCGCTTAAAAGCCATAACCTTTGTTTCGAATATTTAGTTAGGATTCTTAAATATTTTTAAACATAGTTCCAAACGTAACACGTGTTTGATTAATGATATCTTGTCATTTTCCTTAAATAGGGGCGTTGCTCCCAAACTCCTCCTAACATTTCGATTTCTATGCAACGACACCATATAATAAAGTTCATCATCATTGCATGTCTGGTTCATGAGAAGTTTTAATTTTCCTCTAAAAGGGGCGTGGCTTCCCGATTCTCTTAATATTTCGATTTCTATTCAACGACACCATATAAAGGGTCCGCCAAATAACTTTTTTTTTTAAAAACGCATTGGGTGGTCAGTTGGCTTCAACTCCTGAACCAATTATACTTTGTATGGTGTCATACCAAGGTTTTTATGCAAAATTCGTCTCAATGATGTCTCCGAAATGTTCAATTGTTGAGAACGACGGTGAATTGATGTTGATGGCGCTTCACGCACACTTTCTGCCACAGCAGCAATATTCTCGGGTGTACGCACTGTTTTTGGCTTTTCACGCTTTGGTTTATCGATGAGGATGCCAGTTTCTTTCACTTTTTTTACAAGATAACGAACATGCGGAGCTAACGGTGCTTCTCTTCTTCCAAAATTCATACGCAATTTTCGCACACATTCTTCAACATTACCATGACTTTCAAAGTAATGTCGCAATATTTCCCAGCGTTGTATTTATATCAGCGGAAGGATAAAACTAATTATCTGTCAAATCAGATATGAGCCAAGTGTTACCATTCACGAAATAAGCACTAGTTGAAAAAAAAACGTTAGATGGCGGACGCTATACTTAAGTTCATCATAATTGCGTGTCTATTTCATGAGAAATAGTAATTTTCCTCAAAAATGGGCGTGGCCCACCCACTTCCTCCGAACAGTTAGATTTCTAACGACATCATATACCGAATTGCATTACCACTGCGTGTCTGGTTCATGAGATATTGTCATTTTCCTTCAATAGGAGCGTGGCCCACCCTTTTCTCCAAAGAGTTATATATCTGTGCAACGACACCATATACCAAATTTCATTACCACTGCGTGTCTGGTTCATGAGATATTGTAATTTTCCTTAAATAGGGGTATAATGAATATATATAAAATATAATCTTACTTAAATTTACACTCACCAACACTGCAAAATTTACGTTATTAAAGTCACTCAAAACAAAAAATGCAATTAAAAATTAATGTTATAAAAATATTGCTATACTACAGGGTGGCTGATGAATATTGCTACATTAAGAAACTCAAATTACTTTTTTTTCAGTGTATGGAATTCATTTTTCTTTTATTCGTGTTAAAGCTCATACAGTTTTATTAAATAAAGCTTAATTAGTTTTAAAAATAATGGAATTTAAATGCCCCCCTGCTTCTTGATGCATGTACGGCATCTTACCAAAAAGTTGTTCATTACTGCTTGGAGAGTTAAGACAGGAATAGCCGCAATTGTTTCTCGAATGGATTGCTTTAGTTCATTCAAATTTGTTGATTTTGCTTTGTAGGCTTCCTGTTTGCTATAACCCTACAAGAAAAAGTCAGATGCAGTAAGGGTCAGGCGACCTGGGGGGCCAACGGAATGTGGAGTTTCTGGATATCAGCTTATTGGGAAATTTTCGTTGCAGTTCTGTCATAACTGGCCGGGCTATGTGAGGAGTTGCACCATCTTGCTGAAACCACACAGAGTTTAAAGAAATTCTCATTCGGAGTAATTCTGGATAAAAAACTCTCTCAACATACTCAAATAACGGTCTCCAGTAACCGTAACAGTGTGACCGTTTTCTTCGAAGAAGTAGGGCCCGACAATGTAGCGTGATGAAACTGCACACCACACTGTGACACGAAGAGGATGCAATTCCGTCTCGTGGAGCATCTGTGGGTTGGAAGCACTCCATATTCGACAATTTTGTTTGTTTATGTTGCCGTTTAAATCGAAATGGGCCTCGTCAGACATCAAAAGACAGTTCAACATATTTCCGTACTCTTCCACCTTTTGAAGCATCTTCTGGCAAAATTCCAACCGAATCGGGAAGTCTGCTGCATTCAGTTTGTTGGCCATTTGAATTTTATATGAGAATAAGTCCAAATTTTTGTGCATTATTGACTGCAATGACTGTCTGCTTATACCCATTTGGGCAGATAAGCTTCTTGTCGAAACTCTTGGATTGTTGTGTACGGCAGTAGCTACAGCACGGCAGGTAGGGTCTTCTGTTTTTGTTAAATCTAAAAATCAATCTGCAAAAAAAGAAAAACATTCATTAAATAGAAAAAAAGTTATTACATTTTTTTTTTTTTTTTGGTAGAGAATTTCATCAGCCACCCACTAATTAATTAAATAATTAAATTTACATTTACCAACACTGAAAAATTAACGTTACTAAAAGTTACTCAAATCAAACTTAAAACAACAAATACAATTAAAAATTAATGTAAGTTAAGTACTAAAAATATTGCTGCACTACTTACACTTCTTGTTGAAGATTCAAGCTGAATAGAATTAGCTGTCTTCTAATTAAAAGCCTCTGGCCTTCTTAAGTGCCGGCATTATTATTTTTTTCTACCCGTGGCGTTTTTAAGCGCCGGCAACTGAAGTTAGGCAGGGCCTACCGCGATATCACAGGACCTACACTACTCGGCGATCCTGCCAGATTCAGAATTTATGCTGGAAGGATAACGAGACATATTTGAAGAACACGCACAACAATTTACTAATACCTACAGGACGTGGTTAAACTACATAGAAGAAGAAAAACAACAAGAACTACATGCAACAATCAAACGACAGAGGAGTACGTCCCAAGTGGAGCAACCACAGAAGAGGCACCACCTTACATTCCGAGCAAGGTAAACAGGCACAAAATTACGCTAGAGGAGTACCGCAGTCGCCAAACAACGAAGCAGCAACTACAATCATTAACAGTAGAAGAATACCACAGAAGACATGAAAGAAGGAAAGAAGCACTGCTTACCGCGATACCAGAAACAAAAAGGCGAAACACCGACGTGCCGGAAAAATTGTGCGCTCACGCAGGCAAGAAGTCAGTGAAAGACGTCACTTACATGCCGATCCTCCACAGCAGCAATATCAACAGCAACAGCCAAAACGCCAACATCGTTCCGGACAACTAGTGCGCTTGCGGAAAGAACTTGACACCATTAAGCGCATGATACATGCTGATCCACCCCCACCGTTCGAGGTATCAGGGCACTTGTGGGCAATTGTCGATGCCATAGAAAAAGTGATTGCGAGTCGTACCAGCAAAAACAAATGGACTTTATTTCACTTTGTTTTATTTTATTTCGTTTTTTTATTATTATTTAATATTTTTCTGATTAAAATGAACTAATCCAAGCATATTTCTTTAACACATCTTTTTTCCAATTTTTTTATACGTTTTTCATTCTGGCCTGACATTTTCCTTTGTGCTCTGTTCGTAGTTGTAATAGATTACAGACAAATACCAAAAGAAAGGAAGCGTTCAGAACATAAAAAACGGGGTTGCCAGTTAACTACTTTTAAACTACTTTTTTTACAAGCACTACTTTTGCACTGAAATTTTTAAGTATTCATTAGAAATGGAAATTTTAAATGGAAATAGAAGAATCAAAAAACTGAAATTAAATCTAAAAAAGGCAGAAATAGAACATATAGCAAGCAATATATAAAAAATGAACTAAACAGGCTTGAATTAATTAAAAATGCAATAGAAACATTTAAAAATTTAACAGAATTTAACGACATTAAATTACAAATTGTTTTAATTCTTGATGAACTTTTTAAAGTACTTGGCAACCTGAATATTAAGTCAAACATTAAAATATATTATGAAGATATAGAACTCGATTTAGATTTAACAATCGTTTGGAAAGAAGAAGCAAACTCTCCAAAAATGACTAGTTTTGACATTAATACTGTATGCAAAAACCTACAAATATTCAAAGGCAATTTTAACAATTTATAAGATTTTGTTGTTCAAACCAACTTCTACACGACTTAACAAAAAGTGAAGATCGTGAAATATTTATCAACTTCGTTTATAATTTTAAACTTTCTGCTCAAGTTCGAAGTATTTTAGAACGCGCAAATAAGCCAAAAACTTTTGCCGAACTAAAAACACTTCTGAAAAACGCGTACCCAAACCCAAAAATAATTCAGCAAGTTTTAACGGAGTTAGGTACAACTAAACAAAACAACTTAAATATAGCAGGTTACAGAGAAAGAATATGTGAACTTTGCGAACAACTCAGCAACTTTGAAATAATGTCAATGACAAATGAAACATAGGAAGCAAAAGAAGCTATATATAAAATAAGCGAAAGCATGGCATTAAATGTTTTAAAGAAAGGCGTAAATATTGAGTACCAACATATTCTATTGGCTAATGCGCCAAAAATATATAAAGAAGCAGTAGAAACATGCATGACAGGTGAAAAAAGCTTAAATTTAAATAAAACAAACATATTTCATATACACGATAGAACAAACAGAAACAGCAACACCGACTATAGACACAACAATTTTTTTAGGCAAAACTACAGCTCTAAAAACATTAATCAAGGACAGCAAAACAATAATTTTTCTAGATAGAACAACAGATACGACAACAGAAATTACAGAAATAATTATTACAATAATAATTTTAACAACAACAATCGAAGCAATAGTATCCAAAGAGAAAAAAATTACAATATAAACAATAACAGTTCTTGCAGATCTAACAATGTTAATAACTTTAGTCAAAACAATTCAAACAGATACCAAAACAATAACGAGTACAGACAGAACAATAATATACAGGGAAACTACAATGGCCGGATGGCAGAAACTGCTATCCAAAGAGGCCAAAACTAATATACAAAATTTCAGAAAATTTTAAAAACTGCATTAAATTACAATGTACAGAAAATAATAAAATTTTAAGCTTTTTAATTGACATTGGCGAAGATGTCTCAATTTGTAAGATAAATAACACAAAAAATATTAATACAGAGAACATTTCAAAACTAACCGGTATCACTACGGAATCCATAGAATGCTTAAGTACGACTAATCTTAACATAGTCATAGAGGAAGAAGAAATAAACCATACCTTCCATATCGTAGAAAACGACTTTCCAATCAACACAGACGGAATAATTAAACGAGACATATTGGAAAAATTTTTGATAAAAATTAACTTTGAAACATACACAATAACGTTCATTATAAATAGCAAAGAATTTATTGTTCCAATTATCTCGAAAAATGCACGAAACAACATAATTTAACCAGCAAGGACTGAAATAATTGTTCTGAATAAAAAAATAAAGGAAGGAATTTTTTTAGGAAATTGCTTAATACCAGAGAAAAGTGTAGAATATATTAAACTCCTAAACACAGCAGATGAGAAAGTGATTTTAGAAGATTTCAACTGTCAAATCAAACCATTAAAAGATTATGAAATATTAAATATAAGTGGAAAACCAATTAAAAATGATCCAAGCAGATCAAATTATTAGAATTATTTCAAATTATTAGAAATTTTGGACATCGGACACAACGACCCACAATCTAAACAATCACTCGTTGACATAATTACGAACTTTCAAGACATTTTTCATCTTAACGGAGAAAAACTTAGTGCAAATAACTTTTATATACAACATATTCAAGCGACAGACTCAACACCAGTTTACATAAAAAACTACAGACTGCCACAGACCCAAATGACAGAAATAAATGAACAAGTAGGCCAACTCTTAGAAGATAATATTATTGAACATTCTGTTAGTCCGTACAACTCGCCAATGCTTGTTGTTCCAAAAAAATCATTTAAGACTTTAAAATCTGACAAGGGTACATTTAAGACTTTAAAATCTGACAAGGGTACAGAATTTACAAACCAACTTATGTCAGAGATATGTAAATTATTAGACATACGGCAAATTTTCAGAACTCCTTATCACCACGAAACTTTGCGTTCAATAGAAAGGAACCATAGAGTTCTCAATGAATTTTTGTAGAAATGATGAATGGGATCACTGGATCCCTTACTTTACATTTGCCTATAATGCAACACCTCATATTGACGTAAAGTATTCGCCTTATAAGCTTATTTTTGGAAAGTTGCCCTACTTGCCAAACGATATAATTTTAAAAGAAACCAAATTTTATGACACTGAAGATTATGTACAAGAATTAAAACAACGGTTAAAGTTTTCATGTGAGAAAGCAAAAAATTTAATAAATACAGTAAAAGCGAAAAGAGTTGGAAATAATACTATAATAAAAGAGTTAAAGCTAAACGTAGGAGATTTATTTATAGTTAAAACAATGAATAGAAGAAAATATCAAGCACCATATCATGGTCCTTATCGAATTTAAAAAAGAAATGGAGTAAATTCAATGATAGACATAAATGAAAAAAGTTAAGAATATCATAATAATGTGTTTAAGAAATGGATATAAAAAAATTTTTGAATTTTGTATTACATAAAATTTAATTTGCATATATTTTTTTATAAATTTTAATATATTCTTTATTAATACACTTTATTAATCTATTAATTTAATTTTAGTAAAAAAAACTTTTATTTACTTAATTTTATATAAAAATTTAGTTACATTAACAAGAACTTTATTTACTTGTTGTATATAAATAATTATTTTATGTACACAAAAATAATTTTTTTTCTTAAGGTAGAAATATATATAGTCACTTAAGGGGTGTAGTGAATATATAAAAAATATAATCTTACTTAAATTTACCCTCACCAACACTGCAAAATTTACGTTATTAAAAGTCACTCAAAACAACAAATGCAATTAAAAATTAATGTTATAAAAATATTGCTATACTTCTTACACTAATTAATTAAATAATTAAATTTACGTTTGCCAACACTGAAAAATTAACGATGCTAAAAGTTACTTAAAACAACAAATACAATTAAAAATTAATGTTAGTTAAGTACTAAAAATATTGCAACACTACTTACACTAATTAATTAACTATATGTATTCTACTTAGACTAATTATAATGCTAATATATCCTAGATTTAAGGATGCTAAAAAAAAGGGAAATGTTGCCAAAAATAAACAGTCTTGTTGAAGATTCAAGCTGAATAGAATTAGCTGTCATTTTAATTAAAAGCCTCTGGCGCTTTTGATAATGATAACTGTTTTTCTGCCCGTGGAGTTTTTAAACGCCGGCAACTGAAGTTAGGCAGGGCCTACCGCAATATCACAGGACTTACACTACAGGGGCCCACCCACTTTCTCCGAAAAGTTATATTTCTATGGAACGACACCAAATACCGAATTTCATTACCACTGCGGGTTTGGTTCATGAGATATTGTAATTTTCCTTAAAAAGGGGCGTGGCCCGCCCAAATTATCATAATGTGTAGATTATCATGCCATGGCTTCATATATCGGATTTCATTATTCTCGACTTCATAGTTTTAGTAAAAATAAATAGCAGCAAATAATAATTATTTCATGTCAGCAAAAATAAACGGCAAAAGTAATAGTTAAATTTTGTGATAAAAAATAAAATTCACAAAATAACTATTATTTATGCTTTTTTTGGAAAAAAGGCACAATAGTTACGGTCCCTGAAATAAATCATTTGAATGCTAATTGGGATGAGTTTAGAAGAGCTCGAAATGCTGCATCTATCATGATCAGACAAGCTAAAATTAATTTTTTTAATTCAAAACTTAATCCTTATTTAAACTCCAAACAGTTATGGTAAAATATAAAAAGATACAGAGTTTTTAGCAAAAATACTTAGAGAATAATTTATATCTAAATTAATTTCTTTTTAGACAGTGCCAACCCTATCTCTGAAACTCCAGCCCACAGTGCTGAGCTACCAATGCTGATTACAAATTCTTCATCTCCTTATTTTGAATTTGTCTCAGTAAGTAAAGATTTTGTTGTTAAATGCATAATGAAGATAACTACGAATAGTGTTTGAATTGATGGAATGCCGATTAAGTTTATAAAACTAGTCTTGCTATATATTATATCTCCGTCAACGCATATAATTAATCATTGTTTAACTAGATTCCGTTTTCCTGGCTTATGGAAAGCTGCTACGTCTTGTGGCAAAGTCTGTATTTGCCTCTGTTTCCAATGACTATAGACCTTTTAGTTTACTACCTGCGCTGGGAAAAGTTTTTGAACGTATTATAGCTAACCAAATTGCTGACCACCTTAATACATTTAAGTTGTTATCGCCGCTGGTCTGATTTTAGAACTGACCACAGTTGTACTCATCACAGTTAAAATCATTAACGATATCAGAATTTCTTACGACCTGAATTTTCTGACTCTTTGCCTTGTTGAGTTCTCTAAAGCATTCGATTCAGTTAATCATAATCTCTTTTGTCAAAAGCTTAGAAACTACTTTATGTTCAGTTCTACTGCTGTAAATTTCGTTTCCAACTACCTGGAAGGGTGAATGCAACGTTTTAAAGTGGGAAAGGCTTACTCATCAGTCAGACCAGTAGTGAATGGAGATTCTCAAAGGCCTATTCTGGGCCCACTATTGTTCTCCATTGTCATAAATGATATTTTCTCTGTCTGAACATATGCAACTGTTCATGCTTGTGCTGATGGCATTCAGTTCTATCTCTCTCGACCTACTGTACTCTTAAAAGTTTTGACCTATAGACTTAACTATGACTTAAACTTGTTGAATTACTGGGCTGTTACTGACATGCTACGAATTAATCCCCTGAACATGCTACTGTTAAACTAAATTTAGTTCGGCAATAGACTGCAAAAAGAAGTGAAGCATAATTCGGCAAATCGGAGTTGGTGGAACTTCTCCGCCAATTGATACTATCGTAAATGTTGAGGATCTAAATAATAAATTTATTGATATTCCCATGCCGATGCCAAATGGTACCTTCAACCGTTACAAAGAACAAAGAACAAACTCATATTTTAGCTTCCAAAGTGTTGAAGATGCCGAGATAGTGCGAAGCTGCTTAGAAATCAAATGTAATGCTGTCAACATGCAATAACAATAGAGTTCAGCTACTGCAGCTTTTTCGCACTTTCTCCGCATTAGATCATCTTAAGAACCAGCCCAAATAACATTAAAACATCTCAATAAGGCCATACACAATTCGAATACGCTGGTCTGCCATTTGTTCGATCTGCTATTTGTACGCCAATTTACGAAAGCGTATTTTGCTTCGTTATTGTTTTGCATACAAATGAAAATACGCTGGCACGCGTAATTAAAAGCAGCCCTTGGACGTGTTTTTTGTACCTCGTATTTTTATGCTCTGTCTACAGCCGCATAATCACATGCATCACAGGGTTGCACAATCTTTTTATACGACAGTCACATGGTGAGGTGCTCACAGTTTGAACAATAACAAATGCTATAAATACGATTTGCCAAAAGTACGCTCAAACCATGAATAGCCCTAATGATATTGATAAGAGTGGTCCAAAACAATCCAAAGTGAGAAAAATTTACCCACCTTAATATGGGTTGGGCTCAGGGACAACACAAGACATAACAACTAACCATGCGTTTACATAGATCTAATCATACATTAGTTTTCAATCTACTTTTGAGTTGACCTTTCGATAAGTTAACATCAAAAAAGCTACAGTTGTTAACAAAGGTACTTATGCGATGTAAAGGAGCAGTAGCCATATAATTTGTTCTACTAAAAGGTAAGTAAATTAAATTGTTAGCATTTCTACTGCTTCTACGGCTAGTATTAAAATTTATAAAAGTTAGGAGTTCTGGTGAATCGAATACACCAGTTATGAGTTGGCGTAAGTAGATGATATCTGCAGACTTCCTTCTCTCATTCAAAGATTGCATTTTTAATAGTTTTAAACGATCCTCATAAGGAGGAAGGTTTAAAGTGTCCGTTGCACTTAAGCCCCTTAGAGCAAACCGAACAAAACGTTTTTGGATTCTCTCTATACGTTCAACATGTACATTGTAACTTGGGGACCAAACTTGACTTGCATACTCTAAGTGAGGTCGCACAATTGCATAATACAGCGTTGTAGTTGTGTTCATACTATTAAATTCTTTGGCCCAGTGTTTCATAAACGCGAGCATAGAAGAGGCTTTTTTACAAATGTAATCAATATGAACGTTAAACGATAGCTTAGAATCCATGCATATACCCAGATCTTTGACAGCATCTACACGACTTAATGCAGTATCTTTTATCTTATAATCAAAAATTAAATTATTCCTTTTTCGCGAAAAGGTCATAGTTTGGCATTTATCTGGATTTAGAAAAATATTGTTTTTAGAACACCAAATTTCAAAGGATTTCAAATCAGACTGGAGCAGATCTGAATTGTCTTTAGCATCTATTGTTCTGTATATTTTCATGTCATCTGCATAGATAAGTAGATAAGATTGTTTGATGATGTGGGTTACATCATTAATGGCTAAAATAAACAGAAGTGGACCAAGGTGGCTACCTTGAGGAACACCTGATTCAGCAATAAATTCAGCTGACAATACGCCTCGAAATCGTATTTGATAAGATCGCTCTGTCAAATACGATTGAATCCAGCTTACAAAAAATTGTGGAAAACCCATTAACTTTAGTTTAAATAGAATTAAGTTTTGTGGCAGTTTATCAAATGCTTTACTAAAATCAGTGTAAATACAGTCGACCTGGTTACCTGAATAAAATGAATTTAAGCAAAACGTTGTAAAATCGAGGAGATTGGACACAGTGGATCTGCCAGTAACAAATCCATGCTGACGAGTTGTCATGACCTTCCCACAGTGAATTTTCACACGATCATACACGAGGCGCTCAAAAAGTTTTGGAATCGACGAGAGTTTCGCGATAGGCCTGTAGTTGTTTATATCGTTCTTACAACCTTTTTTATAGATAGGACCTATAAAAGATTTTTTCCAAAAAAGTGGAAAAATACTTTCGCTAATTGATTTATTGAATAACATGGACAGTGGTTGACTTAGAACGGAACCACATCGTGTTAACACTGCGGCAGGAATTCCGTCAGGTCCAGCATTAAAATCCTCATCGATCAATCCAATATACTTTAAAATATCCTTTGAAGTAAAGGATATAGAATCCAACGAAACCCTGGGCTTAAAGTTCATATATTCAAAGTACTCTTCATCAGGATTAAAAGAGTCTGAACAAAATGACTCTTTAAAGAGATTGGCAAATAGACCACAAATTACGACAGGATCGTCAGTAAATCCGTCAGAGGTTTTAAATGATGAAGGGAATCCATCAGATTTTTTTTTTGGTGTTTATGAAACCCCAGAATTTCTTCGGATCAGACAATATTCTCAGCTTAGTACTGTCTAAATAATTTTGATATAAGGTAGCTGAGCAATTTTCAAAGTCCAGAAACAAACGCTTGTAGATTTCTAGGTCATTCAAGTCTAAGCTACAGACATATTTTTTCTATGCCCTATTCCTGCTGTTGCGAAGAATCTTTAACTCCTTTGTGTACCAGGGGTAAGCACAATTTTTCGTAAATTTGAGGCTATATGGCACGGACAGAGAAAACATAGCAAAGATTTCCATAAAAAAAAAATTATTTGAATCATCAAGAGTGTTATTATTAACATATTCTAAAATAACATGAAGTTTACTTTGAAGTAAATGATTCAACTTCAAAAAGTCAGCTTTTTTAAAATTGAATTCATAAACTTTATCTAATGAGTTAGACTTTACTATATTATCCCTGATTTGTACCATATGCTCAATGGTGGATGGTATTCATCAACAGCAGTCAAAACATGAGGGGCCCTCTCAACTATCACATTGTTACTATCTGTAGTTAAGACCAGGTCAAGAAGTCTTTCACGACTATTATAAATACAACTCACTTGTTGTAAGTCAGAACATATATTATCAACAAATATATGCTCTTGGCGAGTCTTCGAATTAGATGCACAAAAATATGTATCATCGTCAGAAGATTCCCATTTCAAGTCAGGCAGATTAAAATCACCTAACAATAAAATGTCGTCATTAACGTCAATTACGCTTATGACATATTCTATGCAATCCGCAAGGCTTGCATAAACTTCTACACTGCTCTTAGGAGGAACGTATGCATTAATAAGATATACATTAGAATTGCAATGTACAACCTTGACGCATATAAGTACGATGTTAGCAGAGCAGGGAATAACAATAATGGAACTAACCAAGGAGTTCCTTACAGCTAATAAGACACCTCCACCGACAGCAGAAGTATTGTCAGCATTTCTATCTCTTCTATAAACTTCAAAACTGTTATCAAACAATTCTAAGTCAGTAATGCTTCCGTTTCAGTCCGTTTACCAAGTCCGTAACCAAGTTTCAGTCAGTGCGATAATATCCTCAGAGAAATTCTGAGACATTAAAAATATGTCTCGCGTCTTAGAGCGTAATCCCCTTACATTTTGATAGTAAAGGGATAACCTATTCAGTTTTTTTTGGGATTGACGAGCGGCTTGAGTCGTCCCTCTAGGCTTATTCTTAGGCTGAAACTCTGTAACGAGTATATTATCAGTCCACAAATTAGAGTTTAGAACAGTTGCAAACTCTTCAGCTGGAACTGTGAGAATAAAGGAAGCATGGGAAGGTTTATTACCTATTTTTTTGCATGAGCAAAATGCATTTTGACTCAACAATTTATTATGTTTGATAAAAGTCAATACATTTTCAACAGTTGTGTCGGACTGAAGACGTGAAATAAATATTCTATACGTCTTTGGAACTCGCTCCCATTCTCTTTACAGCGTATTTGCAATGCAACCTTGTTTAAATCTAAGCTATCAGATTATTTGTCTTCACTTTAACTTAAGCTATTCTTTTTCGTTTCATTTTTTTTCTCTCCTTTAATCTCCTTTTAATTTTTTTCTTTTAATTTTCGCCTTTTTTCAGTTTTTTGTTTGTGTTATTATTTATATTTGTCATAAATCTCAGTTATTACTTTTGGTTCAATTTTACAAAATTGTTAATGTTTTAACTTTTTCCCATAAGCAAATTTAACTTTAAATTTTATTCAAAATTATCTTTTAGATCTCACATTTTTTGTTGATATTATCGCTATATATGTAATCGGTGCTTAATTATAAGTTTATTCTTGCAAGCGCTTATATTTAATTAAATAAATAAATAAATATTTAAATAAATATTTAAAACTGACATGTACAGACCATGTCAACAACACAAAAGGTGGAATATATGGGACATTAATTACTTGCGCACCTCTTCGGATAACACGCCTCTTGAAACTCGTCGCAGGCTAGTTATACAATTTATCATGCCGCATATAACCTTTTTTTCATGTAGTTTATAGTCAGCTTGACTCACAGTCACAGCATAAACTTTTGGTAGCATTCAATAGTGCGGATAGGAATGTGTATGGAGTTGATTGCTATGACCATATTTCTATACAAAGTTAAGGTATTGTAGTTTATCTTAGTATTTAAACATTCGAAACATTTTATTTTTACACAAGATAATGTACTCACAAAGCTCAATCTAGTTGAGCTAGAAATTAAAAAATTATTTATGAGAAAAAAACAGAAATTCTAATTTGAACGTACCGGCCTAACGGAACGGAACGTACCGGAATGAAGCATCATTGACGGATATAAAAAAAAACTAATTTGGAAAAAGAAAATTTGATTTGATTTTTGGCGGAGTTACAGAGTGCACAAAGTGACAAAAATCGGAATAAAATCTCAAGCACTTCAAAACCGAATCTTAAATTTAAACAACTGTTAGAAAGGTAATGAATCGAACTTTAATCCAAAAATAATTTTGAGAGATTTTTGTGGTTTGTGTGTGGGAAAACTGTTGTTTAATGCACATTCAGTTGTAATGCCTTTGTGTAAAATTCAAGCTCTGAGGGACATGTGTTGTTGTTGGTGTTAAAAAATAGGGTTTATTTTTAAAAGAAAAGAAAAGAAACAAGAAAAACCGAATGCTAAAGAGTTTCTAAAATAAGGACTATCCCAACTTTCGTATACAGAATTTCTTTACGCTAAGACATATTAGAATTTCGCCAAAAGTGGATTCACCTGACTTCTTATTTAAGAACTAAAAACTTTAATACCACAACAACGTTTCCCAAATTTCATAATCATTGCGTGTCTGGTTCATGAGAAATTGTAATTTTCCTCAAAAAGGGGCATGGCTTCCCAATTCCTCCTAATATTTCGAATTCTTTTCAACGACACCATATGCTAAAGTTAATCATAATTGCGTGTTTGGTTCATGAGATATTGTCATTTTCCTCAAAAATGGGCGTGGCCCCCCGATTCCTCCTGACATTTCGATTTCTATGCAACGACACCATATACTTAGTTCATCATCATTGCGTGTCTAGTTCATGAGAAATAGTAATTTTCCTCAAAAAGGGGCGTGGCCCACCCACTTTCTCCGAACATTTAGATTTCTATGCAAAGACACCATATACTAAAGTTAATCATAATTGCGTGTTTGGTTCATTAAACCAAACTACCCAATTTCTCCGAAAAGTTATATATCTGTGCAACGACACAATATACCAAATTTCATTACCACTCCGTGTCTGTTTCATGAGATATTGTAATTTTCCTTAAATAAGGGCATGGCTTACCCTCTTTCTCCGAAAAGTTATAGTTCTATGCAACGACACCATATACCGAATTTCATTACCACTACGGGTCTGGTACATGAGATATTGTAATTTTCCTTAAAAAGGGGCGTGGCCCGCCCAAAATGATCATAATATATAGATTATCATGCCATGGCCTCATATGTCGGATTTCATTATTCTAGCATTCATAGTTTTAGCAAAAATAAATAGCAGCAAATAATAATTATTTCATGTTAGCAAAAATAAACGGCAGAAAGTAATAGTTAAATTTTGTGATAAAAAATAAAATTCACAAAATAACTGATATTTCTGCTATTTTTGGAAAAAATGCACAATAGTTACAGTCCCTGAAATAAATCATTTGAATGCTAATTGGGATGAATTTAGAAGAGCTCGAAATGCTGCTACTATAATGATCAGACAAGCTTAAATCAATTTTTTAATTCAAAACGTAATCCTTATTTAAACTCCAAACAGTTGTAACGTACCGCCTTACCGGCGTCTATAGCTGGGACAGCAAAGTGGCTGTCCAGGGATCGTTCCAAAATTTATCTTATCTATAATTTTGGGACACTAAATCAAAACACTCTCGGTTAGAACAAACGTTACAATTTTATTGGTCAGTCTTTAGTTGACTAATAAAATCCTTACAAAATATCAAATTTACAAAATTAATTTACCAAATCCTATCTCTGATGGGTTAATTTGCGTCTTTCTCAGAAATTCAATGGTAATTACTAATAATGATTTTCGTGACAAATAATTATAATTATTTCAATGATATTTAATATTGTTAAATTCAATAATAATTAATAAATGCAAATTTCAATGATAATTACTAAAAATATTTTCTTCGATAATAAACAAATAAAAGGCTAAGTGCGTAGTGTGCTATTGTTCCTTTTAAATGGGTGGATGAATCTATTTTTAAATTTAAAATAAATCGACAATTCACAATTTGTTTCAAGTAATTGATCAAAATTTATGTTGTGACTTAAAATTTATTGGCTTTTATTATTTGCTTCCAGCAAACAATATGAAATGATTATCGATAATTTGACTTAACTTTACTTATTAGATTTACGTTTAAACACCGATTGAACAATTTATTCAAACTTTATTTGAACTCAATTTATTTTATTTTTACCTTTAGATTTACCTTTAAATAATCGGTCGGAAGGAACATTTGTAAGAGTTCTCTTGTAACGTGGATAATCTACGTTTTATGGGTTTTCGCTTTCAAACTTTAAAGTTGTTTTAATTTTTTAAGGAAATTTACTTTGATAAATTTTCACTGTAGGTTTTCAGACTTTAAATTTTAATGTAAGTTATTGAAATTTACTTTGATAAATTTTTCACTGTAGGTTTTCAAACTTTAAATTTTAATTACAATTTATTAAATGAAATTTACTTTAAGTGATTTTATTCTGGTATGGTCACTACGCACCAAGATATATTTAAAATAATTCGATAAATACAAATTAAATGGAAAGATATCACCAAGTCCTGGCATGGGCGTTATTTCGTCCTGAATATTCGGTGTCCTTAATTTATTTCGTCCTGCATGTGACATCAAAAAGCGAGCTTCCAGTTGCAAGAGTTATTCTTCAATAGTGGCCGTGAAACGTATGTTCGTGGCTAAGTTTTGGAGGCAGCGAATGACGCTTCGATAGCAACTGAATAAGAATTGCGGTTGCTATTGGATTGTACAATTACACTGCAAGGATTAGGGAAGGTTGAGGATGAGACAGACCCAGTGAATGATGCTTCGATAGCAACTGAATAAAAATTGCGGTTGCTATTGGAGTGTACAATTGCACTGCAAGGATTTAGGAAAAGGTTTCTGGGGACCACTTGAACACTGCACTTTTCACTATATTTACCACTATTTCTGAACTTCCTGCTTCTAGCCACTAGTTTGACTTTCACTTTTACTTGTGACTTACTTGCTGATTTTTCACTGACTGACCTCGATTTCTCTTCTTTCTTCGGTCTTTTATAGTCACAGCCATCTGTTGCTGGCTGTGTAATCTATGTACCACTGTCATGAGTATAGTGGTAAATTCTCTTTCTTATTGTTTAAGGTTTTATAAATGTTTGCCTCTCGTTTCTTCTCGTGGTTGTCTTACTGCTGCTTGAAGTATGTTGGGGCCAAACATAGCGTGATCGGTCGCTCAACTGTGTGCTAGTATGGGTGAAATTTTTAATGGCTGCCTTTTATGATTCTGTTGTCGCTGATAGTATTTCCATCTCCCTCGCTCTCGCAGCCATGCAATCATCGGTTTTAATGTTGGAGTCCACATGGCGGGATCTGTCGCTCTGCCGTGTGATAGTATGGGTGTGTTTTATGGCCGCCATGATTTTTATATGAGCGGTTCTCAGAACCAGATGTTGGGATTACTCGCGACCATGATTATTATGTGAGCGGCTCTCAGAGCGCGATGGTGAATATTATATGAGTGACGCTCAGAGCATGTTGGTGGATACGACTGGTTTGGGTGAGCGATTCTCAGAGCATGATGGTGAGTATCATAGCCACCATGATGTTTATATGAGCGGTACTCAGAACCGGATGTTGGGATTACTCGCCACCATGATTATTATGTGGGCGGCTCTCAGAGCGCGATGGTGAATATTATATAAGTGACGCTCAGAGTATGTTGGTGAATATGATTGCCGCCATGGTTGTTTGGTGAGCGACTCTCCGAGTGTGATGGTAAGTATCATGGCCGCCATGATGTGTATTTGAGCGGCTCTCAGAGCACGATAGTGAGTATTATGTAAATGACACTCAGAGTATGTTGGTGAATAATGCCCTCCGCCATGATTGTTTGGTGAGCGGCTCTCAGAGCGTGGTGTTGGCTACATATTAGCGCTCTCTCATTTGGAATGACGTCTTGGTTCTTCGCTCGGTGGTGTAATGGTGTGAGTGAGGTTTATCCAAACTTCAAGTGGCATGATGTAGCGGCGATCCCACCTTTACGGATCCCGTCGCTGGTGGTCGTCTTGCCCTAGGTGTGTATGCGAGAAAAAGAAGATTCTATATTATCTTCTCTCTGTAGATGAGAATCTTAACAATTACGCTTTGGCACTTAACCCTTTTTCCCCTCGCCTAATTGCTGAGCCTAATTTTTTGAATGACCTTATTAACCCTACATCGGCCATGGGTCTAATTAATTTCGTCTACACATTTTGTAATCAAAATGTGTAGATCTTTGCCTGCCTTGGCCGAATTTATTTTCCTATGCTTTTTCTAACAGGAAATTTACCCTGAAGGTGGAATTAAATCCCTAAAAGATGGAAATGTCATTTTCTTTTGTCTTATCTGAAGGGCTTATTTATTTTAGTCAAACGGCTAGTTTCTGGTAATTTTTAAATAGTTCAACTTCTCACTTATTAATAAAACTTGTTTTTTCCTGGTTTTCGCACTCTTCTTTATTAGTTAATTTTTTGTAGTTAAATCAAGTGACCAATCGTAACCTATTTTACATTTTTTTCTATGACATCCTCTTTATGGGATGTCTGAATAATATTAAATTCTAATTTTCAGCTGTTTTAAGCATTCTAGCTGCTCAAAAGCTCCGGGGCTTCCTTGCTGGTCTTTCGACGCCCGGGGTGTACCATCCTGACATCAAGCCCTCTTGCTGGTCATCTTAGGTATTTGCCTGGGTGTTTATTCGGCTCTGGCTGTCTAGGTCATGGGGGCGAACCTTCAGCAGGTGTTTCCTTGCAGCAATTCTCCGGCTCTTTCGGCCTGTCTGCCGTCGCACAGGTTCACACTAGAAAAATTTATAATTTTTATTAAAAATATGAAGGTAAAATTTATTGCCAAATTTTGTCCTTACACAGTTATGGCAAAATATAAAAATATACAGAGTTTTTAGCAAAAATATTAGTGAGAATAATTTATATCAAAATTAATTTCTTTTTAGACAGTGCTAACCCTAGCTCTGAAACTCCTGTCCACAGTGCCGAGTTACCAATGCTGATTACATATTCTTCATCTCCTTATTTTGAATTTGTCTCAGTAAGTAAAGATTTTGTTGTTAACATGCAATAACAATAGAGTTCAGCTACTACAGCTTTTTCGCACTTTCTCCGCATTAGATCATCTTAAGAACCAGCCCAAATAACATTTAAACATCTCAATAAGGCCATTCACAGTTCGAATACGCTGGTCCGCCATTTGTACGATTTGCTATTTGTACGCCAATTTACGAAAGCGCATTTTGCTCTGTTGTTGTTTTGCATACAAACGCAAATACGCAGGCACGCGTAAATAAAAGCAGCCCTTGGACGTGTTTTTTGTACCTCGTATTTTTATGCTCTGTCTACAGCCGCATAATCACATACATCACAGGGTTGCACAATTTTTTTATACGACATTCACATGGTGAGGTGCTCACAGTTTGAACAATAACAAATGCTATAAATACGATTTGTTAAAAGTACGCTCAAACCATCATAGCCCTAATGATATCGATAAGAGTGGTCCAAAACAATCCAAAGTGAGAAAAATTTACCCACCTTAATATGGGTTGGGCTCAGGGACAACACAAGACATAACAACTAACCATGCGTTTACATAGATCTAATCATACATTAGTTTTCAATCTACTTTTGAGTTGACCTTTCGATAAGTTAACATCAAAAAAGCTACAGTTGTTAACAAAGGTACTCATGCGATGTAAAGGAGCAGTAGCCATATAATTTGTTCTACTAAAAGGTAAGTAAATTAAATTGTTAGCATTTCTACTGCTTCTACGGCTAGTATTAAAATTTATAAAAGTTAGGAGTTCTGGTGAATCGAATACACCAGTTATGAGTTGGTGTAAGTAGACGATATCTGCAGACTTCCTTCTCTCATTCAAAGATTGCATTTTTAATAGTTTTAAACGATCCTCATAAGGAGGAAGGTTTAAAGTGTCCGTTGCACTTAAGCCCCTTAGAGCAAACCGAACAAAACGGTTTTGGATTCTCTCTGTACGTTCAACATGTACATTGTAGCTTGGGGACCAAACTTGACTTGCATACTCTAAGTGAGGTCGCACAATTGCATAATACAGCGTTGTAGTTGTGATCATACTATTAAATTCTTTGGCCCAGTGTTTCATAAACGCGAGCATAGAAGATGCTTTTTTACAAATGTAATCAATATGAACGTTAAACGATAGCCTAGAATCCATGCATATACCAAGATCTTTGACAGCATCTACACGACTTAATGCAGTATCTTTTATCTTATAATCAAAAATTAAATTATTCCTTTTTCGCGAAAAGGTCAGAGTTTGGCATTTATCTGGATTTAGAAACATATTATTTTTAGAACACCAAATTTCAAAGGATTTCAAAACGTTGTAAAATCGAGGAGATTAGACACAGTGGATCTGCCAGTAACAAATCCATGCTGACGAGTTGTCATGACCTTCCCACAGCAAATTTTCACACGATCATACACGAGTCGCCCAAAAAGTTTTGGAATCGACGAGAGTTTCGCGATAGGCCTGTAGTTGTTTATATCGTTCTTACAACCTTTTTTTATAGATAGGACTTATAAAAGATTTTTTACAAAAAAGTGGAAAAATACTTTCGCTAATTGATTTATTGGATAACATGGACAGCGGTTGACTTAGAACGGAACCACATCGTGTTAACACTGCGGCAGGAGTTCCGTCAGGTCCAGCATTAAAATCCTCATCGATCAATCCAATATACTTTAAAATATCCTTTGAAGTAAAGGATATAGAATCCAACGAAACCCTGAGCTTAAAGTTCATATATTCAAAGTACTCTTCATCAGGATTGAACGAGTCTGAACAAAAGGACTCTTTAAAGAGATTGGCAAATAGACCACAAATTACGACAGAATCGTCAGTAAATCCGTCAGAGGTTTTAAATGATGAAGGGAATCCATCAGATTTTTTTTTGTGTTTATGAAACCCCAGTATTTCTTCGGATCAGGCAATATTCTCAGCTTAATACTGTCTAAATAATTTTGATATAAGGTAGCTGAGCAATTTTCAAAATCCAGAAACAAACGCTTGTAGATTTCTAGGTCGTTCAAGTCTAAGCTACAGACATATTTTTTCCATGCCCTATTCCTGCTGTTGCGAAGAATCTTTAACTCCTTTGTGTACCAGGGGTAAGCACAATTTTTCGTAAATTTGAGGCTATATGGCACGGACAGAGAAAACACAACAAAGATTTCCATATAAAAAAAAAATTAATTGAATCATCAAGAGTGTTATTATTAACATATTCTAAAATAACATGAAGTTTAATTTGAAGTAAATGATTCAACTTCAAAAAGTCAGCTTTTTAAAATTGAATTCATAAACTTTATCTAATGAGTTAGACTTTACTATATTATCCCTGATTTGTACCATACGGTCAATGGTGGATGGTATTCATCAAGAGCAGTCAAAGCATGAGGGGCCCTCTCAACAATCACATTCCTACTGTCTGTAGTTAAGACCAGGTCAAGAAGTCTTTCACGACTATTATAAATACAACTCACTTGTTGTAAGTCAGAACATATATTATCAACAAATATATGCTCTTGGCGAGTCTTCGAATTAGATGCACAAAAATATGTATCATCGTCAGAAGATTCCCATTTCAAGTCAGGCAGATTAAAATTACCTAACAATAAAATGTCGTCATTAACGTCAATTATGCTTATAACGTATCCTATGCAATCCGCAAGGCTTGCATAAACTTATACACTGCTCTTAGAAGGAACGTATGCATTAATAAGATATACATTAGAATTGCAATGTACAACCTTAACGCATATAAGTTCGATGTTAGCAGAGCAGGGAATAACAATAATGGAACTAACGAAGGAGTTCCTTACAGCTAATAAGACACCTCCACCGCCAGCAGAAGTATTGTCAGCGTGTCTATCTCTTCTATAAACTTCAAAACTGTTATCAAACAACTCTAAGTCAGTAATGCTTCCGTTTAACCAAGTTTCAGTCAGTGCGATAATATCCTCAGAGAAATTCTGAGACATTAAAAATATGTCTCTTGTCTTAGAGCGTAATCCTCTTACATTTTGATAGTAAAGGGATAACCTATTCAGTTTTTTTGGGATTGACGAGCGGCTTGAGTCGTCCCTCTAGGCTTATTCTTAGGCTGAAACTCTGTAACGAGTATATTATCAGTCCACAAATTAGAGTTTAGAACAGTTGCAAACTCTTCAGCTATAACTGTGAGTATAAAGGAAGCATGGGAAGGTTTATTACCTATTTTTTTGCATGAACAAAATGCATTTTTACTCAATAAGTTATTATGTTTGATAAAGGTCAATACATTTTCAACAGTTGTGTCGAGCTGAAGACGTGAAATAAATAAATTGTTTTTCCTCGACACTGTCCTTAAGCTTGATAGATTTCTAGGATCAATAGGAGTCAAAACTGAACTATTAATCAAAGAAGGAATGTTAGAAGGTGACGAGGAAGTAACTGGAGTGTTCCTTTTCAAAAGCGGTCCTGAGGGCTGCTTGGCCTGAGAAGTAGATCCAGATGATTTTCGCTTCTTATTATTTTTTTTATTTTTTCTCTTTTTTTTTGCGATAATGTGGTCTTCTGATGAAAGGATTGTTTGTGTCCCTGAAGAAACAGTCTGTGACAAAGAAAGCGGGATATTTTCCGAAATGGAATTTTCATCATAGACGCTGGTACTGGGTGCGGCCCTAACTTCACTAAAAAATGTTACAATTTCTCGAAAATTGTTGTTTAATGAGTTAAGACTTTCCCCAAAAAGCTTAATTTTTGAATAAAGTTCATCTGGGGAAAGTGCCCTACACGAAACACAGTACCAGCGAAGGCCTGATCGCGGGTGACCAGCTAGGGTGTGGAAGGGCGTAGTGCTGGGCAGCGCTGCGTCTTGAACAAAAACCCCACAGAGCCCGCAACTGGCACTGACAAGGCGAGTCGGTGTCGCCTTAAAAACACCTTGCCCAAACCCCCCTTGTCTTTCTCTAGACTTAAAACTTGAGGGGTCTCTCATAGACCTTAATCCTGGAATGTGCACAGGGTTTGGGTCCCGTCACATTATCAAATTTCCCAATGAAAATCAAACCAGCCTCGGATGATAACCCCAAACACGTTGACGACCACCGCAAACGAAAAACGGACCATGATTTACGGATATGCACCTGGAATGTCCGGACTCTCTACAGAGAAGGTGCATCTATCCAACTGGCGGAAGCCCTCGCAAAAATAAAGGCTGACATCACCGCCATCCAGGAGATGCGATGGAAAGGGCAAGGCTGCTCTAAGCGAGCAGACTGCGATATTTACTACAGCTGCCATGCGGAGAAGCGCGAATTCGGATGCGGCTTCGTCGTAAGACGAAAACTACGCCACCTTGTTTCTCGGTTCACACCAGTGAACGAAAGGTTGGCGACGATACGCATCAAGGCGAAATTTTTTAATGTAACCCTAATTTGCGCGCACGCCCCGACGGAGGAAAAGGACGATGCCGCCAAGGATGCTTTCTACGCGAGTCTAGAGGACGTGTACGATCGCTGTCCGGCCCACGACGTAAAAATAGTCCTCGGCGATTTTAACGCAAAGGTCGGAAAAGAAGGCGTCTTTGGCCTTACTGTCGGTCAGTTCAGTCTCCACGAGGCCACTACGAACAACGGTCTAAGACTGATCGACTTTGCCGCGGCACTAAACATGGTAGTAAGTAGCACCAGATTCCAACACCTCGACATCCATAAGGCCACCTGGCTGTCCCCTGATCAAAAAACACGAAACCAAATTGATCATTTTGTGATCGACGGAAGGCACGCTTCTAGCGTTCTGGATGTGCGTACATTTCGGGGAGTGAACATCGACTCCGACCACTTTCTTGTTGCAGCCAAGATCCGCATGCGGTTATGCAATGCAAAGAACATACGCACAGGAATGCAACGAAAGCTAGACGTCGCTAAGCTGCAATCACAAAGGACAGCTGAGGCCTACTCCGCTCAACTCTCGGTTAAGCTCAACCAACCAACCTCACAACACGATGATGCCGATGGACTTTGGGCGCACATCTCCCACTCCATGCGCGCTGCCGCTGAAGAAGTGATTGGTTTCCGGCGCCCGCAACCTCGGAACCAATGGTATGACCAGGAGTGTCGCGACGCGACGGCAGCAAAAAACGCCGCATACAGAAAGACGCTGCAGTCAGCTGCAACGCGAACCGTGCGAGAAAAATATCGTGAAAAGAGGAAGGAAGAGAGACGCCTTTTCAGACGCAAAAAAAGGGAGCAAGAAAAGCGTGAGCGTGAAGAAATTGAGGTGTACAAAGGCAAGAAGGATACACGAAAATTTTACCAACAGGTTAAGCGTCTAACCCAAGGTTTCAAGCCCGGAGCATCCACTTGTAGAGATGGGAATGGAAATCTGGTTACAGATACGCAGTGCGCACTGAGATTGTGGAGACAGCATTTTTCCAATCTGCTTACGGGCGATGATCCCACCAACTCCGCCCATGGAGAATGCAGTTCGCCACAACCAATCGACGATGACGAAGTAGAAGTTCTACCACCTAGCCATGACGAGGTTCGAGTTGCTATCCAGCGGCTCAAAAACAACAAAGCAGCGGGTGCTGACGGCCTGCCAGCTGAACTGTTTAAAGCCGGCGGCGATGAATTGATACGGTGCATGCATCAACTCATCAGCAAAATATGGCTAGCGGAATGCATGCCCGACGATTGGAATCTCAGCGTGCTTTGTCCCTTACTTAAGAAAGGAGACCCGACAATTTGCGCCAACTACCGAGGTATCAGTCTTATTTCCATCGCATATAAGGTCTTCTCGAGCGTACTATGTGAAAGACTTAAGCCGTATACAAAAACACTGATTGGACCTTATCAGTGTGGCTTTCGACCTGGTAAATCCACCATAGACCAGATTTTTACACTGCGCTAAATCCTGGAGAAAACCAACGAAAAGCAAATCGACACGCATCATCTCTTTGTCGATTATAAAGCTGCGTTCGATAGCCCGAGGCGGGATTGCCTATACGCAACAATGTCTGAGTTCGGTATACCTGCAAAGTTGATAAGACTCTGCAGGATGACGTTGAGCAATACTTGCAGCTCCGTCAACGTAGAAAATGACCTCTCCGAAACCTTCCATACTGAACGAGGTTTCAGACAAGGCGACCCGCTATCTTGCGATCTCTTCAACATCATCATGGAGGGGATCCTACGAAAGGCCGGTGTGCATCGCAATGGCACCATTTTTTACAAAGGTGTTCAGCTCCTTGCGTATGCTGATGATATTGATATCATCGGTAGAACCAAGAGAGATGTCACTGCTGCTTTCACCGCTATCGAAAAAGAATCAGCCAAGGTGAGTTTGACGGTAAACGAGGGTAAAACGAAGTATATGCTGCCTGCTGGCAGGGGAGCGGGGCGGCTAGGCTCTCACGTTTTAACAGGCAACTATAACTTTGAAGTGGTCAAGGAATTTACCTACCTTGGCACCGCCATTAACAGCAATAATGATGTCAGCCTGGAGATAAAGCGAAGAATAACAATTGCTAATAGGTGCTACTACGTGCTTAGTTAGCAATTACGTTGCAGAGCCCTCTCTCGATCGACAAAACTGACACTCTACAAGACGCTCATTATACCTGTGCTTCTTTATGGCGCTGAGGCATGGGTTGTCTCGCAAGCAGACGCAGCCGCTCTTGGGGTGTTTGAGAGAAAAGTTCTTCGCAAAATCTTCGGCCCTATTCGAGTTGGCGACGACTATCGCATACGAATGAACCACGAGCTGTATGAGCTATACGACGACATTGAAGTAGTTCAGCGTATCGCAATCCAGCGATTACGCTGGCTAGGTCATGTCCATCGTATGAATGACGATGCTCCAGCGAAAAAGGTGTTCGAGGCGAAGGCCGAAGGCCGACGACGAAGAGGGATACCATGCCTCCGATGGATTGACCAGGTCGAGGAAGCCCTAACCGCGCTTGGTGAAACCAACTGGAGAAGGCGCGCGCGAAGCAGAGGCGCCTGGCGAGAGCTGATGAGATCGGCCGAAACCCGACGACGGGTTGCTATGGCCACCTAAGTAAGTAAGTAAGAAGGCCTGATCGCTGAGATTTTAAGTCGTCAAGGCATGACTTTGAAATACCGGCACAAGATGCATGAAACATCTGCTCACATGGACCAGAACAGCTGAACATGGGGTTTAGAATGTTTTGGCTTTTGCAAAGTTTGTCCAAAGAACAAGCAACGATATTTTCTGCAGAAAAATAATCCATTTTTAATTTTTTTAAAAAAATGAGCAGATGCAAAATGTGTAGTCAGGAAAATGGGAGCTAGTTAAACAATGATGAATTATATGCGTTGACGGAGATATAATATATAGCAAGACTAGTTTTATAAACTTAATCGGCATTCCATTAATTCAAACAGCATTCGTAGTTGTCTTCATTATGCATTTCAGTTGATCTCGTCAATTAGTTGGTGTCGGTTGTGTTTTATCGTTTATGTAAAAGCCTTTGTTTGTTATATTCGTGAGTGTATTAAAATAGTTCCAATATAGTAATTATTTAAATATCATATTTACTATACTAACAACATTAATATAAAACTGTTCGCTTAAATAATAATTGTGCATTTAAGTTGTGTAAGTTTAATTCTTGCATTTTAACTTTGTTTAACTTATTTAGTTAATGCAGTGTTGTTGTTGTTTTTGCATGCTTGCGGTGTGTTAGTTTCTTCTCCGTGCTGTGATTTGTTTATCTTCAGTTCAGTGAGTGTTGTTGTTTGTTTTTTGTTTTTTACTAAACTGTGCACACACTGTCTGAATAAAGTAACCCTGAAAGCACAATGACTATAATGACAATAACAATGACTACAGACCTTTTAGTATACTACCTGCGCTGTGAAAGTTTTTTGTACGTTTTATGGCTAACCAAATCGCTGACCACCTTAATACATTTAAGTTGTTATCGCCGCTGGTCTGGTTTTAGAACTGGCTACAGTTGTTCTACGGCTGCAGTTAAAATCATTAATGGTATCAGAATTTCTTACGACCAGAACTTTCTTTGCCTTATTGACTTCTCTAAAGCATTCGATTCAGTTAATCATAATATTTGTCAAAAGCTTAGAAACTATTTTATGTGTAGTTCTACTGCTGTAAATTTAGTTTCCAACTACCTTGAAGGGAGATTGCAACGAGTTGAAGTGGGAAAGGCTTGTGAAGTGTGAAGTGAAAAAAAGCTTTTCACAATAGTTTTCATTTTACGATTTCACTTTTTCACTTCACTGCGGGCAAAAACGCGATTCTTGTTCGCCTAATGGAAAGTAGTTGCTGAAAAGCATTTGAGAGTTGCTGTATGGCTATTAAACAAAGCTTTTATGAAAAATAAATGTAAACAACGTATTAGACGTTAGAAAACATTTACAAAAATGACTTCAACATTCTTTTTATTGATTTATGTAGAGAAAACCAAAGAATTTTTAGGAGGAGACTTCACGATAAAGAAAACTCATTCACCAGAATTGCGAAGGAACACTTCGACTTATATCGCTTTCCCAAAGCCAGAAACTTGATTGAGAAAGTAAAACTACATATTAAAAATTAACAATAAAATAGAAAAATGTAATGAATTTTGAATAAATAAATATAACCAAGATAAGTTTTTCGGTAGCATAAAATAGCCGAAACTTTGTTTTCATTTCAGCAAAAAATATACAGCTGTTGCGCTTTTCACACACAACGGGAATCGCGTTTTTCGTGTCAATCTCAAAACACTTTTCATATAACGATAACGCAGAACGGGAATTGACCCCCTGAACTCTTAAAAGACTTGACCTATAGACTTATTTTACCTATAGACTTTATAGAGTTATTTTAAGAAATAACTCGTGCTTCATTGATATCCCTCTCTTGTTTGTTTGGAGCAGAGAAAATTAAACTCGAGGACAAAGCAAAAAACTTAAGATTTATAATAAATTGAAACCTGACATGTATAGTAGCCCGTATCACCAAAACTAACCTTTATTTGACCCACCTCAATCGTTAGTCATTTAAAAGACATTTTCAAAACAAATTTGGAAATAATGCAAGACTTGGACAAAACATAGTTGCCAGCAAAACGAAATGTGGTGCAATACACGTTATTTTTACAGCAAGATACAAAAATAAAACGTAGTAAATTTACAGAAAAAGTGTATGAAGATGCTTCAAAATTATGGAATTGTGCAAAAATACCTATTCTTTCGAGAACCCATAAACGTCGAATGATTAATAACTTACTTAAGAAGTCGTCTCTTCAAGTAAAAAACCCGCGACTATTTCGTGCCAACGAATGGGATGTCCTCTTTTGAATTTTGCGTGATCCGCAAAAATGGTGATCCGCCTACGAGCATAAAATACCAGAAAATGCGAAACCGGTTTTCATTGATAAATGCCGTGCTCGTCCAATGATGACCTCGCAAGCACATCTACTGCAGCTTCTGCATGTGCATTCTGTAACTGCAGCTTTATCCAATATGACAGCACTACATACACTGAAATGATCGATTGGACCAAATTTCAGATCACTGAGCCACCATGTCTTCAGTTTATACTCAAGAGCAATCGACTGATCTACAGTACTCGGACGTCATTGTTAAAATTTCTGGTGAGCATTATAGCTGACATTTTTTTATGAAATAAATCGTTAATTTTGACGTCATATATTAAATCGTATTTATTATGTTATATGTTTTTCACAGATTATCCTTGTTACTCGCAAAACACCGAGCGTTACGTCCAAATTGTGTAGAAGTCGGCCGAAACTGACGAAAATCGTTTGGGGCACATTTTTGCAAAGCTTGACAGCTACGAGCGCTACAACCATCCCGTAAAGATTTAGGAAATTAATAAAAATTCGAGTATGAGTGACGAACATTCCGAAAGTGTTATTTTTAGGATAAAATCGTTTGGAACCTGCTACAAAAATGAATTTTATCGATATTATTTGTTTCCATGGTCTTAATGATTTTTTTGTGAGCTTTAATTATTTGTATTTTTTAGGATTTCTTAATATGGTAGCAACTGGGTGATCGTTTAAAAAAACAAGATTCGCAAAAAAAATAAGAAAAAATATGCAAAAAAACAATAAACACATATATGAAAAATGTTTAGGATCGGACAAGAAACACAGAAGATATAACGAAAACAAGAAAAAAGCGCCATAGGGACCATTTCAAAAAGAAATTTTTTTAAAAATTTCGTTTAAATGTCTAATGATTGAGGCGGGGTCGAAATGGGTTTATTTTTTGCCATACTAGGTGATACGGTCTAATGTACAGACCATGTCAACAACACAATAGGTAGAATATATGGGACATTACGTTACTTACGCACCTCTTCGGATTACACGCCTCTTGAAACTCGTCGCAGACTAGTTATACAATTATTCATGCTGCATATAACATTTTTTGATGTAGTTTATAGTCAGCTTGACTCACAGACACAGCATAATTTTTTCTGACACGTGTATCGGAATTTTTCTCGGAAACTTTTTACGGACTACCGTTAGGTCAAAATTGTGAAAAATGGAAACATTTTGTCAATGTCTGTGTTACTTGTATCAAAATAAATCGGGTTATGCTATTCCGATTTTGTTCATTTTGTGCTCGTTAGATAGATTATTTATTGCTACTGAAAATGTTAACAGGCCAAACGCACTCAACTAAAACAGCTTGCAGGCATGTGTACCGTTTTAAGCTTATGGTACGTGCATGTGTTTATGCATACTCTGCTCGCTAGCTCGCTGATTTGGCTATATACACATAAAGCGCGAGGTGAACAAAAATTTATATAAAATCTATAAAAAATGGATCCATTTTTTGAGAATTTTTTACTTAATTTATTTGTGATCTATTAAATTATTACATGAATTTAATTGCGAGCTTTAGATCAAGTAAGTAAGTCGATAAACTGTCGAACACTAATGAATATTGGAATAAATAAAGAAGCAACTAGAACAGATGGCAACCTTGGTAGAGTTGATGGCGGTGATCTATAAATAGCCTACTGCTTTAAAATTTCATATGATTAGTAGCCAATTGAACGTTCAATTTGTTCTATATAATTCAAATAAATGAATTCCTAACGTGTGAAATTATATGCTTTCGTCGTAAGAACAAACATCGTGTAAAATGGGTAAAAGCCACAACAAAATATTTTGATCGTCGTACAAACAAACATCGTGTGACATGTGCAAAAGAAAATTAAAAGCTACTACACAACATGGCTGCCATGTTGTATTGAGAGAAGCTCTCGCGCCAAGCTGAGGGAAGCTTTGTTTGCTGTTGTATTGTGCTCAACGTTGAAACTTAGAAAAACTTCATCCTACCAAATTTTTCTCAAAAACCTACCAAAATTTTTCTTACCCTACTAAAATTTAAAACAAATAAAATTATTTTACATTGATCAATTAGCAAAGTATAAATAAGCAAAACAAAAACCAATTGAAATACATACATATAAGATAAATAAATACTATATAATAGGGATCCGACCTAGCTCCACATCTGCAAAAATTTGATATCTGTATCCTTGTTATTACTTGTTGATATCCGCATCCGCTTCCGCAAAAAAATAAGTTAAGAAATTAAGAAGCTATAAAGATAAAGTATCTTCTATACTATTTATAAATACAATTTTATTTAATTTCAATTTATTAAGAAATAATGTTCACATATAAGACAGAGTATTTTAAATGCAGTAAGAATAACATAATAACAAGAAGTTATAAACAACTGATAAATAAATATAGCTTAAAACAAATATTTAAGGATTGAATAAAAATTATTAAAAAAGAAATACAATATATTATCATCAACAACAAGACGATAGGTAACTGATAAATTTATTAAGATTAAAACAATTATTTAAGTATTAAATTAATAAAAAAGCAATACAAAGTGTTATTATCAACAAGAAATCATAACAACAAAGCATAAGTGATTAAAATATTATTACTTAAAATTATTCTAATTCTCAAAGATGAAGATGGTCGGCCTTTGTAGTCTAGTGGAGAGTGCGCTAGACTCTCAACCCAAAGGTCCCTGGTTCGAATCCGGGCTCGGGCATGGTTCTTTTCACTTTCTTTGTTCTTTCTTTGTCCTATATTTAAGAATTATGGAAAACTAAAAATTCACAACTAAATTGTGGAAAATGTGAAGGAATGGAACAACTAAGGGCTTGAAATGCTTGCCGAGGTTAAGGCATAAAACACTAGCCTCGGTTAAAAAGCAATTCAAATTGTCTTTCGCAGTTGTTTCCCCTAATCAATAATTCACGTATAGTTCCAATCAATTCCTCTAAATAATCTATCCCTTTCCTTTCAGGTCAAAGACCAAACCTTGTTTGTATAAGGCGCATGCCTTGGTTCTTTGATCTTTTAAAAAAAAATAAAAAAAAAAATAAAAAAAGTAGTTATTATGAAAAGTGTAGTAAAATATTATACTTAAAGTTGCGATAATTTTGAATACATTTTATTTTTAAAGGCAGCTAGTTCCAAATTCTGACGGCGTTTACAAAAAAAGTCTGTTGGAGTTTAAAAAATTAAATAATGGAATTATCAAGTCCATATTTCTGGTTGATCTACAAAAAAGTATTTAGGTGTATTTGTGTAAAACAATTTATGTAAAAATATGCAGTTCCTCGTATCAAGATAGTTGAAAAATTGCAACCGAAATCTAAATATAATAGATTATATTTAGATTTCGAGTGTGAACACTCATCAAACTGTTTTTCAAATCGTTTAATGAAAATCATAATTTTTTTGTTTTTTCTGCTGATTTGACGAACGATTTGACAAGTAGTCCTAATCAAAGTAGAAGAGTCGCTACGTAACTAGTAATGACGAAAATGTTCGCTTAAATGTAGTACAGACATTTTTATTTAATAATTTACCAAGTTGTAATTGCACATTAATTTATAACTGAAAGACACTCTGTTCGCAACTGATCAGCTGTTTCAGATGCGTTGAGCAAATCGTTTCATTTTGGGTTGAATGTCAAAACAGACGAAACGAGTGCAAGCATACGGCAAGTTGCAATCGTCTCGTTTCGTCTAATTTGGTTAGGCCTAGTGTGAACACTCGTCATATTGTGTAGTACGATTTTGTCAGTTCAAAAAAGTTTTCAACCTGAGTACATCACGGCAAAAGAGGGAGCGGAAAAAATAATAACAAAATAATAATAAATAACTGCTGCAATTTACTTATAATTTATAAAGTAATTTCTTCTTTTTCCAATACGGTTTTAATAACAAGTGGTATTAAATATTTTCCTTCATCACGATGTGCTTACTTCGCTGTTCAAGATAAAACTAAATTTGACGAAAAATTTGATGAGTTTGAGCACTTTTGTGGTCAAACGATTTGACAAATATTTGAATCGCATTAAATTATGCATATGAAAACTGGAACACACACGATTCTAATAAAAATGCATATTTTTTCATGAACACTTTGAAGCGATAGCACCAGCGGCAGCAGTTTAGTTGCTTTCTCGGTTTTCTTGATATTCTTGGTTTTCTTGGTACTCTTTTTTTGAGACAACCGAAAATTCTTCTCAGAAATCTTTTTGATATTCTGAAAAGAAAAAATTTGGACTTTTTTAATTTGATTAATATAATTTTAAAGTTCCTTTCGATTGCACAGCTTACTATTTTGGGTTGTTTATTATTTTGCTCATTCACTTTATATTTGGCCGTAAAAGAGCAAGATATATGAACATATACAACTTACCTCGTTTAACACAACATCATAACATATTAGGTCTGTTTCCGTACTCACACTGTGTGACTTGTGAGTCGCTATTTTCTGTTTCCGTACTTTTTGTGTAAGAAATGGGAGAAGAAGAACAAGCATAAAATCGCTCACTCAAGCACAGAATGTGCACAGAGAATGCTAGAACTCAAGACTTCGAGTAAATTAAGAACAAGCATCAATAAGAAGAAGCATCAAGAAGAACAAGCAAATGTCAAATGTTTGTTTATGTTTTTCACAAATATTCACAAATTGTGCTGCTAAAAATAAATTTACAAAGTGCAGTTTCTTTTGATCTTCCAATTTTTAGCTATAAATAAATTATTTCAAGTAATTTTATAACTTAAAACATAGCTTAAAAGATTTTATAGCTTAAAAAAATTTACTTCACAAACAATTTCAATTGGCGCTATTTACGTTTGACTCGTCTGCTGTCAGAATCAGCTGTTTTGTGCTCGAAACTTGCTAGAAGCTGTTTCCGTACTTTTGCTAATATTCTCAAATTTCATTTTTACTCTCTCAGTTCGAGCTTACCAGAAGTTACACAAATCTTACACAGTGTAGAGTACGGAAACACACCTATTAAGTCTGACCTGTAGTGCGAAAAACTTAATACATTCATACTATTTTACAAATACGCTCACACTGGATTCACTTTCATCGCTACTGGCAAGGAAATTTCAGAGCCAGTGGGTTTTGATAGCAGCGGTCAGTGTATGTCAAAAAGGGGGATATACGTGCTGTTTTTAATTAGTTTTGGTAAGTTTACTTCGGGTTTTCGTCGATTTCGTACAGGAAGCAACACTGATAGCTTTTTTACAATTAAAAGAAAAAAACAAGTAAAGCACACGCAAATTGCAATAGCAGCGAGAACCTTCGCTTGCGATGGAATTTTTTAATGAACTTTCACGTACATGTGTAGCATCTCTTGCTATTAGCATGAAAGTTCGAAATTTTTCGAATCATTCGAACTGTACACGTATTCTTTCGCACTTTCACTATCACAGGCCTGTGTAAAGGCCCATTTATAATAGACGTAACGTAATGTAGTGAAATGCCACTGCAGCAGTGTGTTCTGTCACTTACTGTTTCAATCAATACTTTTCTTATACAAGTGATTATAATAGAAGTAACGTAATGTAACGGGACGTAAAGATCCGTTGGATTTCGATTTCTACGTTACTTTACATTACGTATGTTCAAAGAACAACTAAACATTGAGGTTAGATTCGATTATTGCGCTATTTTATATTGTTGAACTACGCTTTTTGTTGAGTTTTCGTTATTAATGTGATAGTTTTATGTATCCACAGCTATGGATGACGAAGATTTAATTGTATTTGTACAGGAACGTGCAATTATTTACGACAAATAACTGCCTGGCTACTGCCTATTATAATTGCTTCAACGTTTTTTTACATTACGTCCCGTCACGATGACAGTTGACAACATTCGTAAGGGCCTGTTAATTAGAATAATTTTATTCGATAGCTCTCAACACTAGATATATCGGCATTTATATCGATAAAAATTGTAATATTTACACAACCCTTTGCAATTTTAATGTTTTGTAAATTTGTAAAATTTATTTTTTATATTCATGTCAGTGGTTGTGATGTGCTTAATGTCTAATAGTGGCTTTCCAGTTTTCTATAAAACAAGAGGAAATTATGAAGATGTAAGATCTCTTTATAAAAAACTTTGTCTGAAATTCAGTGAAATACAATTGTTTGAATATCAATTATTTCTTTGGTACAATACGGCAATTGGAATAATTTTACTTCAGAGTCCACTCCCCCTGTACTTTTCTTACGTATTTTGGCTTCCTTAATGCAATGGTGCAAAAAAGATATTAGGGGGCCTCTTATAGTTTAAGAGATAAATTTAACCAAAGTTACGTTTTTCAGGTAAATGATTGTGGTTAACCTCTTTTGGAACATTTTACCTATAAATAAAATGGACTTTTTGGAATAATTGCACTTTACAGCCCACGCCCAAGGTTGCCAGTATTGTGGGAAAAATCCCATTCGTGGTAATTTTTAATTGGTCTTGGGAATTTTTTTTAATGGGAATTCCCATGGTATTTTTTAATTCAGCGTGGTATTTTTTAATTGGCGTGGGAATTTAGCGTGGTATTTTTTAATTGCATGGGAATTTGGGATTTTTTTATTAAATTTTTTTTTTCACTTTTATTAAGCAAACTCTTAATCATAGTTTTCGTAATCGACGTATATATACAGAAGAGTAAAGCTATAAGTTTACGCTGTACATTTCTTCGAACTTACTCTTAATATAAACGATTAAATTGCATATTTGTTTTAAGAACAAGTTGACATCACAAAATTGCATAAAAACTAATAGCGCATTATTTTCTGAAAAAAATTCTGACCTTTTCTGAAAACTCTACATTTCTGCATTCAAGCGTTAAGATTACAAAAATGATTTTAAAATTTTAAAAAAAGTGAAATATATAAATACTACCAAAACAATAATAGACAATTGGGCAATTCACAGTTCATGCTAATAACGGTTTAATGTGCTAATTCTGAGTTGTGTTTTGCCTGTTATCTTTTTGTTTTTCATGTAAACACTAGTTAAACCGGTGTGTTAAATTGCCACTTTTGTACATGCCATAAGAGCATGCTTTTGTAGAGTGTTATTGTGTTATTTCGTGAACAGCTGTTTACCGTGTATCAAAAAAGAGTTGGCTTTAATATTAAATTGAATTGTTTAACTTTTAATAGAATCCCAAACATCTGAGCTGCATATTAAAGTTTTCAGCGCTGTTTTGAAAAAACATATGAGTACTTTTCACTTAAGTTGTGCTCACAGTTGTCAAAATATAGTAAATTAAAATATTAGTATATTTAAACATTACAATGAACTGTGAATTGCCCAAATATTTGCAAGTTTACTTATCGAATCCATCGGTCAGCAATTATCTTTTAAAATCAAAATTAAATCACAGCTGCCATTATACGCATTATATGCTCTGTTTACACTACGATTTTGTGTCGTAAGCTGCACACGTCGGAAAATGAGCTTCTGTAAAAATATAGCCCTTACGCTATTAACATCACAAATACGGCGGTCATTGAATATCACTATTATAAGGCCTGTTTCCAGCTCTCAAGTAAAGCTTATTTTCATACATAAATCTGAAAAGTAATCGAAAAGTAATTTTTCCTTGTCAAAATTACTTGAAAGAGAATCCAGCTCGTAAGAAAAATTTTCTGTTCTTACTACTTTTTTTTCATTGAAAAGTGACAACGGTAACACTGTGAATGTCAAGAAATATATGCAAGTTATATTATTACTTCAAGTAAAATTTTGGCAACCAACATTCAAAGGTAAATAATTTTATTGATATCATTGATTAATTGATTTAAAATTAATAAAAGAATATTTTAGACATGCACATGAACATTTCTACGGAGGGAGAAGAAGAAGCAGTCAATTTTGAGGGGCAGATGTCTTCCGAGAAGCGGTCGAAAGCTGTCCGGAAGAAGCGGTCTGCCAACATGTAAACAAAATGTAATAAAATGTAAACAAACGCTTTTCTCTATTACTTACCTTTGCAATTCAGCCATTACTCATTTAATGAATTATTTCAATATTTATTGCAACAAATTTATTTCAATGTTTGATGAAAACAAAACAGCCTAAATTTTCAATACAAAGTGATACAATGCTGGAACTGTCAAAACTCTCGCCGTCAAAATTACTTGTCTACTACTTTTTTACACTCAAGAAACTTAAGTAACTTTTTTCTTGAGTAATTACTTGAGAGCTGGATAGAGACCTATATCTTTGGTTTTTAGCTGTAAATAGTTAGTGTAAAAATAGTGTTAAAAATGTGTTCGCACGTTTTCCATCCCTGATATATGCAAACACAAAAAACAAAACGAATGTTATTCTAAAAATTCTAAATGAATTAAAAATATTTATATATGAAGTCACAAAGTACAAATATTTCTGAAAACTTTATATTTATTTTATTTTGTTTATTTTTTATATCTGAAGTCACTTATGTATATTATTTTATATTAGAAATAAGGTAATATAAGTTAGCTGTTTATCTCTTTACAAAGCACAAATATCTTTGCAAACTAATATTAATTTTATTTTGTTTATTTTTTATTCTGAAGTCACTTTTATTATTTGATATTAGAAATAAGTACCCAAATTTTTTAAAAATCATATTGTGTTAAAATGAATTGCTATCACCTTACCAACCACAAAAAATTTTTAAAAAAATATTCTTATTTTATTTCGTTCATTTTTTATTATTTTATTTTTATAAGCAAACTTTCGTTTTAGAAATTATTAAATGGAAACAAACAAATAAAATTCACGATCTCAAATAAAAGACTAAAACATGTAATATGTATTACAATTATCTTTATGTGAAACAATTTGTATGTTATATATTTGTTATACAGTTTGTTAGTTTTGAAACAACGACAATAAATGCAAAATTGTTAACTATGGACATGTTTATTTATTTCTGCTTATTTAAATTCAAAAATTTCTGATATTTCTAAATTTTTCAAAATTTCTTATATTCGTGGGATTTTTCGTGGTATTTTTTAATTCGTATGGGATTTTTTGTGGGATTTTTAAATCCATATGGGATTTTTGGTGGTATTTTTAAAACGCGTGGTATTTTTGTGGTAATTTTTAATGATCGTGGGATTTTTTTTGGTATTTTTTAATTGCTGTGGGAATTTTTTTTGTTTACCTTTACCATGGGAATTTTGGTGGTATTTAATTTATGTTACTTTGGGAAAAAGGTATTTTCCGTGGGAATTGTTACGAATTTTGGCTGGCAACCTTGCCCACGCCCCATGATACAAAGAACTACAGATAAAGTATTCCCGGCGCAACAAACAAAATTTACTGCGCACCTCGTCATCGGTGCTCGTCAAATGTGACACTTGATGAATACATTCAAAAGAAAATGTAGAAAAGTGACGAAGATAGCAAAATGAAAACGAACAAACAGTCAAAATTCTGTCAAGCACATCAAGCAACGTAGCCGCTTTTTGTGTAAATCGGTAAAAAAGGGAAAAAGCACCCCTACAAAATATGCAAATTTTTCTTCACAAACAGAACTAAAAAATATATTTACTTTATTTTGAACATGTGCTTTATATAACAATATTTATTTCATTTCAGTAAAACAAGTTTTCATAAGAAAATGTAGGCTTTTTAAAATCTTTATACCCTATGAATAAATTATGACTACGTTTTAACCAAGGAGCACCTTGCACGTCACAGCAAAGATGGCGGACATGCGCAATACTTTATCTGTACTTCTTTGTATCATGCCACGCCCCTTTTTTTCTTCGAAATGTGTATTTAGAGCCCTTAATCCAAATATGCAAAAAAAAGGTCGGTCTCAAGTGGTTTAGGAGATAAAAATCGTGAAAGTTTGAAAAAAGTGGCTTTTTCTGTATACAAAAATCTTTACTTTTCAGGCATAAGTGAAGTTCTAAGAATGCATTAGACAAGTAAAATTGTGTATTTAGAGCCCCTTAATACAAATGTGCAAAAAAAGTCGTATCTCAAGTGGTTTAAGAGATAAAATAGTGAAATTTTCGATGTTTACATTGGTGCCGATGGCGATGTTTGTGATTTTTAATTAAATTGATAAAATTAATACAATTTTGCAAATATTTACTAAGTAACTAAGGTATAACTAAAGCATATAAGGTATATATGATGGAGGAGTATTTACGAAGCAAGTTTAATAGTTACATGAACGATTAAGTTTTGAGAAATTAAAGTTTTAAAGTTACAAATTCTAAATGTTTGATAGTTTAAATCATACTTGATTTTATATACAAATTCTAGTTGTTTGATAGTTTAAAATCGTTTATTGAGCTTAAGGCCAAAGTTAGAACAATTAATTGTTCTAACGAATCTTTCCAAGGAAACAACAACAAAGTTTTTTTAAAATGAAAAGGAAAATATCACTAGCTGATTTTATTGCAATTTCGGCCGTGCTAAAGGCTTCATCAGAAATCTTTCTGACACCCGTGCAAGCGCGCACTAACGCACTGCACCACAGAGGCGATGAGATTTGAAGGGTCAATTTCTCAGTTTTTCTCAAATTTCATATATTCACATTTGTTGTATTTTTGTTTTACTTTAGTCTCTATGCTTATGTTATTATTTATGGAGTCCAACAGCCTGCTGGAAGTCTTCCACATAAATAAATAATAACATAAGCTTAGAGACTAAAGTAAAGCAAAAATACAACAACAAATGTGAATATATGAAATTTGAGAAAAACAGAAATTGACACTTCAAATCTCATCGCCTCTGTGGTGCAGTGCGTTAGTGCGCGCTTGCACGGGTATCACAAAGATTTCTGATGAAGCCTTTAGCACGGCCGAAATTGCAATAAAATCAGCTAGTGATTTTTTCCTTTTCATATTGAAAAAACTTTGAAACAATTAATTGTTCTAACTTTGACCTTAAGCTCAATAAACGATTTTAAACTATCAAACAACTAGAATTTGTATTTAAAATAAAGTATGATTTAAACTATCAAACGTTTTGAGAAATTTTTAAAACATGTGCAGAGTAAGTTATAAAAGCCATAAAATATTATTATTGGAAAATCGCCGCGATTTTTAATAACAATTTTTAAGTTTGTAAATATAGGCTTTTTGATAAAATTTTTTAAATGCAATTAAAACAATTTTAATTCATTTTTCGTACCGACGTTTCGTTGATTTTTTGTCAACATCTTCTGGGTACCATGTTTAATTGAATCTATAAAAGTTTACAAGTTCACAAATTATAAAAAACTTACAAGACACGATATTTAACAAACTTAATAATAAGTATAATCTTAATTACGATATAGAATTTTTAAGTTAAACAATAATAAGACCAGTGTGTACTTACAAAAATTTTTAAACACTCTACATTTAAAGAAATTATAAGCCTGATAAGGTAACTAATTTAATTATTTAATTATTCAAAAATCACAGCTGCCTTTGACTTCCGTTTTTATATTTTGCTTAAAGCAACTGCATAGCTTGAGTTTATGTTGTCTTTATCTTCTTTGTAGTTCATTGTTGTCGTCAAGTTTTGTTGTATACGTAAGCTTTCTAGCATATATCGCGTTTTCCCTTTTCTCACGATGTCTAATATTTGTGCTTTTTCGAAATCAGCTGTGTGTCCATTTTCAAACATATGTTCTGCAAGTGCTGTTGATGTTTTTTTATTTTGTATGTCAGCTTAGTGTTCGGCTAGTCTTGTCATAAAATGTTTAAATAAAACTAATAAACGAATTAATAGTAAAATATTAAAAGTTGAACGATTATTGTACTTTTTTTGGTAAATTTAATTGTACCGTGGTGATAACTGATGGCTGCTGTTTGCTGAGTTGCTGACGCTGCACTTTTAACTGGTGATTTGCTTATTGGCTTGACTGGGATTGCTGGTGGCTGTTGGAACCTGCATTTGTGCCGAACAGAGCTCCATGTATTCCGTGATCAACCGATAATTGCATTTTTAAGATTGGGTATACAATTTGGACGGGTCGTTACCGTTTCACACTGTCAGCGGTGGCTCTGACGTCGACGCAGCGGCTGTGTGTGGGTGTGTGTTGGTGTAAAACTTAGCGGGTAAAATTCCTAAAAATAGCGCGGACATTTTAGAAAGCGCGGGAATTTCACATCCAATAATGTTTTTCGTATAGAATGAATAAGAAATATTCTATAATTAAAAGATCATTCAAATATGGTGGCAATAATAAACCATTAAAATCGGCTAGTATGATTAGCCCTAGAAAAACTGAAGCGACACTGCAACTGGTTGCCCTGTTATCCTGTACAACACAGCCACACATAATGCACATCTGCAGAGGATGAAAACTGCAGTAAAATGCGAGCCTAAAATGCTGGAGTTAAACACTCAACAAATTGTTGAAGCAATTCAACATGATTGGCAGGAGGTGGCCAAACGTTCAAGAACAAGACGCTCCTCAGGTAGCAGCATATCTGTTGAAGAGAATGCCCCTCCAAAAAGAGATAATCGCTTTGCGATTTTTAATGAAATTGCTCTTAAGGAGAAATCAAATAAGCAGACGCAGAATCAGTATCCGGTGTTGCAGAGTGAGGCGCAAGCGGAGGCAGCGAAAGTTGAAGCGGTCAACAACAAAGAAGAAACCAGTGACGTAAATCCGAATATAAGGATTTCTCAAGGAAAAAACGTAGGTTTTGTCCACCAATATTCATTAAAAATTTAGATGTTAGGCAACTTGTTTTTGATTTGAGAAAAAAAATGTTGTTTTTAAAGTTGTTAACTTAGGACAAAAAAGTAAATTTTTCATTGAGGACATGGTGATCCATCGGGCTCTGCTCGAGAAGATCAGAGTTAGTCCTGGAATTCAGGCCTATTAATTTGCTCCTAAGGAGGAAAAAAATGTCTAATTTGGTTTTGAGAGGTCTCTCATCTGGGTATGAGGAGTCAGAGGTCCTTGACAAATTGCTTTCGTTAATTCCTGGTGGGGTAGAAAAGGTTTCTAGACTGGTTACGCCTCGTTCTCGGAGAGAGCAAAAAAAGTATGACTTATTCTTGGTAAGACTTCCTTCAGGGAAGACTAATAGCCCTATTCTGGCAAATTAACAAATGTTAACCAGTATTTTGAATATTTCTATGTGTTTGTTGTTTTCAATACAAAATTTAAAGCTCAAAAAACAAAATTTTTTAATGAAATTGTCAATAACTGAAAAGCAGTTGACAATTTTTATCAAAATTTTCTATCTTTGAGCTTCAAATTTTGTTTTGAAATAAAAAAATTACAACAAACACATAGAAATATTCAAAATACTGGTTAACAATTTGTTAATTTGCCAGAATAGGGCAGTTAATCTGAGGTGTTGAATATAAAGTTTTTGTTTAATACGCAGGTGTTCTGGAAAAAACCGAAAGGTAGCTCAGGGCCCATTCAATGCAGACAATGCTAGCAGTTCGGCCATATGGCGATGAATTGCGCCGGCGATTATAAATGCATCAAATGCAATAATGAGCACCTTCCAGGGGAATGCAGTGTAACGGTCGAGTTTGGGCAGAAACCTTTTTGTGTAAATTGCAAGAGGGACCACCCTGCCAACTACAGGGGCTGCGAGAAGTACAAAAAGTATTCATTGTACAGAAAAGAATTGTTGCAGAAGGCGAAAGCTAACTCGAAGTTGAGAGCCGAAAATGTTTTCATTGCTTCTAAAGCGCCTCCGCCCTTAACGGTGTCCTACGCCAGCCTCTTTAGAGGGCAGGATGGTCCCTCTTCAATTGCAATACCAAAGAATGTTAATCATTCTAAAGATAATGTGTTGAATCAATTTTTTAATCTTTCCAAGGACTTGTTTGGAGTGAGTGTACAGGGTCTCCTGGGAAAAATTGAGAGCTTCATGAGAAATATTAGGAGCTGTGCTTCTATCCAGGAAAAAAGAATGTCTTATTTAGAGCTTCTGAATGAAATTATTGTAAATGATATATAATGTCTTTTAATTTTGTAACTTTTTCTTCGCCTTACCGGTCTCCGATTGGAGTGATGATGGAAGATCTCGAGTCGAGCTCTTATGGATCACCCTTACCTTACTTTTTGAAAGCCCTTCCAGGACATAACCGGGGATAAATTTTGATTCTTTTTACTTCATCTTATTTAAATTCGTTCTTTGGAATATTTTTAAAGAAAACACTAATAATGTTGGTGGACAAAGCCTACTTTTTATTAATATTTTTATTAATATTTTGATAAAACTCAAGTACCTGACTTTATTATCTATACTATTATATAAAAGGAGACTCACGAAATTGATCCAGAATAAGCTCGGTAACCGCTGAACCGATTTTGATAATTCTTTTTTTATTCGATTCCTATGATAATATAGATTGTTATAGCTTACCAATTTTTTAATTATTACAAAATCACGCATTTTATTTGATGCCTTCATTCAACCAGCAGCACAATATAACAGCAAACAAAGCTTTTCTATCTTTGTCGCGAGAGCTTCTCTCAATATTACACGGCAGCCATGTTGTGTAGTTAAGATGGATTCACTGATAACCTTCAGAATGTTTTTGTGTGATTTTAAATAATGTTATTCAAGTTGAGAGCGTGCAGAAATTTTTCTCTCTGAGCAAAAAATTTATTAAAAAAAAATTGCAAAACATGCTGAAGGTGATCAGTGAATCCAGCTTTACTTTCATTGAGATTCTTGCTTTCATACATTGTTGTTCATACATACTTGTTTCATACACGTTTCATACAATCACGCAAGAACCACTCAACCGATTAACACGATATAGGTATCAAACGATTTGTTATTTCAACTTAGTCGTAATATGCTATGTTAGATTTACCACGTCTACTTTTCATGCCCACTTTTTGCAAAAAATGCTATATTTCAGACAATTTTGATCGTATGAGACAAGAATTTGGTTATCTACGTTGTATGGTTACGTTCGCTAACTTTACTAAAAATGGACATGACCCATTTTAGTTAAGTCCACTTTCCGGGGGATAAGCTTGGAGTAAAGCAAAGTGCACTAGGTTTAAGCTCAATTGGGCTGAAATTCTGGCATTCTATTGTTTCGAGTATGAGATGGTTTAAGTGAAAAAATTTAGCCACACCCCCATTACCGCCCAGAATTAAACGAAAATGTTCTATTTCGAACGGTTTTGGTCGTATTAGACTAAAATTTGATAATTTAGTTCATACGGCTACTTTTGGCAACTGTACTAAAAATGGCGAATATATGAATTTTTTTTTTAACAGCGTGAAAATTCGTATATAGCAGTAAGGTGGTCTGCGGCAGGACAACGTCTGCCGGGCAATACTATACATCAATAAAAATGCTGTATATATCAGAAAACTCTGATCGTCATGCATTGACGTTTCAAACGGAAACGTATAGCATGTGTTTTGTTCGAAGGCCAATTTACACTTTTACAAATTCACAAAACGATCATAAAAATTTCATTGAATTGGGTCAGGACAAGGTCTACTATAACTATAACGTTAACTATGAATATATAGATAAGGAAAAAGATTAAAACATAGATTTATGTATATAATTTTAGAATAGTTTGAAGTATTTGAAATATTTTTCACAGAATTATTTTTTAAGCTTTATTTGAAAATGTTTTCACATAAATTAGTTTTTAAGCTGTAGAACATTGCAAAAACAATAACAAAAGCATTTTAGGCAAATTATTTTTCATCAAAAAATCATAGAGGGGGTAGGTGGCCAATGATTTTTAATGATAAACACTGTTTGTGTCAAAAAAGATTAATTTTTGCAGATAAATTATGTTATATAAAAGAATAAGAAAAATGAAAAATACAAAAAAAAAATTAAAATTAAAAATAAATATGTACAACAAAAGTAACTCTTGGCCTATTTTTGAGTACAAGTTGGATATTAAGAGGTTCTTTGAAAACAACATAAAGCATTGTATTGGTGAGGTAACAGTAAACCTTTTCTCATTTTCCCAATTTAGTTAATTGAACTTTCAAGCAAAGAAAATTTGATGAAAATCGATTTGAAAATGGCGGAAATGTTTGCTTGCTAAGTCAAAACATGAAATTTCAATCGTTTTTTTTCTCATTCTGAGGCTTAAGAAAATGAGTTATACTGAGAAAATCTATAGTTTTGAGATATCGCAATGATTTTGATGTCATAATAATAGGTTTTTTTAAAACATACCTTATATCCCTACAAAATATTTCCGAAAAGAAAAGATTTTAATTATTACAGTTAATTTTATTAATAAACGACTGTCCATACAAAAATGCTTCGTTGTGAATTGAGAAAGTCTATAGTTTTGGAGATATCGCCATAGTTGGATGTAATTTTTTAACGGCCTTTTTATTAAATTTAAGAATATATTTATTTTCAGAATGTATGTAAAATATTACAAAAAAAAAAAGAAAGCCAGGCAAATTTATGTCATCATAACATTTACAGTTTAAATAAAATATTCAAATTAAATAAAGAATTTTTTAATACTTATAACATTTTTATATAATCAAACAAAATAAACACAATAATTTTTATATTTAGAATTTGATTCAGTATAAATAAATACTTAAATTTTAAGATTTAAAATTTTTACATGGTATTTAATATTTTTATCGCAGGCGAAGCAGCGGGTATTTGCTAGTTTAATATATATATATGCCTTATTGTACTGTACGATGGTTACCGTAAGATAAAAAAAAGTATAGCAGTGAGGGGACTGCCGACCGAAGCGAAAACCTATATATAAAATATTAGTATTCCCTGTAAGACGTCGTCCTGCCACGACCGCCTTACTGCTAAATAAGAATTTTCATGCTAATATAGGGTTTCGGACTATCATACATGTAGGATGGATTTGACAGGTCGGATGGACATGTAGGAATGTGCGAAAGCTTATACTGCAGCTCATACTACATGTAGGATGAAAATCAAAAAGTTCTAAAAGTTACGCCATGATCTTGTTCTTCTCTGTGCGTCCTTGTTTGTAGATTTCCTTGGTAATTTTTGTTGGCGTACATAGCTGGAAATTTTTCGTAGACGTTGTGAATTCTAATTGTGTAGCTACAGTCGGCACATGAAATTAGAATTATTTTGTAGATTAGAATGTAGAAATAAGAATTATTTTTGTTAAGAGCTTATAGCAATTTATTAAATTTTTTATATATTACTGAAACTATTTCTTTTAAGCAAAAGTATTGCCATATCAAAAATACATATAATTTAAGTAATTTATTTAAATTATTTCATTATTGAATTAATATAAAAATTAAAGCTTATTTATATCTATTTATATCATGACACTTACACAATATACATGTTCACCATTTCTATATTGCGTTGTGTATTAAAAATAGAATATTATAAAATTAAGAAATATCTATAGCATATAAATTATATATAATTCATATAAGAAATTGATGCTAAGCAGTTTAAAAAATAGAATGCATAGGATAAGCAGACTTTAGTTATTTATTTATTTATTTATTTATTTATTTCGAATTCATCTACTGGGCTAAGCCCTCACAGATTACTTAATAGTACTTAAAAACTAAGTTAGCAAAAATACTTAATCTAAAGCTTGAGACTACATAATGATTTCCTTAAGGTTATTAATGAAGGTATTTCTATCAACGCTGAAATCTAATTGATTCGCAAATTTATTGCAATCAGAGAGGCACCGAGAAAGAGGCTCATTGCAACCGTAATTAGTTCTATGGTAAGACGTATAGAATAAATTTGGATTTCGCAAATAACGTGCCGGGACATTGAATGGAATTAATGCTAACAAATCAGGGGAATCAATTTTACCATCGATTATATCCTTAACGAACAGTATATTGTTAAAGATTCGTCTATCAGTTAAACTACTTAGACCTAAAAGACGGCAGCGCACCCTATAAGCAGGCATAGTTTCCCAAGAGTATAGTCTTCTCAAGGCAAATCTTGTGAAACGTTTTTGAATATTCTCTACACGGGTAATCGAGACATCATAAATAGGGTCCCACAGAACTGAAGTATACTCTAGTAGAGATCTTACCAGACTGAAAAAGAGTGTCCTAGGTGTAAAAGGACCAAAAAATTCTATGGTATTTCTTTTTAGAAACCCAAATTGGGAGTTCGCTTTTGCGATAATGTATTCCATGTGAGTGTCGAAAGACAGTTTTTGGTCAAAAAAGACACCAAGGTCTTTAAATTGACTCACCCTGCAAAAAACATCACTAGTGTTATACTTATACTCATACACAATGGGAGTTATTTTCCGACCAAATGAGAGTATCTTACATTTGTTAAAGTTAAGATGTGATTGGTTAATATTACACCATCGCAGCAAAGATGAAATATTCTGTAGCTTCACACAGTCCGTACATTCCTTAACTTCCAGAAAAATCTTTAAATCATCGGCATATAAAAGGCTCTTACTAAACTTAAAAGACTGAGTAATATCATTAATGAACAAATTAAAAAGCAAGGGACCCAAGTGACTCCCTTGTGGAACACCGGATGTAACCTTGATAGGTCTGGAATCCAATTACTACTGAAAATATTAATTATTTTGCAGGTTTATTACGTAATTGTTATTACATAAATATACATAAATACTCTTTAAATTGCCTCAATGAGCTAAATTGTTCATATATATGAACTATATATGTATATGTGGTGACTCAATAACTTTAAGTTGCATCACCACATTAGTTGAATTCCTAACTTCCATTTTACTTATCTTCTGTTACATTGATTTTCAACTTACATTTTACTTACCTTCTCGTTGATTCTTAACTTACATTGTACTTACCTATTGTTGATTATTAATTTACATCTTACTTACCTCAACTTAACATTTATATTATTCTTATGTTAATTTATTTACACTTTGTTATAAATACTTGTTATTATAAAAACAATTGTATAAATATTCATAATTGTATCAATCAGTAATTTTCATTTGAAAATTTCAGTTGAATAAAATATTTTCAAATAAACAGTTATAAAAATATATTAAAAAAAATAAAAATTATAAATCAAAATTAAAAAGTTTGTTGTGCACCAAATACTGGCGATCCTGCCAGGAGGCGAACTACAAAAACCAACAACTACAAGTATCGGCATTGTGCGTCCAAAATAGCAAAAACAGCAGCCGCAGTTACAACAGCATCAAACTTCATTGCCAGCACCGTCGCTCTGGCAAACGCCACTGCTTTTGGAAACCATAGTGATTCCGCCAACATCTCCGGCCTCGCTACCATCGCCAACGCCTGTAGCACCTGCTCTCCCTAATATATCAACAACCTTGCCGTCCTCGAATTTCCATCATACTACTTTTGCACAACATTTGCAAAAAGTTGGCTGCATACGGAAGTCGCCTCCTACACATACGTCCAAGGAACGCATTAGTCTCAACTCTCATGTCATGTCAGCAAGCAGCCAGACTAACAACAACAAATGCAAGTGCACCAATAAGAACTCGTGAGGATCCGTATGTTTTCACAGATACAGTGTCAACCACGCCGTCAATATTATTCAATATACAGAAATCAAGAGGAAAATTACCAGAATCGCTTAATACAACTAAATTTATACATCAAAAAATACCCGTCAACGCCACCTCCACTTCAAGTTCCTCATCAGTCGTCGCTTCCACTAGCCAAAGCCACAACAACAACAACAACAACAGCAACAACAAAAACTAAACAACAACAACAACAAAACAACTACAGTAGCAGTAATAACAACAACATCTATAACAACAGCAGCAATAAAAGCAACAACAACAACATTAGCAGCAACAACAATTTTCTTTCTACATAAAAATATTTTTGTATACTGTGTTAAATTTTTTTTTTGACAATTTATGTAAATCCTTTTTGTTTGTTACATTTTATAAAAATTTTTTCAGGTTGCCTTGTTATTCTAGTTTCTCACGAGGTACACACTTAGCTTCTTTTAACGAATATTATACAATGGGACGTAAGAAACCAATTGTATCATATTCGTAGGCACTCCACTGCACTAGGGCAACACAAATTAGGAAATACACTAATAGGCATACATTTTAGAAAATTATGAGTCTGTCACACACACCACCACCCGTTCCTAGGCAAACACCTATACCTTCACAAACTTCTGACCCTCTCGCTCACTTTGGCGAAGGCGACCATCGTCCCCTTATACATTTACAAACTGATTTCGTCAATCCATTTGACACTCCAATGCGGTCAGAAATTCAAGCGGCATCAGTTAAATTGCCACAATTTTGAACAACTTGTCCAGACGCATGGTTCGTCCATGCAGAAATTCAATTTCAATCAAAAGGAATTTCCACTGACAAAACAAAGTACGAATACCTAGTTACAGCTCTACCTCAAGAGGTAATCATAACGGTGCTTGACTTTATTCAAAAACCTCCGTCTTCAAATTTATATGAAGGTTTAAAAAGAACATTAATCGATAGACACACTCTGAGCGAGACTAAGAGGTTCGACAAAATTCTGTCTGGCACCGAGATGGGTGACCATGGGTGAACCATCTCAATTCTATAGAGCACTACTCATGTTGGCCGGTACCACAGTTGATAGTTAATTAATCTCTAAAATTTGGCTACGAAAGCTCCCCAAAAGTCTCAATATAGCATTGACCGGATCTAATCACAAAGACTTAGATGAATTATTGAGATTAGCTGACAAACTGTGGGAAGTTATGTCAGAAACAGAAGTAGCTTCAGTTGGCAATGATACCCAACGCATCCCTAAATCTACTGAACTCACGATGATTACGCAATCGTTTGCCGAAACGACCTCAAAGATTCTAACAAGTTTCAACAAACTGGCAATTGAGGTCCAAGAACTAAAAAACGATCGATATCGTAATAATTCACGAGAAACAAATTACCAAAGATACTCAAAACGTAGATCCCCTTCAAGAAACATATCACGACCTGTCAACTGGGTATGCAGATACCACTTTAGATTTGGTAGGGCAGCTAGACGATGTGAACAACCATGTTCATTCATACAAAACGACACTCAACACAACACAACACAACACAATTCGACAAACTAGGTGACTCCATAATTGCGACGGCTAATAATGGAAATCAAACAATTCTAACACGCCGTCTTTTTATTTATGACAATGACAACCACATAAATTTTTTAATAGACAGCGGAGCTGAAGTCTATCAGTACTTCCCGTAAATAAATTTAGACCCCACCAAAAAAATTCAGACTTAATACTGACAGCAGCTAACGGTAGCACGATTGCGACTTTTGGCAAGAAATTACTAAACGTAAATTAAAAACTAAGACGTGACTTTCCTTTTACATTCATATTAGCAGACATCACACGACCGATCATAGGAGCAGATTTTTTAACAAAATACGGACTCCTAATAGACTTACAACACAAAAAGCTCATTGATCCACTTACACAATTAACAGTCAACGCCATCACAGAATTCACAGAAACATCATTACCTAAACTAATTTCAATAGAAAACAAATACACAAATATACTCAAAAATTATCCATCACTGACTACAGAAGCAGACTACAACAAACCAGTTAAACACAAAACAGTACACCATATAACTACAGAAGGACAGCTACCTTTTTCCAGACCCAGAGGCCTAGACTCTAACAAATACAAAATTGCTAAAAAAGAATTTGATTTTTTAATTAAAGTAGGCATTTGTCGTCCTTCAGACTCCATGTCAGCGTCTCCTCTACACTTGGTACCTAAAAAGGATGTGAATGACTGGAGACCCTGTGGTGACTATAGAAGACTTAACGCAATTACAATGCCAGACCGCTACCCTTTACCTCACATACACGACTTGAATATAAACTTACACAATAAACACATATTTTCAAAATTAGACTTAATTAGAGCATACCACCAAATACCCATGGCTACAGAAGACATACATAAAACTGCAATCACCACACCGTTCGGAATGTTTGAGTTTCTAAGAATGCCATTCGGTTTACGAAACGCAGCTCAAACATTCCAACGATTTATCAACGAAGTACTGAGAGAACTAGACTTCGTTTTCGTATACCTTAATGAAATTTTAGTGGCCAGTGAGACAGAAGAAGAACACATTAGTCACCTCAATTTAGTTTTTGAAAAACTAGACAATTAAGGACTAAACATCAAACCCAATAAATGTATTTTCGGCGTGGACAAAACAAATTTTCTAAGTTACACAATTTCAAACAAAGGCATAAAACCATTTCCCGATAGAATTCAATACATAAAAGACTACCCAAAACCAGAAACAGTCAAACAAATGCAGAAATTCATCGGGATGATTAACTACTACCACAGATGCATTCCAAAACTAGCACACACACTCACACACATTTACGAAATGGTAACTACAGCAACAAAAACAAAGGACAAACACTTAACATGGACAGAAAACACAACACAAGCATTCACAGAGATAAAAGAAAGTTTCGCTAAGGAAACACTACTTAAACATTTCAATAGTAAAGCAAAACTTTCTATCGCTGTGGATGCATCAAATACCGCTATAGGCGCAGTCTTACAACAAGAACATAATCAAAAAACAGAACCACTGGCATTCTTTTCAAAAAAATTATCTACTACAGAAATAAAATACAGCACGTTCGATCGCGAACTACTAGCCATTTACCTCACAATTAAACACTTTAGACACTATTTAGAAGGACGCACATTTACCATATACACGGATCACAAACCACTAACTTCAGCATTACATTCAAAAACTGAGAGAAGTCCAAGACAAATACGACATTTAGAATACATCGCACAGTTTTCCAACGACATCAGACACATTAAAGGTACAGATAACACCGTAGCAGACGCACTTTCAAGAGCTGAGATAGAGGCTTTCACAACCTCAGAGATTAATCTCAAAACTCTACACAAAGAACAATGTAAGGAACCTTCTAGGCTGGAGTGTCGCTCGCCGACACCAGGGTTCTTGACAATTATTTATTTAACTATGGCACCAAGTCAAAACACCCGCTTGTTACACGTTACAACAGCTTTATTATTCAGTATTTCTTAATCTACGTATACAAATCAGCTACTATTTGAATAACTTATGAATCTAGCCAAAATATATTAAAGTTATTAGTGGTAAACTTAATTTTGTTATCAAAAATGGATTAAGTATTAATCGCTCAGTGTATCTGAATGAGTATCGGTTTGATTACTATTATTACGCGGTTATCCTTGTTGACATACGTTATTACCGCACGGAAAACAATGGGAGTGAAAATATACGGTGGAATTGTGTTCGGTTAGGAAATAAAAAACTAACACTTTGAAAATTATGGCGGGAACTGGTTGCGCTGGAACGACTATGAATCCCAGTTCAGGCCGAAATCGAATTGAAGATTCGGTTAGAAAAAATAAAAATTAACACTTTGAAAGTTGTGGCGGGAACTGGTTGCGCTGGAACGACTATGAATCCCAGTTCAGGCCGAAATCGAATTGAAGATTCGGTTAGGAAATAAAAAACTAACACTTTGAAAATTATGGCGGGAACTGGTTGCGCTGGAACGACTATGAATCCCAGTTCAGGCCGAAATCGAATTGAAGATTCGGTTAGAAAAAATAAAAATTAACACTTTGAAAGTTGTGGCGGGAACTGGTTGCGCTGGAACGACTATGAATCCCAGTTCAGGCCGAAATCGAATTGAAGATTCGGTTAGGAAATAAAAAACTAACACTTTGAAAATTATGGCGGGAACTGGTTGCGCTGGAACGACTATGAATCCCAGTTCAGGCCGAAATCGAATTGAAGATTCGGTTAGGAAATAAAAAATTAACACTTTGAAAATTATGGCGGGAACTGGTTGCGCTGGAACGACTATGAATCCCAGTTCAGGCCGAAATCGAATTGAAGATTCGGTTAGAAAGAAATAAAAATTAACACTTTGAAAGTTGTGGCGGGAACTGGTTGCGCTGGAACGACTATGAATCCCAGTTCAGGCCGAAATCGAATTGAAGATTCGGTTGAATAATAACACAAATAAACTAACACTGTGGACGTTATGATGAGAGATTAACGTTACGCAGTAATAGCTCTAACTGCTTCCAAACGACGCGAATTTACTTTCATTCAGATATCCTGGCACCAAAATAATAAATAAAATCAATATGTTCGTTACATCAATACTTCAACCATGTTACACTCTTTCGCTGTTGTCTATACTATGCCTGTGTCTTTGATGGTCTCTGCCGCTGCCTCTGTCGACGTCCTTCGCACTGTCGACGTACTCGTTGGTATCTGCCGCTGCTTCCGTCGACGTTCCTTCTTCGTCTCTGTCGCTGCTTCTGTCGACGTTCCTTCTTCGCCTCTGTCGCTGTTTCTGTCGACGTTCCTTCTTTAGCCTCTGTCGCTGCTTCTGTCGACGTTCTTTCTTCTACAGCTGTTTGATCTTTCTTTGTTACTATTTAAAATTAAACTTTAATTTGCACAAGCGGAGCTGAACACGTCTTATCGTCTCGGTGTTTGGTAGGAACTGACTCCTCGTTACTATTTTAAAATTAAACTTTGTTGGCACAAGCGGAGCTGAACACGTCTTATCGTCTTGGTGGTTGGTAGGAACTGACTTATATTTCTCTTCAGATGGCCCTTTAAAGTCCTCTGGCTGCTGGCGGCCCAGCCTCATGTTGCGGCAACATCTCTCTCACACGGTGGCAACAGACGCTCCGTTCGGCGTTCTGATTGGCCAACAACGTCGTGTGATATTGTGGTCTCTACTGTAAGTGCTCACCTCGCCATCGCAGTCCCGTTGACGTGCCGAAAAGAAAATAAACAAATGAGTCATACTGCAGTGAAATGACCCTGTGGTAAATCTAGGCATATGCCTCAGTAACTATATATAAAACATAATACCCATGTTCTTCTATTTTAAATCCATTCTTAAAGTTTATTATTTTATCCTAAAATTCTAGCGGATCACTAATAATAATAATAAAAAAAATGCCTTAATTCTAATAAAAAAAAATATATAAAGTTAATTCAATGTGCTACAACTAATCTAAGACTGACTGTCGTGTCCCCTCTCAATCTCTGCTTCCTGTTCTCGTTTAGGCCGTCATGCCACGGTGGTCTGTGAGACTGTGAGTGGTGGACGACCCAGTGGTAAATCTGTAATGAAGAAATAGAAGGTGAGTTGAAGCTAACATGTAAGGGTAAAACTTGGTAAAAGTTTTAGTTCTTACAACAAAATATAGATTCAGAACTACAAGAAATACTAAACAAACATATTTACAAACTAGAACAAGTACACATACCAATACTTAACATTAAAATTTGGTGCGAACAAACTAATTCAGAAACACGTCCATATATCCCACAAACATTACGCAAACAAATTTTCGAACAAATACATAACATTTCACACTCAGGTACACGAGCTACTCGAAAACTCATTACACAAAGATATTTTTGGCCTAAAATGAACGCACAAATCAATAAATGGTCACAAGAATGCATTAGATGCCAACGAGCAAAGATATACAAACATACGAAGACAATCCCACCAAAGATACACATTCCACACGGACGTTTTAAACACGTTCACGTCGATATAGTTGGCCCCTTACCAATATCACAAGGTTACAGATATTTGCTTACCCTAGTTGACAGAAACACACGTTGGCCCGAAGCGTATCCAATTAAAGATACTAACGCTAACACTGTCGTAGATACACTCAAAAAAGAATACATCTCACGTTTCGGAGTTCCTTTGGAAATTACCACTGATCGAGGACCTCAATTCACGTCCACAACTTTTAGAAACTTCGTTAAGAATCTAGGAAGCAAACACATTACCACTTCTGCTTATCATCCACAAGCTAACGGGATTGTAGAAAGGTTTCATCGTCAACTGAAGACGTCTATAATAGCAAGCAACAATCAGACAAATTGGTACACAGAGTTGCCACTAATTCTTCTAGGACTCAGGTCCACGGTCAAAGAAGACATTAAAGCTTCACCCGCTGAGATGGTATTTGGGCAAACACTCAGGCTACCACAGCAACTAGTAATACATAGCAGTCAGAATTTTAATCCATCGGACACCTTAGCCAAACTTAAAGAGGTAGTAGAAAACAAAAAGTCAAACATTACGCATCATAACACTAACTTCCAATCGTATATACCTCGAGCCCTCAGTACTTGTAACTTTGTTTTCGTACGCAACGACATGATCCGTAAAACACTACAAGAACCGTACGATGGCCCCTTCAATGTGGTTGAGAGAACACCAAAATATTTCACAATTCGTAGACATAACACTAACACAACAGTCAACATCGATAGAATAAAACCAGCCTCCCTAGACACTGAGACAGCACAAACACAGTTAACCAAACATAAAGATACTAAAAAAGTACACTTTAACCTGTTAGCGAATACTACCAAGATTTTTTTTTTTTAAAAAGGAGGGGGAATAATGTGGTGACTCAATAACTTTAAGTTGCATCACCACATTAGTTGAATTCCTAACTTCCATTATACTTATCTTCTGTTACATTGATTTTCAACTTACATTTTACTTACCTTCTCGTTGATTCTTAACTTACATTGTACTTACCTATTGTTGATTATTAATTTACATCTTACTTACCTCAACTTAACATTTATATTATTCTTATGTTAATTTATTTACACTTTGTTATAAATACTTGTTATTATAAAAACATTTGTATAAATATTCATAGTTGTATCAATCAGAAATTTTCATTTGAAAATTTCAGTTGAATAAAATATTTTCAAATAAACAGTTATAAAAAATATATTAAAAAAAATAAAAATTATAAATCAAAATTAAAAAGTTTGTTGTGCATCAAATATATATGTATATATATGTATGTATTTCCGATACGGTAACACTTTTACAAAAAATAAATAGATTTACCAATATTATATATACTCTTTAATTCATATGTATAAACTGTTTTCTAAATTAGTTCGATGTCATATGCTGACTGTAGCTACAAATAAACATCTACAAAAATTAAAGCTTTCTGTACAACAATGACTACTTAGCAAATTTACAACAACAACGCAAAGAGAATGACAAGATCCCAGCCGTTGCGCAGCTTTAGAGGGGATGAACCGAATTGGCGGCGTAAAATATACAGTACTTTGCATGCTATACTTTATGTTTGCCTGCTAGCAGGCATGCATGTTTATTGTGTTATTATATAAAAGGATATAAAAAAGATTAAAATTTTTAAAATTAATTTAATAATGAAATAATATAAAAAAGTGATATGAATTATATGTACATATATATTTTTGATATGGTAGTACATTTAGTTAAAAGAAATAGTTTCAGCCATTTATACAAAATTTCAAAAATTGATTTAAATTCTTATCTAAAATAAACCAGTTGTCATATGCCGACTGTAGCTAAAAAAGTCTAAAAAAATTCCAGCTAACTGTACAAAAACAATTACATTTCAAATCTACATCAACAACGCAGTGAGAATGGAAAGGTTCACAAAGGTTGCGCAACGTTAGAGGGGATGAACGAATCGGCGTCAGAAAATAAACCGCATTTTGCTTGCTATGCTTTCTGTTTGCCTGGTAGCAAAATCTTAAGTGGTGGAATCGCAAAATTAGACAAGGTACTGTTAAAGCGGAAAGCCGGTGACCGAAACTGTCAAAACGAAGTTGACATTTCATACAAAATATGCAACCAATGAGAATGCAATATGAAAGCAAAAATTGGCCAAAATACCAAAATGGCTAAGTTTGACAGTTATGGTTACTAATAAAGAGAACACATTCAGCCCTAACACTACCTTGTCTAGTTGTACTATGAGTGGTGGCATCAAAAGGGACTTCACGGCCAGTCAAACAAAAACCAAATATCAAAAATTTTAAATTTATTTTATTTTAACCTACAGCAGCTCTACATATACATTGAAAAAGCTATATCATCCAATGTTTCGCAGCGGAGCAAAGGGAGGGAAAAAAACGATGCGTCAGCAGAGGAACTTATTGATGGTTGCTTGCTACATTTGCTGATCGCCTTGTAGTCAAGATCCAAGAGCGTCATTTAAAAACCTAGTCGCTATCTGTATTGATGACGAGAGTTACTCGCAAAATGACGATGAGGATGACGCAAGGCAAAGATTTATCCTCTACCAAAATCGTTCAACGAGCCTAAAGAAGTTTTCACTTCAAAAAAATAACGAAAGTGCTTGAGTTTGTGTGTGCGTGAGCCAACGATATCCCGGTGCATCACCAAGTGCAGCAAAGTTAAATTGGCTTTCTTTGCTGGTGAACGTCCTCCAAGTACCACCAGCAACAGCACAAGCAAGTGCAGCGCAAATTTCTTGCTAGCCAACATGTGCCAACAAGTGCCACCAGCAACAGCACAAGCAAATGAAGCGCAAATTCTCCGCTTTCAGTTTATTTAATTCACGCCGGAGTATAATGGCAGAAATTTGCCTCTGCGCTTGAGACATGCTGAAATGGTGCTTCTGAAAAATTGGAGAGTTGACTAGTCAATTGAATTGTGCTGCACTTGCTGGTGCTGCTCGTGGCGACTCTCTTAGAACGTTGGCAAGCAAAAGAATCAGGAAATTTGCGCTGTACTTGCTTGTGCTGCTGGTGATGGCACTTGGAGGATGTTGGCTAGCAACAAATTTTGCAATGCACTTGCTGGTGGCACTTGGAGGACGTTCGCAGCAAAGAAAGCCAATTTAACTTTGCTGCACTTGCTGATGCACCGGGAGATCGTTGGCCCACACACACGCACACACAAACTCGAGCACTTTCGTTATATTTTTTTTACTATTTTGTTATTTTTTAATTTTTTTAAGTTTACAATATTACAAGTTTACGAAATAAGTTGCAAGTGCAAGCACTCGAATGAAATATGTCGCAAATTGAATAAAATGCAAATTAAATAAAATATTTGCGCTAAGACACGATCGAAATGTGAAACGTCAAAATTTGCAATTGTCAAAATTTCATCGTCCATTTGACACAGCAAAAAAGACAAATTTATTTCAACACACACAAATTTTATTCAACCTGATATTTTCTATCCTACCACGACTGAAAAGTTTCCTTTTGACACTTACCCTTTACACGGAGGTTACACGAGACAGTACTGTTAAGACCAGAGATAAAGAGATAGGAAACTTAAATTTGGTGACGTCAAAACATATGATTTCATTTTGTTTATGAACTTTGGTGAAACTCATGGATTGTGTACGTGAGTTCACCTCATAGCTGTCAATTGTGTTTGTGTCGAATATCAGCCATTTGCCAATAAAAGTTTTTGCTTAATAAAATTATTAAAAGAAATGCATAATAACAAATAAATTATAAAATATAATAAAGCCTAAAAATTGTTTATGTTTATTAGTTCTACCCGATCCTTTCACACTAGAATTTCATGCTGAAACAAAACATGGCTTGGAACAAATTAAGATACCGCTGACTGTATTGCTTGGCTGTACAATGTACCAGTAAAGAACTGTTTATTGGACAAATCAAAGAAGAATATGTTAAAAATCCACTTTTTGGAGCACTTATGGAATCCACCCCTACTGCTGCATATCAATTAACTTATTTTACATTAAAATTTAATAAAAAAAAATATTTTTTATTATTGGTTGGGGAGCAACCCACAACCGTCTTTATTGATTGGTAAAAACCGAGTGTTCTCTTAAAACAAAACTAAACTTAAAGTAACGTAAAAATACCTTAGCTAAGCTATTATCAACACGCGCCGACGTCGCTGCTGTTGTTGCCGAAATTTAGTTCACAGAGGAAGTGCAATAAACTCTGTGTCAGCGCTTTTATTATTTAAAGAATTAATTTATTTCGCAACATTAATGTTGCTGGTGTTAACTCCTCCCTTCTTAAATGCGATTGTCCCAATCGTCTAGAAATATGGTAAGTTGTGAATTCTCGGTATTTGCTGTGGTTCAGGTTCTGGAGCAATGACCTTTGCCAATGTGTTTGGCTCGCTTATGATCAACTTTGATTTCGTCTGGGGTCGTAACGTAAGTATGATGAAGGCTATGATAGCAATTGCAAATATTACAATTGTCAATCTGTTTATTGTTGTGTTTTTTTGGAGATTTTTTAGCTGATTAATACTTCTAATGTTTACTTCTTCCAACGCTTCTAATGAGAGCAAGTTAACTCTATTTCCTTCTACTGGAGATGGTTGCATAATTGCTGGTTGTAATCTGACTGTAGGTGCTTCTAAATTTGAATAATTTTGTCCATTAATTTGTATGCTGCAGTTGTGGAATTTCACTTTAAAGGTCCCTTTGAGAGAATAATTTGTTTCCGATTGCATTGTCCCGTTGAATCCTTTTAAAAATAGTAGTCCTGGGTGTAATTCTTCGACGTTCGGTATATGTTGATGGTTACTTAAGGCGCATGTTGAATTTAATCCTTGTAATAGTCTACTGATACAATTTCCTTTGCTTATATCTTCTAAATTTTCTTTCTTACAAATTCTAATTTCATTATACTTGTTACATGTTTGTTTTACACCATATAGTTCATTTTTTAATTTTAAAATTTCTCTGTATTGAACATTTATTATTGAATCATTTTTCTTAACCGCTTTAATTAACAAATTGTTATAAATTTCTTTTGTCGTAAGTGGAATTTTAATAACATACATAAGATTCATATTATTATATAGTACATTTATTTTAGCGTATTCTAATGCTTCGTCTATATTAGTGAAAGGCATATTTTCATCTTTAAGCTTTCCAAGCGTTAATTTTAATTCTGATTTATCTAACAACATTGAATTTACTATATTATTTTTTGCCCAAAGTATGGCATATTTGATATTGACTAGTTCTTCTTTAATTAATCTTAACTTATTTTGGTATATAAATGTGGGATAGGAATTAACGAACAGACTAGGACAGAGACAGGACACTAACCAATTTACTTACTTTACTCAAACTTAAAGATACTGTACAGGAAAATATATTTAGCTCGGACGGAAAAATCAAAAAAGTGGAAGTAAGAAAAATTAAACTTCAGTTAGGAAAAATAATAAAATACGGACGGGTTTTGATAATGTAAAAAAATATAAAATTATAATTATTAGAATTTGATAATGTTAAAAAATATAAAATTATAATTATTATAATGGATCGTTATTATGTTATGATATAAATAAACTGAAAAATAAAAAAGAAGAAAAAATTAAAGAAAAAAAAAAAACGAGCCACAAAATTGGGGGCTCAACCGTGCGCGCAAATCGTTTCATCGCAGCAGACAAGAACGAGAAGGAGGAAATAAGAGAAAAAGAACGAGAAACAAGTCAACATTTTATCAAAAAGTGGGCGTATAAGCAGCATTTAAAAAAAAAATCAGTGGAAAAATAAAAAGAACTGGTGCAAGACAAACGCAGTCACCACCGCTAACCGGAAAAGCGCAGTCGAACAAGTGACCCCCACCAAAGGCAGCCATAATCGCAGCAGTGGAGAAAAAAACGTAGAAGAATGCAAATCAGAGTGACAAACCCAAGTGTGAAAAAAAAAATACAGCAAAAGAGCATACGATCGAAAGAGTGTAATGCCTACAAAGCAGAGCAGAGAAAGTGGCTGAAAAGAAAAGGCAATAAAATTGAAATTGTTTATTGGATAAACGGGGAGGCAGCGCAACGCACAAGAGGAAATTCGACGTTTCATGGAGTTCGCAAACGAGATGCTGATGAAGAAATCGCAAACATAGCTAACTGTGCACAGGAGCCAAACTTCAACGAATCTAAAACAAAACAGTGAACACAAATTAAATAAAAAGACAGTTAAAATATAAGAAACATTAAAATGAAAATATAAGAAACATTAAAATGAAAATATAAGAAAGAAAATTTCAACAATCTTAACAACAACAAAACAAAAAAAAAAAACTGAAACTGACAATTAATGAAAATTATAAAAAAAAAAATTGAACAAAATTTACTAAATACACAGAATAAAGAACAAGTGGAAAATTTTGTATTATTTTTTAATAAAAAATAAATAAACAAAAGGAAAGAATATAAACTATTGACAATGAATTCAAGAAATGCATGAAAAACAAAATACTAAATAATTCAACAACTATTGATGACAACAACTGCAAGAAAATACATCAGAAACCTTCAGTGGCGGTGAGATTTTTCCAGTATATTGAATTTATCGAGTTGTTTTGTTTAAATTTATATTCATATCAATTGTATTTATTTTTTTTTTGTAAATATTGATCTCAATTTATTCAAATTCCATATAATTTTTTTTTTGGTTTTTTTTTTATTAAAATTGTGTAATAAAGACTAAATCCTTCCGCTTATCACAAAAAAAATGCAAATTCTGCCAACTGCACAGCGCTGCGATGCACTCTACTGATGCCAATATTGATTTATTCGTACACCCATTTCTCGGCAGCTGGAGTCCAGCCGGTGAGCTCCTTTTCAGTAAACCACAAACCGATTTCCTTATTGGCAGACTCGACGGCATCGGAGCCGTGGATGATGTTGCGGCCGACCTGGATGCAGTAGTCACCACGAATGGTGCCTGGCTTAGAATCAGCTGGGTTTGTTTCGCCCAACATCACGCGTCCAGTCTTCACAACGTTCAAGCCTTCCCACACCATTGGAACCACTGGGCCGGAGTTCATGTAGTTCACTAGACCAGGGAAGAATGGACGAGCCGATAAATCAGCGTAGTGCTTCTCCAACAGCTCCTTGGATGCCCAGGTAAGCTTCATTGCGACGAGCTTGAATCCCTTCTCTTCAAAGCGCTGGATGATTTTACCAACGAGTCCACGTTGGACGCCATCGGGCTTAATCATGATGAAGGTACGTTCCTGATTTCCGGCCATTGTAAACGACAACTTTGTGAAGAATGAATTTGTTATTTCAAATTTTAATTCAAATTTTTTCTAAACTTATTCGAACTTCAATATACTTGTTATTTTAAATATAAATTCAAATTTTAAATTTACTTTTCGTTAAATTTTTGTAATTATTTTAAGCGTTTGATATTTATTTTAAAATATTTACTGTTCTTTTTTAAATTTTAATTGTTAAATTGACATTAAACGAAATGGACGTGACATCTGTTTTATCTTTGAGAGTAGAGGGTTTAAGAAGGGAACTGGGGAAATTTGGTTTGTCGACATTAGGGAATAAATCAGAACTACACGACAGACTCCTTGAACACTTAAACCTAGCCAGGACAGATTCTGACTACGATGACGCCATTACGGAAATATTGCCGCAACACGTTTTTCAACGATCTCTTTTTACGCTAAAAGATATTGAAGATTCCCTTCACCCATTTTCCGGAACCAGTTTCCCAAACATTAACCAATGGGTAAATGACTTTGAGGACAACGCCGTCACGGTTCAATGGAATGAGCTACAAATGTATATTTACGCGAAGCAGTTACTAAAGGGTGCTGCAAAGATTTTCTTGAGAAGCCAATCAGACATCAAAGATTGGAAATCGTTAAAGACAGCACTGATTTATGAATTTGGAACGCAGCGGTCGGCTATTGAAGTTCACCGACATTTGAAAAACCGCAGGAAGAGACCGAACGAAACTTTGAGGGAATATTTATATTGTTTAATGGAGATTGGCAATCCAATAAGACTAGACGAGGAAAGTCTTATCGAGTACTTTATTGATGGAATACCAGATTCCAGAAATAGTAAAAGCACCTTGTATCAAGCAAGGACAGTGGAAGATTTGAAGACACAAATAAAGGTGTACGAGAAAATTCGTGGCCAATCGTCACAAGCGGAGGTTCGATATGGCAACCATCAGTCATCAAACAGGTGGCGCCTAGCTGAACCGGAGGTCAGGTATATTTCGCAAGAGTCATCATACTCAAGAAATTACCAACCTCAAAAGTCGTATCAACATGCAGTGGATAGATATGCATCTCAAGAGTTATCAAGCTCGCGAGATTATGCGCCACAAAAGTCGTATCAACAAGGATTAGTTAGACATTCATCTCAAGAGTTATCAAGCTCACGAGATAAGCAAGCAGTGGTTTGGCAACCATCTCAAGAGTCATCAAACTCGCGAGATAACCAACCAGAGAGGAGATGTTTCAAATGCGGGGATCGGAATCACTTGGCAAGAAGTTGTACAAGACCGGATAACAAATGTTTTAAATGTCATCAAACTGGACATCGTTCCTTTGAATGCAAATCACAATCAAAAAATTCTTTCAGGTGTGAATATAGAAACATTCACGTATCTAATGAAATGGATAGTGACGAACATATATTATGTACTAATAATAGAGTTTTTATTAATTTTAAATTAAAAAATACACCAGTTACAGCTATAATCGATGCTGGAAGCGATATATCAATGGTAAATTATGATATTTATAGAAGTTTATGTAACGTCAAGTTGAATCCCAAAGTAAAAAATTTAGTCGGTATAGGTCAAATGGAAATCAGAACATTAGGCTATTTTACATTGCCAATAGAAGTAGATGGTATTGATATGGAAATAAATTTTCACGTGGCGAAGAATAGCGATATTCTTTACTCAGCAGTGATCGGAAATGATGTTTTAACACAAATTGACATAAATATTGACTCGTACGGTGCAAAATTTTTGCGGAAAGTAGGACAAAAAGAAGTTACAGTGGTACAGAAAAATGAACATATGCAGATGGAAAGCTCAAGTATTGACGATTTGAAAAATGAGTATAGCGAGATTTGTCTTTCCACTAATGTCAATGATATAATCAGTGAACCAGAAATTGAGTTGTCCCATTTAAAGAAAGAATTTAGAGAACATATCAATAGCCTAGTCACTACGTATATTCCAGGGAAACCAAAACCCAATGGTGTAGAAATGAAACTGATTTTGACTGACGAAATTCCAGTTTATCAGCGACCTAGGAAACTATCATACACTGATCAGTGTGCGGTACAACAGCAAGTTAAAGAGTGGTTAGAAGAAGGTATTATAGAACCCAGTTTTTCAGAGTATGCTTCACCGATTGTTTTAGTAGGTAAAAAGGATGGCACTCGAAGATTATGTTGTGATTTTCGCAAACTCAATCAGAAAATAGTCCGCGATAATTTTCCGATGGTTTTGATAGATGACGTTCTTCAGAGATTGCAGGCAGCTAAGGTATATACGACATTAGATTTACGCAATGGGTTTTTTCACGTACCAGTAGAGCAATCTTCTCGTAAATACACTTCATTTGTGACACACAATGGTCAATACGAATTTCTTTTTGTGCCATTTGGCATATCAAATTCACCAGCGGTTTTTTGTAGATACATTTTTTCAATTTTTAGAGAGCTAATACAAGAAGGTACCATAGTTGTATACATGGATGATATTATCATACCATCCAAAGATGAATTTGAAGGTATCAAAAAACTAGAGAAAGTGCTAGCTGTTGCACAATCGTTCGAGCTACAAATCAAGTGGAAGAAATGCCAGTTTTTACAGAGAAGAGTTAACTTTTTAGGATACATCGTTGAGAACTCATCTATACGACCCTCTGAAGAAAAAACTAAAGCAGTAAAAGAGTTTCCGTTACCAACTGACAAAAAGTCACTCCAACGTTTTCTAGGCTTAACTTCGTATTTTCGGAGATTTGTACCTAATTATTCACTTATAGCTAAACCACTCTCAGATTTGCTTTCGAAGTTGCCACGTTTAAGTTTGAGGACCAGCAACTTCTATCGTTTCAGCAGTTAAAGGCGGCATTGGTTGATGCGCCAGTACTCAAATTGTATAGTCAAACAGCGTTAACGGAGATACACACTGATGCATCTATGTATGGATATGGTGGCGTGCTATTGCAGAAAGACTCGGAAGATCAACAATTTCATCCTGTACAATACATGAGCAAGAAAACTTCAAAAGCAGAACAGAAGTATCACTCGTATGAATTGGAAGTATTGGCGATAATAGAAGCTTTGAAGAAATGGAGAGTGTACGTGCTTGGTAAAAAAATAAAAATAGTGACAGATTGCAATGCTTTCGCAATGACAATGAGGAAAGAAGATGTGCCTTTGAGAGTCTCTAGATTGGCGATGTTTTTACAAGAATTTGATTACGAAGTTGAGCATCGTTCCGGAACGAGGATGAAACACGTGGATGCGTTGAGCCGAGTAGCAAGCTTAATGTTAGAAGATTCTTTGAATCATCGTATCAAAGAAGCGCAATTACAAGATGAATGGATTAAAACTATAAAGAAAATTTTAGAAAAAGATAGTTACGATGATTACTTTATTAAATATGACGTTTTACATAAAGACCATATCAAAGAATTGATAGTAATTCCGTCAGGCATGGAGCAAGAGATAATACAAATAGCACATCGCCAAGGACACTTTGCCGCCAAAAAGACGCAAGATCTAGTGGAAAGATCATTTTTTATACCTAACTTGAAACAAAAAGTAACTGCAGTTGTCAAGAATTGTGTTGAATGCATTGTTTCTGAAGCTAAAGTAGGAAGAAAAGAGGGATTTCTAAATCCAATAGATAAAGCAGACAAGCCACTTGGAACATACCACATCGATCATGTTGGTCCAATGGAACAAACACGGAAACAGTATAATCACATACTTGTGGTAGTAGACGCGTTTTCCAAGTTTGTGTGGCTCTACCCTACGAAGAGTACGGGGACTACTGAAGTATTAGAAAGACTTCAGAAGCAAGCAACTACTTTTGGAAATCCGGCACGTATAATATCAGATCGTGGTGCAGCGTTCACGTCAAATGTATTTAAGGAATATTACGAACAGGAAGGAATACAGCATTTACAAATAGCTACTGGAGTACCACGAGGGAATGGACAGGTGGAAAGAATGCACAAGATTCTCGTTCCAATGCTGGCAAAGCTGTGTGTTGAACAACCAAAAAATTGGTACAAGCACATTGATCGCGTTCAACAGACAATTAATAATACGTCCCCAAGAAGTACAGAGATGTCACCATTTAAAATTTTAACAGGATTGGAAATGCGTATATCAGCAAATGAAGATATTCGTGAATTGCTTGCGGATGCTGCTGTTGAGCAACTTGATGAAGAGAGAAATCTTATTCGAGAAAAAGCACGTGCAAATATTTTGAAAATACAAGAAGAAAATCGAACAAATTATGACAAAAAGAGAGTACCTGAAACTCAATATAAAATTAATGAACTTGTAGCTATTAAACGAACGCAATTTGGAAATGGATTAAAAATTAAACCAAAATTTCTAGGACCATACAAAATTGTAGCGAAATTAAACCACGGTCGATACACTGTAGAGAAAATAGGTGAAGGTGAAGGCCCCAAGAAATCGAATACCGTTGCGGAAAATATGAAGCAATGGAATCAATCATTCGAGGTCGAATGAACTGTCAGGATGGCCGAATGTGGGATAGGAATTAACGAACAGACTAGGACAGAGACAGGACACTAACCAATTTACTTACTTTAATAAATATATTTAGCTCGGACGGAAAAATCAAAAAAGTGGAAGTAAGAAAAATTAAACTTCAGTTAGGAAAAATAATAATAAAATACGGACGGAATTTGATAATGTTAAAAAATATAAAATTATAATTATTAGAATTTGATAATGTTAAAAAATATAAAATTATAATTATTATAATGGATCGTTATTATGTTATGATATAAATAAACTGAAAAATAAAAAAGAAGAAAAAATTAAAGAAAAAAGAAAACGAGCCACATAAATATTGTTTCTTCTATTAGAAAATTATCTTTTTTTATGTTATTCATTATTTCATTTGTGGTTCTTATGACCTTATTAATACGTTCATTGAATGCCTTATTGATCATAACTTGTTGATTGTTATTATTTGTCAGTTCGTCTAAGTTCTTCGTTACTATTTCCATATCGTCATGATCCGGTGTACCTGCATAAATTTCCATGCTGTCCCTAGGAAATTAAGTGAACGTTTCTGTCTGCTAGTTTGAAATGGTTCCATTGTCCTTAGTATGTCCATAGTTTGTTGTAGTTCAAGTTGTAATGTTGGAAAAAATATGTTAGTCTTAGGGATATCTTTGAAAATCGTTGTTCTTATTTCCTGTAAAAAGTCGTCGTACTGCTTTAGGTCGATTAGGTGGATAAATTTGAAAGTTCCTTCCTGAATTTTGGCATAGCCGTCATGAATTGTCACTAATTGAGTGTCCGTGTAATTCACAATGTGAACATCACATAAAACTGTTTGAAAAAATAACCTGTGGGTAAATAAAACTAATTAATTAATTACGAATAAGATTTTTATGCACAACTTTTCCTGAATCTGTAATTATTATATCTTTCTTATCCTCTTTTACTACTTCTTTCCTGTATCTTGCAGTTAGCTTTGTACCTAGGCGTTTGTCAATTTTTACGAAAATTGTTTCGCCGACTGCATATGTTTTACTTGGTTTTCTTTTTGCGTTATGAACCCTTAAATCTTTTTCCTGTTTTCTTACTATTGCTTCAATGTTTTCTTTTCGAGCTGTTTCATACTGTTCTGGGTCGATCGTAACTCTCCTGCCAAAAAATGCTTCAATTGGTTTTTTCTGTATGGTTGAATGGATAGTGCAGTTATACTCATATGCTGCTCGGTCCAATAGTTCTGTGAAGCTCCTGTGATTTTGATTTGTTTTTAGACAGCGCATTATCTCAGATAATGTTGAGTGCAACCGTTCGACTTGTCCGTTTGCGGAGCTGGTGTACGGAGGCGTCTTGTGAATTGCAATGCCTAACTGGTCTTCTAACATAAAGCAGATAGATGCTGAGTTAAGGGACTTTTCGTTATCCATGACTACGATTCTTGGTACTCCATATGCAAAAAGTATTTTCCTCAGTGGTTCGCGAATATCTTCAATTGATTTTGAATTAATAACGTGGGCCTGAGCATATTTTGTAAGTTTATCTATTGCAGTAAGGACTAGTTTCTTGTCAGTATGGTAAATGTCAATATGTAATATTTCACCTGCGTACTGTGGAATGGGTGTTGGTGATATCGGAATCTTATTAGGGTGTCTGTCATATTTAAATTCTTTGCAGATTTTACACTGCTTGAGCACATTATTAATTTTAGTGTTCATTTTGGGAAAATAAAACTTTTCGAGTAATTGCTGCTTATTTTCACGGCGATTTCGATGCGGTCTTTTATGAATTTTTAAAATTTCCTCTTCTTGTTCGGTCTCGTCTGTTAAGTCTTAAACTTGGCTTTGAGTGTACCTAACTCTATAATTACTGAAATGCATTGGGTAGATCGTTTGAATTTTTCCCATAATTTGCTCTTCGGTTAAAATACCATTAGTGACATCTGGGTTAAGGTATCTTTTCAATATGTCAATTAGATTATTCTCAGAGTAACTATTTTGAACTATGATATGCTTGTGATAACGTGGAAATGGAATTTTAAATTGATAGCTAGATTCTTCACCTAAAAGTATAAATATCTGATTTTTAAATACATTTATAGGGCATTCTACTGAAGCTTTAAGATTTTCAACAGAGCTTTCGTCACTGTGGATAGTGTCTGTTAAAGAATTTATTTGGTCAGCTCGAGGTGGTCTAGAGAGGGCATCAGCTACCACATTACTTTTCCCAGGTGTGTAGTGAAGCTCATAGTTATACTCCTCCAAGATTGCCTTCCATCTCTTCATTTTCGAGTTGTTGTTTTTGGTGCTTAAAGCATACGTCAACGGCTGGCGATCGGTGTAAATGTTCACCTTTGCTGATCCATACAGGTAGTTACGTAACGAGTTGAGAGCCCAAATAATTGCAAGCATTTCTCGCTCGTTTGCCGCGTAGTTTTCCTCGGTGGCACTAAGCGTTCTTGAAATAAACGTTATCGGTCTTCTGTCTTGACTTAAAACGGCACCTATGGCATAGTTAGAGGCGTCGGTAGTCAGTTCAAAACTTTTTGTATAATCAGGATATATTAAGATTGTATCTCTGGATGAGAGTATACTTTTAAGTTTGTCAAAGGCATCTCTTGCTGCGTTATCAAGTTGAATTATTTTTTCCTTTGAAAAGTTCTTGGACACTCGCCCATCCTCCCCTCTTAAGAGGGTTGTTAAAGGTTTCGCCACTTTGGCGTAATCTTTTACAAACCGACGGTAGTATCCAGAGAGTCCAAGAAATGACCTGAGATCCTTTAATGTTCTGGGGTATGGAAATTCTATTATAGCTTTAATTTTTTTCTGGATTTGTTTTGACTCCTTTGTGAGATACAATGAACCCTAAAAATTCAACCTCTTCCCTAAAAAATTCGCATTTATTTAACTGTATTTTCATGTTCGCTTCATGTAGGGTCTTAAAAATTCGTTCAATACCTTTAATATGTTCGTTCTCGTCTTTACTAAAAATAATAATATCGTCTATGTATACAAAACACCGTTTTCTGAGATGTAAACGCAATATGTCATCTAGCGCTCTTTGGAAAATTGCCGGAGCATTTTTAAGGCCAAATGGTAATCTGGTAAACTCAAATTTGCCATTGTTCACCGAAAATGCAGTCTTTTCGATGTCGGATGCTCTGAGGGGTATTTGATGGAATCCACTTTTTAAATCTAAAACAGTGAACCATCTGTTCTTTCCTAATTGGGCCAATACCTCATTAATTTCTTGTATTGGGTAAGCATCTGCTATGGTAACAGAATTTAGTTTACGATAGTCAATCACCATTCTGTGTTTCCTTATTCCACTAGCATCGATCTTTTTAGGTACAACCCACACTGGTGAGTTATACGGGGACCTCGATGGTAGTATGATTCCGTCTTCTAATAGTTTTTGAACTTGCTCTTCCACTTCGGCTTTGAGCGACATTGGATAAGAGTAAAATTTTCCGTAGATTGGTGTTTCTGAAGATGTTCGTATTTCGCCTACGACCTTTGTAGTAAAGGTAAATTTTTCATCCGGTTCGGAGAATAGGTTTGCATAAGTATTTACTAGTTTGTCTAAGTTGGTTTTTTGTGAGGGGTTCATGTGATCTGTCCTGAGGGTAGGGTTATGTACCTGAGTTGAGGGTAATTCTTTGAGTGGTATTTTAGTATTATTGTTTAAAATCATGAAATTATGCCTTGTGTGTATGACGACTCCTAATTCTTTCAGGCTATCGTTACCTAGTATAGCGTGAAAAGTTTTTAGTTCGGGTAAAAGGAAAAATTTAATCGGGATTTTTATGCCAAAGAGATAGGTGTTGGTGTGATGAGTTATTTGTACGTCTCCTCCAATTGAATTTGCGTAAAAGATTGTTTTGTTGGGAATGGGTTTAGTTACGAGAGTTGGTCTTATATAATTTTTGTTAGAGCCTGTATCTATTAGTATTTTTAAATCTTGTCCACTCTCTGTCTTGCACTCGAAATACGGGAGAGAGGACGTATTCAATCTAAAAAATGAATATCAGAAATTGCTATGTTATCATTATAAAATGCTGGAACTTCTTGTTCTTCGACATATTCTTGAAGCGACTGATCAAATTCGTTTAAACTTTTTGAATCTCTTCTTGATATGTATTTTCATTCATGGAGTTAAATTTATCTTGAGGAGAACAAGCAACTTCAGTAGATAAGTGGAACTTTCTTTGTTGTTTCCTAGCTTCTGGATAATCATTTGGTGGTCGTTTACCTTGCAATCCGGGGTTGTTAGGTCGATTCATATAGTTTATATTCCTCGTTTGGACACTTTGATCAATGTCCATTGGCTCTGGTCTAGTGACCGGTTTTGGTCCAAATGGACGAGGTGGAATAGGCCCATATTGTTGAGGATTTTTCGGTATTGCTCCATATTGCTGGAAATTTCTGGGTGGCCCAGAATAGTGTGCATTTTCAAATCTCTGTCCTTGAATGCGAGGTGGTTGATAATGTCCTTGGTTCAAATAATTGTGGCTTGGCCTTGGAGGTGGTGGTATGTGAGCTAGTTGGGGAAAAAATGGTTGACCGGGTCGGAAGTGTTGATTACGTGGTGGTACATTGTTAAACGATTTTTTTTTGTATATTGTTCCTGTTTGCATAAACTGATCTAAAATTCTGATTTTCTAATTAAAGACACAAGTGTAGGGCTTGTGGCAAATCAATTGGTTCTCTCATACTCAATAAACTAGGCAGATCGCCTTTAAGTCCTCTGACAAAAGTGTCAAGGGCTTTATCTCTGTAAGTCTGGGTCAAAAGGTTCATAGCTTCTTGTCCTACCTCCATACAGGTAATTTTATTTAATATTAGAGACAGGTGGCTATAGACCCTTTGATAAAATTCTTGTACGGTGTAGTTTCCCTGTATAAGAGAGGTCAATTGGTATTCTAATGTACCTAAATCTCTCTTGTCTGCGTAGTGAAGCATCAAACATTGAGAGATACTTTCCCAGTTCATAGGCGTGTTGTAGGACTCGAGAACCGCATCTGCATTTCCTACAATCTTATTTCTTATAACGCTCAAAATACCGAAATATTTTGGCGTTCCTTTTAGAGGTTCGTAAATTTGTAATACCCTGTTTACTGACTTTTTCCAGGAACTATATTCTCCCGGTTGTCCCGAAAATTCTCTTAGACAACGTACTACGTCTGGTATACGATCAAGATCTCCTAACCGTGCCCTATGCTGCGGATCGATGTCCTGATCCACCTGCTGAGTATTTACACTAAATGGGTTTTTTATAGTATTGAGTAAATTCCTGGTTTCTGCTTGAAAAACTTCTGACACTATTGTTCGGATAGCACTCTGTAGGTCACCTATACCTACTTGGTTTGGTGGAGGTACGTTCAGTACAGGGGGTCTTATTAAATCGTTAGGATTTGCCATTTTTAACAGTCCGAATTTCTATCAACAGTTCACAGTTATAATCAACAATGGAAATTTAAAAAATAGTTTTCAAATTTAAATTTCTGAATTCACTAAAAAATTTGCTTTTTAATTTTTAGAAAGTTTGGTTTTTATTTATAAACTGGAAGGTCCGGCCTTTTTTTCGGCTACAACTTCACAGTTTCAATATATTTCTTTATATTTTGTTTCAAGATTATTTTGTTTAAATTTATTTTGTTTAGATTTTATTTTGTTATACACTGGAGGGTCCGAAGTTCGGAATCGCAGTGTGATAAATTTTGTTATATGTTTTTAATTTAAATTCTGAAAAAAAATAATATCTAATATTATTTGATATTTTTAATATTAATTATAAAGATTTTAAAATTTCTGAACTATTTTTGATTTTAATGAGACCTTTCACTTTTGACATTCTCTTCTTATTAATTTTAATAAACACTCTAAAATTCCTAAATAAATGATTTTTTGATTTCAATAAAGCCTTTCACTTTATAGATTTTCATATAAAATTTGATTTAAATTTGAAGCATAAAATTTAATTGCACAAATTTCTTAAAACTAAATCTTACAATAACAGCAACATCCTTCCGGTGTACAGCTGTAGAACGAGCGGCTGCTGAATGCTATCAACTCCTTCTTTCCTGACTGGCTGGATACTTAGGGGCCTCGTTTCTCGTTCCTTTGGGAACCCAATGTCGTGCAATTTAAAGCGACGGGCTACTTAAGGCCGATTTATGCTTTTATTTATTATGTGTACGCGATAAGTTTTAAGTCACTTTTTAACTATACTTTTTTTTCCGATTTAACGATCGCGATTTTCGATGCTTTATTGGGCCCCACGTTGGGCGCCAATTAACTTATTTTACATTAAAATTTAATAAAAAAAAATATTTTTTATTATTGGTTGGGGAGCAACCCACAACCGTCTTTATTGATTGGTAAAAACAGAGTGTTCTCTTAAAACAAAACTAAACTTAAAGTAACGTAAAAATACCTTAGCTAAGCTATTATCAACACGCGCCGACGTCACTGCTGTTGTTGCCGAAATTTAGTTCACAGAGGAAGTGCAATAGACTCTGTGTCAGCGCTTTTATTATTTAAAGAATTAATTTATTTCGCAACATTAATGTTGCTGGTGTTAACTTATCATTTGCTATCAACCCGCTGAAAATCTGAACTAAACTACATAAATTCTCGTCTAGCCACAATGGAACAAGATTATTTTGCCGATCTTCCGACGTATCCACCATTTCGAACTGCACTGTATGCACACAATAAGGCGTAACTCTTAAAGCCACACAGGAACTTCATCAGTTGAGTGATTCTGTTTGGAAACTAAAAACCGAGCAACGCCAACATAGCAAGAAGAAGCAGAAATCTTTGCAACATGAATTGTCGCAGGCGCTTAATATGGCTCCAAAGTTTCAAGTTAAAAATTAAAACTTAGAAGCCGAACTAGGCAGTTTGCTAGGGTGCTACAAATAAGCCTCGGGATTACAAAAAAATTCATTAAATTATTAATATGAATATCCACATAAAGACAAATAAATGTGCGAATATGTAAAAAAAACCACATGAGTTTAAGCAGAAAGTACAAAGTTGTATAAAGTCAGAAGAGGATACTATAAACGATTTGAATAAAACAAGGGATAAAATTTTAAATCTGAATATCATTATGAGAAGGTTAAGACGAAATTAAATGGATTGCATAAACTTTTTTAATATTTATTTTTTAAATAGCTTACCCCTCGCATTAACGAACTCGAAAAGGATTGCTCAACTTTGCGCCAACAAAAATAACTGCTGCAGGCTATCATCAAAAACAAACTAATCGCGCAGATTTCTTAGAAACAGAAAAAACCTCTACAGCATGCGCTGAAAAATCTCACACAAAAAGAGGTGCTACATAAATTGTGCTCTTCTGGTAACAACAAATTTATATAAACTTTTCATCCACAATTTAGTTGACTCTGAAAAAGAAACTTAAATCTCAACAGAATACACTAAAATCCCACTATCAACCGCAGCTGGAAAACGTCACACAAAAGCTGAAAGAGTTTCAGGAACAGCTGGATAAAACAAGAGACAGATGATGAAGAGAAAAACGATGATTTGGAGTTGAAATTAAATACGAAAAAATCGGAACGGTTTGTTTAATAAAAGGAAAACTTAACAGTTTTAGCGCCACCAACATGTCGCGATGTTGTAGAAACGCAGTGGCAGAACGTATTGGAAATTCTAACATCTCCCAGTGATTAATGAAAATGATTTGCTTAGAAAATAGTAAATTAAAGTTGCAAAACACCGAACTATAGGGGATTTTATTTTATATATTTAATATGTAATACATATTTATTTAAATAATCTTATTTACCTCATCAATAAATATTTCAGTGTTTAAATATTTTTTAATTCATTTTACTAAAGTAACTTAAATTAAACCTTGCATATGTAACCAGTAAGAGTCGTTTTATAACTTGGGCTAACTTGAGCAATTTCAATAACATTTTGTGTAACTTGCCTTTTGTATAACTTGCGAAGTTAAATATATTAATTTTTCAAGTTAAAACTTAATTTAATTCAGTTAAAGTCATGATATCAAAACTTCCCAGGGAATTTATTGATATGTTGTGAGGAAAAGGATAAAAATGTAACTTTTATTATTTACAAAATCGATTACATTGCATTTGTATAAGAAATTATTCTTGAATGTGGCTTTTTTATTTTTAAATATCAGAGTAAAAGTCGTCATAATGGTGAAACGACTTTAATTTTATTTAGTTAACTTGAGAAAAGTTAATATTGTTTTGCCTATTTTCCTGCCAAATTGTCCAAGCTGAGAATTCTTTCAGTGTTTTTTTAATAACGTAATTGTGTAAAATAATAACCTTACCAAGAGAAGCTTTTAAAAAGTTAGCATGTTTGTAAACTCAAGAACTGCTTAACGGATTTATGTGAAATTTGTATTTTCAAAATTTTGACATATATAATAGCGAACAAGTAATTGACTGAGAAACTGTCTTAAATATCAATTTTTGGTAAAATTCAGCACATTTTCCCATTTCCTGCCTTAACAGTAAAATATATCTGAAAATGACTTATGAACATATGAAAGATCTTCCCGATTCCTACAAAAAAGTCAAAAGTGACATGTGTCTACGATCAATGGTTTTGTCTTGAAATTGACATTTTATTAAAAAAATTAAATCATTTTCTTGCAAGCAGCAACAAAAATTGTAGTAAATGTAATTAAGTTATAAGCAAAATAATTAGAATTTATCTTGAAGGACCCGAGCTTCCTATGATCAATTGTGTTCAAGCGCGTCGGAAGCTAATTTCATCTGGGGGGGCAGAACAAATGGGGGGGGGGGGGCAGTACAAATGGTGGTGCAAAAAAAAAGTTCACAAAAATTTCTTCAAAGAAACATGAATGTGAATAAACAAATTTTTTATTTTAGTTTAAAATAAAAAAAATATAAAAATATATAAAAAATATTAAAATTTCATTTTTTTTAAAAGTTCTTCCAATTTTAATATTAGAGATCATTCTTTAAAGGATCTTTCATATGGTAATATGAAAATATAAGAAATAATGGTTGCTTTTATAAAGCAAGACTAGGTATATCTTTACATGGTTGAAATGCAATAAGGTACAAAAAGTTATATCAATTTAAATTATTCCAAAATGTTTCTTTCTGTCCTTGCGAGAAACAAACTCTTTCACCACCTCCATCGAATTCAATTCTTCGGTTTTATCTTTGTGAATGTGTATAAGTGCCGCATGAGTGAGTCGTTTCTGTGTCATAGTTGCTCGAAGATACGTTTTAAGTCGTCTTAGTGCACTAAAATAACGCTTAGATGAAGCTTCTGATGCAGGCACAGTCAAAAGCAAAGCAATAAGTTTTTCAACTTCATTTAATAGTTTTTTTTACAGTATCCGAATTTTTCTCAAATTGGGATACAATGCCACTGCAATTTCAAGGTGTTTGGCCAGGCAATTGCATCAGCAATTTCATCTGCAAAAAAGTCATCTGCATAAAGATCTAGTTTTGTTTTTAGATTTTGTTCAGAAGGCACTTTTCCGTTGAAGGCTTCGATTACAATATTTTCCAACGATTCCAGAGTGTCAAGATCTGTTTAAATGTACAATAAGATTTACAAAGTGCCAGTTTACACTAGCTTCACTCAACTGACTCACCGAATGTTAAATCAAAGTGAGTCGGTTGAGTGAAGCTGGTGTAAACATGCAAAAATAAAAAAAAGTAAAATATCAACCTGTTTAATCGAATCTAGCCGTTATCTCATTTGAGGGAAGATCTAAAATTTCGAAATAATCTTTTCGTAGCCGATCATATAATGGCAACTGTACTGAAGGAACCGGATTTGATGTTTCTTCAAAGCGTCGAGGTGGATTTTCATCAGCTAATTCACAGTAGGGGCTTTCGCATGGTCCAAAACATTGGACCAACATGGCAGATTGTACAACATGTAGTACCATGCGTAAGCTAAAACGATAGTCGAAAGTTTTGGTTTTTATCTGCTGATTGTACAATATTGTACAATTATGTAAAATTACTGCTCAATTGTTAGGGCATCTAAAAGTTGCTTAGCTATTAGCCGGATGTGTTCTGCTTGAGAGCTTGCAATTAATGATGTTGCTTTACAAGTTGGATCGTTCGAACGCTCAATCAAATAGTCCCATTAGTTTTCCATCTAACTTATCGTACAACATGACGTCCAATATGGAAAGCCCCTAAGAACATGTCAAATTTTTTCTTACCAGAGTTGCAAAATTAACAAGCATTAACCCTGCAGACACACGTGATAGTAATGGTATGATAGTTGAAAATATGTATTAACTTCGAAATGTTTCAAAAATATTTCGAAACAAGCTACAAATTACGCTGCGGCCATACGTGATAGTAAAAGTTTATTTCAAAATGTCGTCAAAGGCAACAGTTCTAGCAAAAATAAAAGTTCTGTATGAACTTAAAAAATTACTAAATGAACTCATTTTTCATAAAAGCTCACGTTCACGATACAAAGCAATTAACTTTAATATTTGCGCTATATTTAGTTTCACCTCCATTTTATTTTTTACCGAAAGCAAGTTACCAGTGTTGCATATCGGTCATTCCATGTCAAATCGGACGCTTTTCAAAACTCACATTTCTGTAAAAATTTGGTACTTTGCACGAGGTTAGTACTTCAAAAGAGAAAAATATTTGCATATTTTTTTTTATAATTTTCAATTTTTTGCAGTTATACACAGTGAAAAATTATAAAGATAAACAAAAATTGTCATTTGGACATGTACTCAAACAACTATATCTTCCAAACCGTAAGTCCTACAAGAAAAAAATTTAAGACATGTTTTAAAGATCCTGAATTGCTCTTTATTGTGGTGTCCTTTTTTACAAACACTTTTGAGAAAAATTCTAAATTTTTTGACCACTAAAAATTTCATTCCCATTTTTCAAGGTCAGCACCACTATTTTTTGGCACTTTGAAAATGTTATCGTATTGAGGCATTCATTCTTACTGCATTCTCTTTTTTGTAAATTTTGTTTACACTATCTATTACCCACATTTCTGCATTTGCAGTTTTTTATACCTCTTATGATTTAGAAGTGATCAAAAACATTTATTGCTCGCAGTACCAGAAATGCTCTAAAAAAATTTGTTTTTTGCCCTCCTGAAAAGTTACTGAAAAACATATAGCTGTTTTTGTTGGCGCAGCCAACAGTTAGTAAAAAAATACTAAAAATTCTATTTTTAATTAAAAATTAAAGTATTTTGTACTTAAAAATTGTGTAGTCAGTTTTTGAAAATTTCGTTAAAAATAGTAAACATTGATTCTCCAACATCAAATTTTGAGAATGCATTAAGAATGAATGCCTCAACACGATAACATTTTCGAAGTGCCAAAAAAATAGTGGTGCTGACCTTGAAAATTGGGAATGAAATTTTTAGTGGTCAACAAATTTAGAATTTTTCTCGAAAGTGTTGGCAAAAAAGGACACCACAATAAAGAGCAATTCAGGATCTTAAAATATGTCTTAAATTTTTTTCTTGTAGGACTTACGGTTCGGAAGATATAGTTGTTTGAGTACATGTCCAAATGACAATTTTTGTTTATCTTTATAATTTTTCACTGTGTATAACTGCAAAAAAACAATAAAGAAGTATGCAAATATTTTTTGCTTTTAAAGTTCTATCGACGTGCAAAATTTTAAAAAACTCGGAATCGTCAAAATTAGTTTTTGAACAAAAGCGTCATTGAACAAGCGTCAAATCGGTCATTTGACATGGAATGACCGATATTGTTAAAATAGCAGATATCCTGAAAAATCAAAAAAAAAAATTCCCCAATAAAATCAATAAAATCAACACTTTAATCTGTCTTTACAACGTTTTTACTGTCCGCAAGTGCCAAATTCCACTGTCTATGAATTTTCGTTGACAGTAGCTCAGACAGTAGGCAGACAGTGAATCAAATGTGAGTATGTTAGTAAAAATGTTCAAATGTATTGAGTTTTTCGAACTTGCACTGTCACGTGTGGCTGCAGGGTAAGCTACATACTTATGGGTGCTTTTAAACTGAAGTGGTGGGTTTGCAGTAGAAACTCTACATTTTGTTCTATCTTTTTGCAAACACAGAGAAAGAAAATGGTTATCCGCAAGCATGCTTATGAAGAAGAGAGAAAGAAGAGGAAAATATATAATACAAAAATATTATCGTTTTAAAAAAATTGATATTTTGAATAACTTTTGAAGTTTTCCTTTTAAATTGTTTATCTAGCTAAAAAAGTGGGGGGCAACTGCCCCCCTTTCCCCCGCTTCCGACGCCAATGATTGTATTGTGTGTGTATATTATTAAATGTGTTAACAATTATTCAAAAACTGCTCCTTCAAATTTTAAGCCGACTCTAAGGCTAATATCTTCGTTTTGAGAAGTTTTATTCAAAGAAAAGAAAACCCTTACTAAGCTTTATTTTTTAAATAAAAAAAACTACGAAGCAGATACGATGAAAGACATTTTGCAAAAAATAAGAAAAATCATGCCAATTATTTGGTATTATATGTTTTTGCTTTTTTTCCATATATTGAAAAAAATTAAAAAGATTTTGAATTCGAGTCAACGCGAACATTTTCCTGTATTCAAACTTTTTTCCAATCATTGTGAACCAAAGGACTAAAACGCTACGAGTTTCTTAGGTCAATCAATAATCAGTAAATTAAATATTTTGTTAGAAATTAACTTTTAATAGTTTTAAATTCAATTAAGTTTAAAGAAAAACTATTAAATTATTCAATCAAAAGGCTTAAGAATAATTTCAGAAAGAAAATTTAATTTTAAGAAAACTCCTGAGGTGAAATCGTCAGAAACAGTAAAAAAGTAACAGCTTTTCTTAAGAATTTCATGTTCAACATATCCAGAAAAATATTACGTGCTGGGTGAGTTAACATATAAAATATTATCGCTCGGGTGAGTTTCCTCGAGATTTTACTACCACAATTATACATTTTGTGATTGTATTGGATAAAATTTGACAGAAATCGAACATAGTGCTATCCCTCTCCAACGGAGTTTCCCATCTCTTTATCTCTGGTTAAGACAGTCGCAACACCTTCACAAATTTTTACCCACACACACTAACTTTTGCTACTGTCTGCTCTACTGTCTTAAGTTTTTTGTAGACATTTGGCGGGACAGTAGCTAGGAGAGTAGAATGATATGTAGCATATCAAGTGACAGAATACGTGAAAATTTAATAGAATTAATGGAAAATTTTCAATACTTTGGCAAACTCGTAGTTTTAACAAAAATTTTCTTCATAAAATAGAAATTTTTACTATTTTGTCTACTGTCTTGCCAATTGTCTTACCAACTGTCTGTACTCTTTTTCACAGACACAAAGTTTGACAATTAAAACGTATTTTTCACTGTCTTAACAGTACTGTCTCGTGTAACCCCCGTGTTATGAAAAAATTTACTAACAAAACAATGATAGTTGGCAACTCTAAAAATAAAATGCCGCAGTGGTGAAAATAACAAAGCCACTTTCAAATACAACAAGTGTGAAAATTGTCAAAACTTTGTTTGATGATATATAATAAAATAAGAGCATGCATGTAGTTATTTGAATGTTCAACATATTCCTTTATCACAACTTAAAGATTCAAATGTTAAAATACTCAATCCATACATTATTTTTTCTTGTTTGCAAACGAAGTTCCAGCAGAAAAAATCAGAAAAAGAAGAAGATCGCTCCATTTTTAAATCTAACCATGCATAGCAGCTGTTTAAGTAAAAGCAAATTTTTCAAAAATGTTGACAAATACAACAACTGAAGAAATTGCCAAACTTTAAAAGCATATATAGACCAATATAAAGCGAATTAATAATAAGTTTTGGTTGCAAACATCTTATTGCAAACTAACTTAAGTATTTATATACTAACAAACAGATTATATGCATTAATTTCAGGAGTTGCCAAGTTATTTCTTTGTGAGTTTGCGGCCGATTAAGAACAAGAGACGATAATTGTTGATATTTTTATGCACAAATACATGCAAACATTTTTTGAGGTTATGTTTTCTAATTTTCCTATCTTGTTATCTTTGTTTTTGTATTAATGACGAGAGTTCCTAGGAAAAATACAATTACGCAAACAAAAGATTTACCCTCTACCAAAATCGTTCAACGCGCCTAAAGAAGTTTTCACTTCAAAAAAACAACTAAAGAGAAATTTGTAATTATATATTTACTCTATGTATTTACAGTTATTTATATGTAACTATAACTGAATTATTGAATTTTAAATTTATTAACTACATGTTTATACACATCTGTTCTTCAAAGTTAAGTAATGGTTCCCATGAGGAAACATAATTGCTGTTCATGTTTTCAATCTTTATACTTTTTCTAATTTTGCACTGTTGATTTTATTCAAAGACAGTGTATAAGATAAAACTATGAATTATAAGCAATAGTTATTTTGCTTTGTTGCTTTGCTTTGCTTTACATGTTACGAAAGCTCATCGTATTTTCCTTGTTTGTAATTGTTACACAATTTTGCTGTGTATTCGTTTTTAACTTTAAAGTTATACTACTGTATTGACGTATCCATTATTGCACTCTTTTACTCATAGCAATCTCAATCGAAAAAGTATCAACGACTTTGTATTGTATAAAGAAGATTTAATTTTAGCATGCCAAACTGCCACGGTCATGATGGTCGTTGTCCCACTCTTTCTTATGGTAGTTTTTAGAAATTTGTATATACACTTGAATGACACTCGTCATATGCTATAATTTTATTACTCAGTGAGCAGGAGTAAAACTTGTCTATATAAAGATGTAAGCCATGTGGCATTCAGTTTATTAGATAAAGTAACCGATTGTGCAGGCCATACTATAATAGCCGCTAAGTTTACAATTAAGTAATGGTTTGTATTTTTCTTGTATTATCGTTTTGCATAAGACTCAATAAAGTACTACTACTAGTCTTGTCATAAGTGATCTCTTCGTTGTACCTATATATATATTTTGTTGCACTGCTCTTCTGCATTTCCTTTGCACTTTATTTCATAAACTACATTAAGGGTTCTCATCTAAGCATGTAACTGACCCGTAAACATTGTAAACCTTGTGAACTTACATGCGCGTAAACTCTGTCAAAATTTGTATGGGCGTGAGTTTACATCATTTCCGAGTCTATTTTGCAGTGTAAACTAGCATGCAAATCTACGTGTGTGAATGAGGGTTGCCTTTGGCGCTAATCATTACATATTTAAAGTAGTTAGAGTAAATATGAACACTTTATCGCTCATCAAAAGTTTAAATGCTATGCATGTTTACATGCTTAGATGAGAACCCTTATTATGTTGTTCTTGTGTTTCTATCGGTGTTTTCGTTTTGAATTGAGCGTCGCTGATGTTGATAATTTTATTAATTAAATTTTAGGCTGCGTTGATTTTTTGCTGTAGTGGTTGTTTCGAATGAAAATTTATCATTCTTCCTGATGATATTGGTTTTGTGTACCAATCCAAGGTGATTTTACTGTTAGTTCTGTATACTTTAACATCCAGGTATGCTTGGCTATTGTTTTGTTCTATTTCTGTGGTGAATTTTAGTTTGTTGTGGTAATTATTAAGTATGTTGAGGATGGGTTCAATGTGATCTGGTTTGACAATTGCAAAATTATCGTCGACGTATTTCGTGATGAATTTTACGGTGATGTTTTAATTTTTCAGTTGTTCTATTGTGTCATTTAGAAGTTCGTCTAGTATCACGTCTGCTATCGTAGAAGACAGAGGTTTTCCCATTGGCATTCCAAATGTTTGATTATAAATATGATTTCCATATTTAAAATAGTTATTTTCTTTTAAATAGAACTCCAATATGTTTAAAAATTGTTTTTTTGGTATTGTTGTTACTTTCATTAAGTTGTTCAAATTTTTCATTATGGTCTTAATGGCTAGATATATTGGTATGTTAGTAAATAGTGAGACTACGTCAAAGGATACCATAGTGTCATCTGGTTCTAGATTTATTTGTTGTATTTTGTGTTTAAATTCGTACGTATTCTTTACATTATATTCTGTAGAAACTATGCTTTTTAAAATTTCTCCAATATATTTAGATTGTTTGTAACATTGAACGTTAGTTGAAGCAGAGACCGGACGGAGGGGGAGATTTGGTTTATGGATTTTTGGTAATCCATATAATCTAGGTGCATTAATCTACCTGCATGGCAAGTAAGATTGTATTTTAGAGTTTTGTTTATGTGGTTTTGTTTATATAGGTTGTTAATTATGCTATTGTTTTTCCTTTGTATATATTTTTAAATATTTACATAGTAAATTCTATAGTAACATAAACGATGGTTAAAAAAAGTGCCGCAGGCGAAAAATTGTTATTAAAAATCGCGGCGAATTTTTCTTGTCTTTTAAATTCTCTTAAAATGTGCTAAAATAAAGAACTGCGATCTAAGAGGGTTAAAGTTCTTGTATTTTTCGCGGTAATTTTAAGCAGTGGTTTTCGTGTTAAATTTAAGTATTATAATGTTACCGGTTAGATAAGCTGCCACACAAACTTTGCACTGAATTATAGAAATTTGGCGAATTTTATATCCTAAACCATTCGAGACCGACATTTTGTTTTAGCATTTTTGGACTTAGGAGACCCATATACGTTTAATAAAAATAAAGAAAAAAAATATTGACGCGTGGGCTGTAAACTGCACTTATACCAAAAGTAAGGATATGGGTCAACGAGGATCAACGAGGCATCTAACATTAAAATCCATGCATACCTTCTTAAGATATAACTTCGCTTATACTTAAATATTTTCGTTTTGTAGTGTTAAAAACAATATTTCATACAAGGGCAAAACACTATTAAGCTGGAGGTCCAAATTATATAAAAAAGGAATAATTGCAATTTAAGTAATTAAGGTATAACCAGTTTCATATACGATGTAACATATACATATGATGGAGGAATATTTACGAAGTAAGATTTTTCCAAAATTAAAAAAAACAAGTTTTTCAGGCCAATCCAAACTTTGGACCACTGTAACTTCTAAACGAAACAAATTTAAATTTTGAGTTTCCGTCCATCTTCAACTATGCCAAAATTTTATATAAAATAAATGTAAAGTTTTGTTGCTTGGCCGCATTCTATCCGAAAGAGCGCTTAGGTAGCAAAGTAGCATAAAATATTTTCGCTATATAAATTGTGACAGCTCAAGAAACATGTTCTGTGAGTGCATACCATTCAGCCCGAAAGTTGTGGAACAGTTCCTTCCGCTGAATGTAGGCAATGTAGTAATTTCGCATGTTCCTTATTGCCGATCGGAACGATTAAAAACTTATCTGCAATCTTAAGTACAATTAAATTAATTTATTTTTTCAAAATCCCAGCAAATTATTAATTACATATTCAACATTAGAAATTGAAAATTACACAGAGCACAGTTACTTGCAACACAGTACACATAATTATTTTAAGTTTTTTCTTGAATTTAGCACACTCGGTTTCATTTCGGTGGACTTCAACGTGAATAGCATGTACTCCCTGAGTTTAAATTGCGGTAACTGCAAATGTTTATCGACATAACCGGTTTGACAATGGCTTTTCTGGACTGCCTATAACTTCTTCTCGTCGCGATAATTCGAAAACAATTCATCAATTGTTAGCTTCCGTTCCAGCACGATAAAATTAGCAAACAATCGTCGATTTTATTAAATAAATTTTATGTTTTTCAACAGCATTTCACTTGTCAAAATATTTATTTATTTATTTGTGAAATATTTTACAAATTAATTTATAAAATATTTGTTGGTGCAGGGCGACTAGGGCGATATTGCACCAATTTTATCCTATACTTCGGAGAGCAGGTTGTTTTTTAAAGTACTTTTAATATACGCAAAAGATTCTTCTTTACTACAGTCCAGAAGGTGTTCCAGTTGTAGATTGCATTTGGATATAGGACATTCTATTAAAATATGATAAACACACATTGTTGAAATGTAAAGGTTACATTGCATAGGCTCAGTTTTTGTGAAAAGATGTTTGGTATTGAATAATGTTTTGCCAAGTCTCATCCTAGCCCGAGTAATACAATCCTCACGCGTCACGTTGATTCTGTAGTTAGACCTTGATGGCCTCCCGTTGTACTTACTTAGTTGGCGCCACAACCGTATGTCGGTCTTGGCCTCATCTAAAAATTTGCGCCAGCCATTTCTGTCTTTCGCTTGCTGGTGCCAGTTGAAAATTCCAAGCTTCATCAGGTTGTCCTCTACTTGGTCTTTCCAACGAAGATGCGGTCGTCCTCTTCTGCGTTGACCGCCGCTGGGTACCGAATCGAATGTTTTCTTCACTGAAGCATCGTCTTTCTACTGAGCCCAAAGTAACACCTGTTGGCAACAGTTATTCTTCGCTTGATCTCAATGCTGATGTCGTTGGTTGAGTTAATGCTGGATCCCAGATAGACGAAGTTCTTCACAACCTCGAATGAGGTATTGTCAACGGTAACGTGGGTTCCAAGACGCTGGGACTGTTTGTTTGTTGACACTAAGTATTTCGTCTTATCTGCATTCACTGCCAGACCCATTCGACTTGACTCTCTTTCTAATCTGGAAAATGCTGCACGGACTTCGCGCGTATTATGGCCAATGATATCTATGTCATCAGCATACGCAAGCAGCATAACACTCTTGTAGAATATTGTGCCACTACGTCTCAGATCAGCAGCTCGGATGATCTTTTCCATCATTAGGTTGAAAAAGTCGCACGATAAGGAATCACCTTGTTTGAAACCTCGTTTGTTAATAAATGGTGGGGAGAGGTCCTTCCCGATTTTAACTGCGCTGCTGGTGTTGCTCAGTGTCATCCTGCAAAGTCGTATTAGTTTTGTAGGAATACCGAATTCAGACATGGTGGAGTACAGGTGCTTCCTTATTGGGCTGTCGAAGGCGGCTTTGTAGTCGATAAAAAGATGTGGGTGTCGACTTGTTTTTCTTGAGTCTTCTCCAAGATTTGTCGTAGCGTGAAAATCTGGTAGATGGTGGACTTTCCAGGTCTGAAGCCACACTGATAAGGTCCGATCAGTTCATTTACAATCTTTCACATAAAACGCTCGACAGGACCTTATATGCGATATTAAGAAGGCTTATCCCACGGTAATTGGCACAGATAGTGGGATCGCCTTTCTTGTGGATTGGGCAGAGCACACTGAGATTCCAATCGTTCGGAATGCATTCTTCCGACCATATTCTGCATAGAAGCTCGTGAATGCATTTAAGTAGTGCTTCGCCTCCGTTCTTAAACAGCTCAGCAGGTAAGCCATCAGCTCCCGCGGCTTTATTATTTTTAAGCCGAGCTATAGCTGTCAGAACTTCATCATAGTCGGGCAGCGGAACTTCGACGCTGTCATCCGAAATTGGGGTTTCCGGAATATCATCTCTATTGGCGGGATTGTTGTCAGCGTCGCCATTTAGAAGCTTAGAGAAGTGTTCCCTCCATAACGTCAGTGTACTCTGGACATCTGTCACTAGATTCCCGTTTTCATCCTTGCAGGAAGAGGCCCCGGTTTTAAAACCATCGGCAAGGCGTCTTATTTTTTCGAAAAATTTTCGGCCCTCATTCCTGTCACCATACATCTCAATCTTCTCTTGCTCACGCTTTTCTGCCTCTCTTTTTTTCCGCCTGAAAATATGTCTCTCTTCCCTCCTCTTTTCTTTGTATCGTTCCTTAGCAGCGCGCGTTACAACCGACTGCAGGAGTGACTGCATATGACGTAGGCGGCGTCTTTCTCTGCAGTGGCGTCGCGACACTCCTGGTCGTACAACTGGTTTCGGCGAGGGCGTAGGTAGTCAATCACCTCTTCAGCAGCCGCACGCATGGAGTTGGAAATGTGTGGCCACTGCGTGCATATATCATCGATTGGAGGAGTGCTTTGAAGCAGGAGTGAGAGTCGAGTGGCGAATGCATCGGCTGTCTGTTTCGATTGCAGCTTGTCGACGTCTAGCTTTCTCTGTGTAGGGTTGCGTGTATTCTTAGCTGCACACAGACGTGTACGGATCTTGGCTGCAACAAGATAGTGATCCGAGTCAATGTTTGCACCACGGATCGTGCGTACATCCAATACACTGGAAGAGTGCCTTCCGTCGATCAAAACGTGATCAATTTGATTCTTGGTTTTTTGATCAGGGGACATCCAAGTGGCTTTATGAATATTGAGATGCTTGAATCTTGTGCTACTTACGACCATGTTTCGTGCTGCGGCGAAGTCAATCAGCCTCATTCCGTTATCGGAGGTGTTGTCGTGGAGGCTGAACTTTCCGACTGTTGGACCAAAAATATTTTCCTGCCCACCTTAGCGTTGAAGTCACTAAGCACGATTTTTACGTCGTGACGGGGGCAGCGCTCGTAAGCATTTTCAAGGCGCTCGTAGAAAATTTCCTTGATCTCATCGTCCTTGTCTTCTGTCGGAGCGTGCGCACATATTAGGCTTATATTAAAAATTTATCCTTGATGCGGATTATGGCAAGTCGTTCGTTCACAGGTGTGAATCGCAAGACGTGGGGACGTAGTCTCTTGCCAACTACAAATCCTCATCCAAACTCGTGCTTCTCCGCATGGCCGCTGTAGTAGATATCACAGGGTGCATGCCGAATGCAACCCTGTCCCTTCCATCGCATTTCTTGGATAGCAGTGATATCAGATTTGTATCTTTCCAAGACATCAGTCAGTTGGATAGAGGCACCTTCCCAATTAAAGGTTCGGACATTACAGGTGCATATCCGTAAATCATTATCAGTTTTTCGTTTGCGGTAGTCGTCATCAGATTTGGGGATAATTTTTCTTCTTTTCTTATTTGTTTTCATTGAAATGGGGTTTTACGGGTGAGCTTCAAACCCGACGCAAAACCTATTTTGAGCCTAGGGAGGCCCGCCTCCCGTTGTGCCTTCTTAAAAAAGAGTTTGAAGATTCGAATAATAGTCAATATTCCAGATTTTTAGTTGCAGAGAAATGGTTGGTAATAATTAAGTCAAAGCAAGGTACTTCAAAAATGAGAGGAAGCAAGAATACTCCTTCGCCGCAGAATCAGCTACTTCATTTCCCTGAATTCCAATGTGTCCGGGAATCCATATAATTTTGATGGGATAATTATATTTTTACACAAAATTATCCACACCCATAGCCCAAAATATCTTTTTTTAAAACTCCAATTTTTTCAGTCTGAGCGGTCAACTAACCTAATTGTTCCTAGACATAACTACCTAAATAGTAGCAGATTCTTCTTCATCAGCACCATTAGAACTTGGAATGCACTACATAACTCTCGTAAACAAATAATCTCTCGAACCAGCTTTAAACATGCCATTTTTAATTACTACAAAACTTTAAATCAATAAACCTATAATTCTATTTTATGCTATTTTTCTAATCTTATCTATGCTTTAATCTTAGCTATCTTCCTCTTTATAATTTACTTATTTTTAATTGCCGTGTGTATTACTTGAAAGTCAATAAGACCCTTTATTGTAATCAAATATTTGTTTAATTTTTAATGTTTCATATTGTATTTTTTATATTTTTGCATTTCCTTTAAAATTTTATTGTTAATTGAAATATTTCTAATGTAATGTTAGTTTTAAGTTACTTTTTATAAACTCAATGTTCATGTTTAATGTAGTACTATATAAGACTTAGTCTTAATGTACACCATAATAAATAATTATAATTATAATAATAATAATAATAATAATAATAATAATAATAATAATAATAATAATAATAATAATAATAATAATAATAATAATAATAATAATAATAATAATAATAATAATGATGATGATGATGATGATGATGATGATGATGATGATGATGATGATGATGATGATGATGATGATGATGATGATGATAATGATGATAATGATGATAATGATGATAATGATGATAATGATGATAATGATGATAATGATGATAATGATGATAATGATGATAATGATGATAATGATGATAATGATGATAATGCTGATAATGATGATAATGATGATAATGATGATAATGCTGATAATGATGATAATGATGATAATGATGATAATGATGATAATGATGATAATGATGATAATGATGATAATGATGATAATGATGATAATGATGATAATGATGATAATGATGATAATGATGATAATGATGATAATGATGATAATGATGATAATGATGATAATGATGATAATGATGATAATGATGATAATGATGATAATGATGATAATGATGATAATGATGATAATAATGATAATGATGATAATGATGATAATGATGATAATGATGATAATGATGATAATGATGATAATGATGATAATGATAATAATGATGATAATGATGATAATGATGATAATGATGATAATGATGATAATGATGATAATGATGATAATGATGATAATGATGATAATGATGATAATGATGATAATGATGATAATGATGATAATGATGATAATGATGATAATGCTGATAATGATGATAATGATGATAATGCTGATAATGATGATAATGATGATAATGATGATAATGCTGATAATGATGATAATGATGATAATGATGATAATGATGATAATGATGATAATGATGATAATGATGATAATGATGATAATGATGATAATGATGATAATGATGATAATGATGATAATGATGATAATGATGATAATGATGATAATGATGATAGTGATGATAATGATGATAATGATGATAATGATGATAATGATGATAATGATGATAATGATGATAATGATGATAATGATGATAATGATGATAATGATGATAATGATGATAATGATGATAATGATGATAATGATGATAATGATGATAATGATGATAATGATGATAATGATGATAATGATGATAATGATGATAATGATGATAATGATGATAATGATGATAATGATGATAATGATGATAATGATGATAATGATAATGCTGATAATGATGATAATGATGATAATGATGATAATGCTGATAATGATGATAATGATGATAATGATGATAATGCTGATAATGATGATAATGATGATAATGATGATAATGATGATAATGATGATAATGATGATAATGATGATAATGATGATAATGATGATAATGATGATAATGATGATAATGATGATAATGATGATAATGATGATAATGATGATAATGATGATAATGATGATAATGATGATAATGATGATAATGATGATAATGATGATAATGATAGTAGATAATAATGATAATATCTATATCTGCGGCACCTTGTATATAATTCATGCAGCTTTAAATATAAAAATACAGGTGTCCCTATTTATTTTCACATCACTGTATATACTTTTGATTATTAAACATAACTTTGAATTGCATTTAAGTTTAACCAATATAAAAATGAAGAAGAATAACAAATTCATCACTAAAAATATCAAACGAAATATTTATTTATTTATTGCTTGCCAAGCAGAGATGACATCTCATTACAGGCTATACAAAGTATTTGATTAAATAAAAATTAAAAATAACGTTGACTTTATATGATTTAAATACAAATTCTAAATGTTTGATAGTTTTTTAGGAAAAAACTTTAATTAAAAATAACTTAAAAACATAATAACATAACATAAAGTTAAAAACGTTCGAGTACACCTATTTGGTTAAGGACCAGAAAGAGATTGCTTTTAAAATAATGTCTAGAACAATTATTACAAATATCAATATCAGCTATATATATATATCCGAATATGCGAGGCATATGAGGGATTCCATATGACACAACAGTATTCTAGGTAAGGTCTTACCAGGCTTTCAAATAGTACCTTGATTGTAATAGGATTCGAAAATCTTTAGAATTCCTCTTTAAAAATCCTAGCATAGAGTAAGCCTTTTTTTTAACAGATAACATGCAATAACAATAGAGTTCAGCTACTACAGCTTTTTCGCACTTTCTCCGCATTAGATCATCTTAAGAACCAGCCCAAATAACATTAAAACATCTCAATAAGGCCATTCACAGTTCGAATACGCTGGTCTGCCATTTGTTCGATCTGCTATTTGTTCGCCAATTTACGAAAACGTATTTTGCTTCGTTGTTGTTTTGCATACAAATGCAAATACGCAGGCACGCGTAAATAAAAGCAGCCCTTGGACGTGCTCTTTGTACCTCGTATTTTTATGCTCTGTCTACAGCCGCATAATCACATACATCACAGGGTTGCACAATCTTTTTATACGACAGTCACATGGCGAGGTGCTCACAGTTTGAACAATAACAAATGCTATAAATATGATTTGTTAAAAGTACGCTCAAACCGTGAATAGCCTTAACGATATCGATAAGAGTGATCCAAAACAATCCAAAGTGAGAAAAATTTACCCACCATAATATGGGTTGGGCTCAGGGACAACACAAGACATAACAACTAACCATGCGTTTACATAGATCTAATCATACATTAGTTTTCAATCTACTTTTGAGTTGACCTTTCGATAAGTTAACATCAAAAAAGCTACAGTTGTTAACAAAGGTACTCATGCGATGTAAAGGAGCAGTAGCCATATAATTTGTTCTACTAAAAGGTAAGTAAATTAAATTGTTAGCATTTCTACTGCTTCTACGGTTAGTGTTAAAATTTATAAGAGTTAGGAGTTCTGGTGAATCGAATACACCAGTTATGAGTTGGTGTAAGTAGACGATATCTGCAGACTTCCTTCTCTCATTCAAAGATTGCATTTTTAATAGTTTTAAACGATCCTCATAAGGAGGAAGGTCTGAAGTGTCAGTTGCACTTAAGCCCCTTAGAGCAAACCGAACAAAACGTTTTTGGATTCTCTCTGTACGTTCAACATGTACATTGTAGCTTGGGGACCAAACTTGACTTGCATACTCTAAGTGAGGTCGCACAATTGCATAATACAGCGTTGTAGTTGTGATCATACTATTAAATTCTTAAATACCCAGATCTTTGACAGCATCTACACGACTTAATGCAGTATCTTTTATCTTATAATCAAAAATTAAATTATTCCTTTTTCGCGAAAAGGTCATAGTTTGGCATTTATCTGGATTTAGAAACATATTGTTTTTAGAACACCAAATTTCAAAGGATTTCAAATCAGACTGGAGCAGATCTGAATTGTATTTAGCATCTATTGTTCTGTATATTTTCATGTCATCTGCATAGATAAGTAGATGAGAGTGTTTGATGATGTGGGTTACATCACTAATGGCTAAAATAAACAGAAGTGGACCAAGGTGGCTACCTTGAGGAACACCTGATTCAGCAATAAATTCAGCTGACAATACGCCTCGAAATCGTATTTGATAAGATCGCTCTGTCAGATACGATTGAATCCAGCTTACAAAAAATTGTGGAAAACCCATTAACTTTAGTTTAAATAAAATTAAGTTGTGTGGCAGTTTATCAAATGCTTTACTAAAATCAGTGTAAATACAGTCGACCTGGTTACCTGAATAAAATGAATTTAAGCAAAACGTTGTAAAATCGAGGAGATTAGACACAGTGGATCTGCCAGTAACAAATCCATGCTGACGAGTTGTCATGATCTTCCCACAGTAAATTTTCACACGATCATACACGAGGCGCTCAAAAAGTTTTGGAATCGACGAGAGTTTCGCGATAGGCCTGTAGTTGTTTATATCGTTCTTACAACCTTTTTTATAGATAGGACCTATAAAAGATTTCATAGCCTTGGGTATGAATTAATCAAAATTATCTTTGAAAGTAAGCCGGCGATCAAAAATTACGCCTAAATCTTTTTTAAGATAAAAAATAGTAAATATTACACGAAACTATAGAATGATTTGAACTATCAAATAGTTCACTCATTCATTCGAATAAAAAAATAGTAACTAGTAACAAAAACTATCGTACGATTTTTACTATCGAACAAATTATGCATTCATTCGAATTATAAAAATAGTAGCTAGTACAAAGATCAAATGATTTTTGCTATCAATTCATATTCATTCATTCGACTTAAAAACTTCTAAATAGCTATTAACTGGTGTAATTTCTTTATAATTTCCATTTAAACACAAATCAAGCAGTGTTGTTAAACGTACTTTTTCGGTTAAATTTTCAGTACTCATGATTCATGATTTGCAAACGAAGTGCAAATGAAAAAAAATGTCGAATAAAAAAAAACTATCGAATGAATGAATGTTTTTGTACTATCGAATAATTCGAATATTTTAATTTGATAGTTCCCATCACTAATCATTAATGAAAAGTAAGAACAACAACGGACCAAGATGACTTCCTTGAGGGACACCAGATGACACACTTATAGGACACGAAAGGGAATCATTTATGTGTACAGGTTGTACACGGTTACATAAGTTTGAGTTCACCCATTTAATAAACTCACCACGGAATCCTAGACACTCAAGTTTGAACACTAAAGGGGAATGATGTACCTTGTCAAACGCTTTAGCAAAGTCAGTAAATATGACGTCGGTTTGCAAACGACTAACAAATGAATTAACAATATAATAAGAAAACAAAACTAGATTAGTAACAGTTGATCTACCAGCACGGAATCCATGTTGATAATCAGATAGAACATTAACAAAACATGGTGAAATTTTTTCACAAACAATTTTTTCAAAAAGGTTAGGTATTGCACAGATTATAGAAACTGGTCTATAGTTGCAAACGTCTTCCTTCGGACCAGACTTATAGATTGGAACAATATTAGATACTTTCCAAGAATCTAGGAACGCTCCAGTGGCAATTGACTTATTAAAAATTAGGTACAAAGGATATGCTAATGACTTTGCACAAAGTTTTAACAAAATTGGTGCAGTACCGTCAGGTCTTTACAAATTTTTATTCCTTTAATATTAGTTAGTGAAAGTTCTACATTAAATTCAGTAATGTTAATGCTACTTATATAGTATTATAAAAAATTATTAGTATTATAAAAAATTTGTTTTCATATCATTTTTATTTAGAAGATGAAATGCTTTAAAATAGTTTTGAAAGATATAAATAAAAAAATATAACTTTTCTCTATTACTACATAAAAAGGAATTCTATGTCTATACTTACGATACTATCGAAACTTTGACTTTTTTTGTAACATTTGAAAGTTTTGGTAACAAGCTTCAATCCTGAAAGCATCTAATGGTGTAGGTGTTAGTAATGCAGTAGCGGTTCTAAAGCACTTGTTAAATGCAGCATTTATTTTTCTAATTTTTGCTTTGCTGGTCCAGCTGTATATGGTAATTTATTTATTCATCTCATTTCATCTAACAAAGAGGTCAACTTTTACAGACTACTAATATATACTAATCTAAAATTGCTTAAAATTATAATAACAGTACAGACATTTTTTGAGCAATAACAATACCGTTAACTTACAGGTGTCCATATAACTAAAACAATCATAAAACTTAAACATTTCTATTATTAGAATACATATAAACATTTAACATGATTTCAGCTAAGTGCGTTTTGGTAAACTACGCTTATGTTGTCTACGTCATCTTTTCTGTTTACAGTATTTTTGATGTTTTTTTGTATATGTAGACTCTCCAGAATTAGCCTTGTGTTGTTATTTGTTTGATCAGCTGTGTGTCCAGTACTGCTGATGTGTTGTGCTAATGCCGTAGTCTCTTTTCGTGTTTTTATGTCGTATGCATGTTCGTTTATTCTTGTTCCCAGTGCTCTCTTAGTTGTACCTATGTATATTTTGTAGCACGGTTCGACGTTCCCTTTGCAGCTGATCTGGTAAATAACATTGTTTTGTTGTGTTTTGTCTATTGGTGTTTTTGTTCGGCTGAATATTGTTGCTAATTTTGCAGCTGGTCTATGGGCAGATGTGATATTGTTGTTTTTGATAATTTTCCGCAGGTGTTTGATGTCCGTGAGTTTGTGGATGTATGGAACTTTTTTGTAAATTTCAATCTGTTTTTTAATATTTTTTTAAGGAAACAATAAATTTTTCGGTTACTAAATAACGCCTTAAAAATCAAAATAACTAAAATTAAAAAGTAATCATAAAATAAAAATCTTAAATATATTTAAAACGGAAGGCAAAACGTGAACTGTTAAATTAAAATTAGAATAACATTCACTACAATATAAAGTGAACAAACAATAAGTGAAAAAATAACTGACATGGCACAATTCAACAGGCACATAAGTTACAAATACAACGATGATACAACTAAAATCCTGAAAAACTACCATAACATTAATAAAAAACTTGCAAGACAACACTCCAGTGTAAAATTTCTCCGTTCTTGCAAATCATTCGACATAATTCCTTCACACATTTCAAATTCAATAGTAAATTTAAATAAAATAGTGCAAATGAACAATACAATAAAAACACAGTTTGTTCGATCTAGACACAACTTTTTCAAAAACATTCTCACATTAGAAATAAAACAAACACAAATTAACATCAATACAACCAAGTCACAAATAATGCGCCAAAACAACATCATAAAAGTTTTACTCGAGACGGAAGAATACGAAGTTTTTGTACAAAATCAAGGACTTACATTTATGCACAGACAAGTGAAGAACGACTTTACACTATCAAACAAAATCAACACATTAAAACAAAAACAGTTCAAAGCACTAGGCCTTACCTACATTGAAAGCCGGTTCGTCAACAACACTAAGGTTGATTTTCCATTAGAGAGCAAGTGGCTTTTATCTCTAGGAAAGAACTTTGCAATGCCCATCGACAACATTAAAAATTACATCACACACACAATAGCAGAAGTTGAGCAATGCATAAAAACAATAGATGAAAAAAAAGAGAGATGACAAGATGCAAATTTGCAAACAAAATAACAAATTACGAGAGATTTCTGAAAAGAGACAGCAGAGAAGTTTATATTTCAAAAGTATACAAGGACACAGAAAGTTTTTGAAAACAACATAACAAAGAGATACTCGGTACTACTGCAGACAAAGCTAACAAAACAGTAATTTTATACAAAAGTGATTATGACAACAAAATTAAAAAACTCATAGACGACAAAAACACATATAAAAGAATGAGAACATATCCAACAGTCAAATTACAGAAAGGAAACAATAAAATTGTAAATGATATACTCAAAGAAAAATGTATCGACAAAAAAACAAAATACGCACTTATCGCCCACTCTGCAGCGGCCCCAAGATTGTATGGGCTACCAAAGATACATAAAGCTGATACCCCACTTAGACCGATTGCTGCATCGTGTCAGGTTCCCTGCTATAAACTAGCAAAGCATATGGAGGGATATTGAAACATCTAATTTCGGAGGATTTCAACTAAAGGTCTGCAGCGAACCATCCGTTCTACTTGTACAAACAGATAAAACAAGTAAAAACCTGATAAAATTGGTACAAATACAACAAGGAGTAGAACTGAACATATGCTTACACGCTTTGGAATAAGCAGAGAGCTTATCATATCTTTCTCTGGCTCTCATTGTAGTGTAAGCTTTTTTTTTCTTTATCTGTTCCTCTAAGTGGAGTATCTGTTTTAACCCTTTTTTAAATGGATATATCCATTCAATATGGATATTCCAGATCGTTCTCTTTGTATTTGAAAATACAGATTTTTAAGCATATGGAAACAGTATTGGGGGTTACTGATTTCGAATCTGATGTCAGAATTTTAAAATTTGGATAAGGTTGCCACCTTAATTTTTTTTATTTTTACGAATTCGGGGCTGGCGCGAACTAAAGGGTAAAAATGGGTCGCTGAATCCGAATCCGTTTTCAGAATTTCAAAATTCGAAAATTTTTCTACACATAGGGTTGCCACTTAAAAATGTTTTATTTTAAGAATTTTAAACATGAGGGAACAGTATTGGGAGGTTACTGATTTCGAATCTGAACTCAAAATTTTAAAATGCAAAATGGTGGATAGGGTTGCCACCTTAATTTTTTGTATTTTTATGAATTCGGGGCTGGCAAAAAAAAATGATACACCAAAAATGGGTCGCTGAATCCGAATCCGTGGCCAGAATTTCAATATGATAAAGTTTTGAAATAATAGGGTTGCCACCTAATAATATGTATTTTTTAGAATTTTAAACATCATTTAACAGTATTAGGGAGTCACTGATTTCGAATCTGAAGTCAGAATTTTAAAATGCAAAATGGTGGATAGGGTTGCCACCTTAATTTTTTGTATTTTTATGAATTCGGGGCTGGCAAAAAAAATGATACACCAAAAATGGGTCGCTGAATCCGAATCCGTGGCCAGAATTTCAATATGATGAAGTTTTGAAATAATAGGGTTGCCACCTAATAATATGTATTTTTTAGAATTTTAAACATCATTTAACAGTATTAGGGAGTCACTGATTTCGAATCTGAAGTCAGAATTTTAAAATGCAAAATGGTAGATAGGGTTGCCACCTTAATTTTTTGTATTTTTATGAATTCGGGGCTGGCAAAAAAAAATGGTACGCAAAAATGGGTCGCTGAATCCGAATCCGTGGTCAGAATTTCAAAATGATAAAATTTTATAATAATAGGGCTGCCACCTAATAATATGTATTTTCAAAAGTAAAAGCAACCCTATTATTTCAAAAGTTTATAGTTTAAATATTCTGACCGCGGATTCGGATTCAGCGACCCATTTTTGATGTACCATTTTTTTTGCCAGCCCCGAATTCATAAAAATACAAAAAATTAAGGTGGCAACCCTATCACCATTTTGCATTTTAAATTCTGACTTCAGATTCGAAATCAGTGACTCCCTAATACTGTTAAATGATGTTTAAAATTCTAAAAAATACATATTATTAGGTGGCAACCCTATTATTTCAAAACTTTATCATATTGAAATTCTGGCCACGGATTCGGATTCAGCGACCCATTTTTGGTGTATCATTTTTTTTTGCCAGCCCCGAATTCATAAAAATACAAAAAATTAAGGTGGCAACCCTATCCACCATTTTGCATTTTAAAATTCTGACTTCAGATTCGAAATCAGTGACTCCCTAATACTGTTAAATGATGTTTAAAATTCTAAAAAATACATATTATTAGGTGGCAACCCTATTATTTCAAAACTTTATCATATTGAAATTCTGGCCACGGATTCGGATTCAGCGACCCATTTTTGGTGTATCATTTTTTTTTTGCCAGCCCCGAATTCATAAAAATACAAAAAATTAAGGTGGCAACCCTATCCACCATTTTGCATTTTAAAATTCTGACTTCAGATTCGAAATCAGTGACTCCCTAATACTGTTAAATGATGTTTAAAATTCTAAAAAATACATATTATTAGGTGGCAACCCTATTATTCAAAACTTTATGCTTGCAACGTCACATACTCCAGATATTCCAAATAAAGATAACAGTAATATCGATATATCTGTTTGTTCTGTATGTGCTCAAACTAGTTTGATACTTGATAATTTCACTCTCTCATACCTATTCCATCGTTATCTAAATGCGAAATATTCCATGCATACTCAATGCTTAGAGAGCGAAACAGATACAAGTAGATATAAGAAAAAATAACAACACACAACTGGTGTTCTTGGATGGTTCTTTGCAGAGCTTTAATTTCAACATCAAGAACTCAATAGATGTGAAAACAAACTAAAGGAGATAACACTGGAGCATGAGGACGTAGTAGTTTCATTTGACGCAGTGTCATTATTCACAAACTTACCGACTTATTTAGCTACAAAAATTATTATGCAAAAATGGACAAAAATTAAAGAACATACACCTATACCAAAAAATATATTTTACAAATTCTTAACTTCTGCCTCATAGATAACAACTATTTTATATTGGACAAAATTTGTTACAACCAGACATTTGGGATACCAATGGGTAATCCATTATCACCACAAATTGCAGATATTGTCTACGACAATCTTTTAGAGGAAACAATCGCTATTTTAACAAAGAAGAACATAAAAAAAACAAAAATTTTTAAATATGTGGACGACATTCTGGCTGTTGTAAACAAAAATGACATTGACCAAATCTTTAACGAGATGAATACCTACCATCCAAAACTACAATTCACTGTAGAAAAAGAAAAAGAAAACAGCATTCCGTATCTTGATCTTAAGATACATCGAAGGGACAACAAATTAAGCTTTGACTGGTATAGCAAGCCAACGGCATCAGGAAGGCTTATTAATTACCTCTCCAATCAACCGAGGCATAAACACTACAAGAAACATGATAAACAAAGTTATAAAAATTAGCGACGAATAATTTTTAGATAAAAACTTTAATAAAATAACAATAATGCTACAAGACAACAACTATCCATACAAACTAATAAAAAAACTTATAAACGGGGAAAAAACGAAAATTAACAAAAACCAACAGAACAGAAGTACATAATGAAAACAACGAAGCAACACAAAAAATACAAATTTACAAAAAAGTTCCATACATCCACAAACTCACGGACAACAAACGCCTACGGAAAATTATTAAAAACAACAATATCACATTTGCTCACAGACCAGCCGCAAAATTAGCAACAATATTCAGCCGAACAAAAACACCAATAGACACAACAAAACAATGTTATTTACTAGATCAGCTGCAAAGGGAACGTCGAACCGTGCGACAAAATATACATAAGTACAACTTAGAAAGCAGTGGGAACAAGAATAAACGAACATGCAACACATCAACAATACTGGAAACACAGCTGATCTTGACAACTTTAAGATAATCGACAAATAAACAAATTACAACACAAGGCTAATTCTGGAGAGTACATATACAAAAAAACATCAAAAATACTGTAAACAGAAAAGAGGACGTAGGCAACATAAGCGTAGTTCACCAAAACGCACTTAGCTGAAATTACGTTAAATGTTTATATGTATTCTAATAATAGAAATGTTTAAGTTTTATGATTGTTTTAGTTATATGGACACCTGTAAGTTAACGGTATTGTTATTGCTCAAAAAATGTTTGTATTGTTATTATAATTTTGTAAAATTTGTTATTCAAAGACGCCCTGATGAAGCAGACTCTTCAGAATCTTCGAAACGTCGGCAAATTAAAAGTTTAAATTTGTTAAAATTTATCTGTTTTTTAATCTTTTTTAAAGAAACAATAAATTTTTCGGTTACTAAATAACGCCTTAAAAAATCAAAACAACTAAAATTAAAAAGTAGCCATAAAATAAAAAAATTAGATTAAAATTATAATTGTTAATACTTTATATTTAAATTAGTTAATAAATGAAATTAATAAAATTTATATAATTCAAAACAGACGAAAAAAAGTGTAAAAAGGTTAACGTAGAGCTTCAAAGCATTGCGCGCCAAAAAGGTGCATAAATAATTTTTTCTTCATATAATTAAATCGAGAATTACAAATATCACATAATGGAACAATATGACTTTGAACATTTGAGCCATAAAAGCAAAAGGTAGTGTAAAGTAGGATAGTGGATGTGGTAATGTATCATGTCACGAATAAAGATAACAGACTGTATTTAATAACATGTAATTAAGAAAATCGTTCAAGTACTCCAATCTGATTTAAGACTAGAAAAAGTTTTTTTTTGAAACAATATCCAGAACAATTTTGGAACATATCAATTTCAGCTAACAATAAATTAGTTATTCTGAGACAATGAGCTAAGGGCTCTTGCTGAGCAAAATTGCTTCTCAGCGTATTGCACCGAAAATGAAAACACCCTCTTAGGGTTCTAAGAGGGGCATCAAAATTAATCATAGCCAAAATAGTTGCACATTGAATATTGCAATGAATAATGTCTCTAATAAACACAACCGAATACATTATGCGACGGCATTCAAGTGAAAACAAACCAAACAAAGCACAACGCGTTTTGTACGACCTTAAAAACTGATTTGCCAATTCAACTTGAAAAACAGAAATTTGGTAAAAAGTTTAAGGACTCTTTCTACTTTCACAATATGCGGGGCAAATGATGGGTTCCATATGACACAACAATATTCTAAGTTTGGTCTGACCAGACTTTCAAACAGTAGCTTAGATGTAAGAGGATTTCTGAAATCTTGGGAATACCTCTTTAAAAATCATAGCATAGAGCATGCTTTAGGTATAACGTAATCAAAATGATCTTTAAATGTAAGACGGCGATCGAAAATAACGTCCAAATCTTTTTTAACATAAACTCTTCCAAGAGTGAGATATATTATATTCTGCTTTCTTTCTTATGTTAAAAAACCAATAACTTTTTGAAATCAGATCCGTCATTTTGTCAATGCCTACGTGTCCCATCTCATCATGATGTTTGTACCAAACATGCTCTTCCATTTCTTCGGGGACACAAAATAATAATGTATCGTTGTCTTTTTTCCTGTACGCAACCCCGTTGCGCATTTCATAAAATTTATGTTCGTTTGTCTGTAAAAATGTTTGTAACGCACTTAATTTTCTATTTTTACCTTGACATATGACCAAATTCTCCTCGAAAGTATTTGTCTCTATGACTAGTATATTTGTACTTCTACTTAAGGCGTCAACATGTTGCATCCGTGTCCCTGGTCTATGTTCAATAGTGTAGTCATAGTTTTGTAACTCCAGAGCCAACCTTGCGATTATGGGGTTTATTTCCCTTTTGTTTAAAGTCAAGGTTAGCGAATTGCAGTCTGTCACAATTTTGAATTTTTTGCCCTGTAAATATACACGAAAACGCTGTAAAGCGTATATAATGGCTAATGTTTCTAGTTCGAAATTTTGGTACTTTGATTCAGTTTCAGTGGTTCTTTTTGAATAATAAAAAATAGAATGCCGCTTTTTGTCTTCCTTCTTTTGTAATAGAATTGCCCTAAAACCTAAAGAGCTCGCATCGCAATGTAACTCTGTTTCATCTTTTGGGTTATACAACGCTAATATTGGTGCTTTAATTAACTTATCTTTAAGTGCCTCGAATGAATTTAATTCATTAGAGCCAAAATTAAACGTACTGATTTTCTTTGTCAAATCGTATAACGGCTTAGCTATTATGGAAAAATCTTTAATGAAACTTCGAAAATATGAACAAAGTCCCAAGAAACTTTGTACCGCATGCTGTTTGTTTGGCAGTAGAAAATTTTTAATAGCTTCCAACCCTTTACCATCTGCTTTTATACCATTCCCTGAAATAATAAATCCTAAGTACTTAACACTCGTTTGAAGAAAATCACATTTATCTAGTCTTGATTCTAATTTATTCTCTACCAAGCGCTTGAAAACTTCAATGAGTATCTAAAAGTGTTGATCGATACTTTCTGTGGCTATCATGATGTCATCCAAATATATTATTAATTTCTCATCTCTAACCATATCAGCAAACATTTTATTAAAAAACTTTTGAAAAACTGACGGTGCCTTTTTTAACCCAAAAGGCATTCTTAAAAATTCATACTGTCCTAGAGGTGTTATAAAAGAAGTGTATTTTCTCGATTCTTGATGCATGTGCACATGGAAAAATCCATTCTTTAAGTCGAACTTTGTAAAAATGTTTTTGTTTGCTAACCAGTCTAAAAGGTCATCAATGAGAGGTATCGGATGATTGTTTTTAGATGTGGTCTTATTAAGTGTCCGAAAATCTACACACATTCTTAGCTCACCACTCTTTTTTGGTACTAAAACTATCGGAGACGCAAACTCCGACTTACTTGGTCGTATAATTTCTTTGTCCAAGAACATTTTTTGCAGCTGCCCTTTTTCAACATAAGATAGTCGACGCGGAGGGCAATGAAAAGGTTTTGGGTTTGCTAGAATTAGCTTCATCTCTGTTTCACTAGGACGCTGTGGTGTCAAATAATGTTTACAAAACAATTCATCAAATATCCTACTATTACTGTAACTTACTTCTTTACCAATGCTGTAGTTCCCATTCTGTTCTATTTCATAATTAATTGATAAAATCTGTTTTACAAAATCATCATCTTCAACATACGAACAACTTGTAGATATAATATTTTCATATTTTTCTATAATTTGAACATTATGATTGACGTTACTGTCTTTTATACACCTTTCTACATTAGTTTCACATAACATTTTTACTTTAGCTGATTTTAAAAAATCTCTTCCTAGAATTACAGAATAGCTCATAGACTCGTCATCAACCACATATAGCTCCACACTAACTCTACTACCCGACAATTCCACAACGCAAGAAATTTTACCAAATGTTTTCAATTCCCTTTTATTAATTCCATGTGAATCTTGACTGACTTGTAATGTATTTAATATATACTGTTTCTTGGTAAGGCTTACAGGGCTGCCAGAGTCGATGAGACATTCTAGAAATTAAAACATACTCTTATCGCTATTTATACATAACTTATAATATCTTACATAATCGTTGTGCTCTAATAACTGGATTGACTTCTTCTTATTAAGCTGACAGTCCGCAGCACGATAATCAATATGTACCTGGCTCGCGTCTTGGTTTTCTGCACTCCGACGAAAAATGTTCCAAGCAGTTGAAGCATCTGAGCTGAGACTTTTCCACATTCACACCAACATTTGCAGCTGCGCTTTGTGCTCGTGATCGTTGTTCAAAACGTTGGCTTAAGCTTATCTTTGAAAATGCTTGTAACAACTCGATTGTTGTGTTAGCATAGTTTCGCATATACGCATGAGTTCGAAGTTGTGCTTCAGGAACTCCTTCAATTATATAGTCGATTAACTCATCCTCAGCGATGAGCACAGAGTTTGAAAGAATTATTTTGTCATTAAAATGCTCTACTTACTTCTCACTGTGTTTCCACTTGCGTGCTTCGAATTCCCGTCGCAGCGTTATTTTATTTTCCTTTGTGCTGAACAAATTTTCCATCTGTCCGATCAAACTTGTGATATCTTCATACATATAATCTGGTTTTGACTGTAGCCAGGTTTGAGCTTTACCCTTCAATTTTGTCAACATTAAAGCACGCATTTTGTTATCGTCTAATTTGTACATCTCTTTGACACTCTTTAATTGAGCAACTCAAACGTCAAAATTCCCTTCGCCATCACATTCAGATGAGAAATCTTCTAGAACATAAAAGGGAATGTTCTGTTCATCCCTCATAGTGCCACAACCTTCTAACTGGGCTACAAGTTTTTCTATTTGTGCCGTACTCCTTAGCAACTCATTTTCCTTAGTTAGAATTTTTTTTTCGCGTGCCAATAACTCTAACTCTCTTTTGATGAGTTATTTTTCTTTGTTTATATTTTCGAAACTTGAAACTTTTCGTTGCTGTTGCATTTCATATGTCAGTAGTTTATTTATTTTTTCTTTAAATTAACTTATTTGTGCAGTTCGAATCCCACTTCTGAGATTTTAGTAAGAGGATAAAAACACACAATGGTTATTGTACGACGGTTTCTCTCAAACTGTCTTTTGTTTTTTCATTTGCCGGTATGCCGTGAATATATACAGCAATAAACTTATGCTAGACTTAACATTAGAGCAAAATAGAATAACGGACACAAGTAATACTACATAACGCTGCACAGTGACACAGCATAACAAATATATTGCTAATGCACAATGGAAGAGTATAACATATTGCTACAATATTGTAATCGTAAAATACAGCTGAACTGGTTCTATAGTAGGAAAAAGATTGACATTTAGAGATATTAAGACATAGATTGTTATAAGTGCAACTGCATTTAAATCAGTTTGCAAAAGACTACAATCAACTACAGACTCAACGGAACGATACGATTTCAAATCATCAGCAAACAACATACACTGTGAATACTTAATAACATTTGGAAGCTCATTAATAAAGAGCAAAAACAAGAACGGACCAAGATGACTTCCCTGAGGAACACCAGGTGAGACGTTAATAGGACACGATAAGGAGTCATTTATTTGTACGTATTGAATACGGTTCCATAAATAAGAGTCCAGCCAATTAATAAACTCACCCCTGAATCCCAAACAGCCAAGTTTGAACACTAAAGAGGCATGATGAACCTTATCAAAGGCTTTGGCAAAGTTAGTGAAAATTACATCAGTTTGCAAACGATTACCAAAACAAGTAACAATATAATTGGAAAATAAGAGTAGATTAGTAGCAGTTGATCTACCAGCACGGAATCCATGTTGATAATCAGACAAAACATTAAGAAAGTAAGGAGAAATTTTATCATGAACAACTTTTTCGAATAGCTTAGGTATGCACAAATTTTAGATATTGGTCTATGGTTACAAATACCCTGTTTCGGACCAGATTTATAGATAGGAACAATATGAGATACTTTCCAAGTATCAAGAAATACTCCACAGGCAAGCGATTTATTCCATTCTGAGGGAAAAAACATCGTTTGAGAGTTCACTCATGCCAGCAGCTGTCAGACAGCCAAATTTGTTTTGCAATAAATTATTTTGTGTCATTCGACAAAATACGGTACATTTTTAAAAACTTTTTATTTTAATTAAAATGGATATAATTTTCGAAGCCACTCAAGGTAAGTAATAAATAAACTGTAAATTATGCAAAATTTTCGTTTGTGTTTGTTTGCAATTTAAATGTAGAACTTGATGCAAATACAGCTCTAGAACTTGGTGAAGTTCAAGATAACGAAATGCTTGGAGAAGATCCTGATGGTTTTTAATTTTAATAAGTAAACTTTAAAATTAAGATTGTGTAAACTTATTGCAATTTTTACAGAAGTTTTAAATTTTTCCGTTCAAATAGACGAATTGATACCCTTTTTACGAAAATCGCATTTACATTGCCTGAGCTACGTTGTCTCAAAAAATACTCTATTTAGGCCGCGAAAATTGATTCTAAAAATTTATGACTTCGGATTCTAATAAAACAATTTGAGCCAAACAGGAAATGGCAAGTGCAATATATGTCATACTTCATTATGAAATGGACTAAATATGGTATTTGTATAGCTTGAGTAGGGCTGAGGGAGCTAGAAGATAGCAAACTCAACTTTTGTTGAGTGATCTCAAGTCTTATTAATACGAAATAAGCAAAAATTGAGTGTACTGGAGGTTGCGATGTTTATTCTGAGTGAACACTCAACGTCAAATAAAAACATGAGTAGAGTGGAGTTTAGTTATTTTTATTAATATGCTTTATTCATACCGATCAGGGTAAAAGCGAGTGGAGCTGAGTTCTCTACACTCGACTCGCTTTATTAATAAGACCCAATGGATTCGTGAAGTACTTTCAATGACTGTATTCTATCCGAAAATATATTCTTCGCTCAGGTAGCGAAGTAGCATAAAATATTTTCGCTACATAAGATTGCGAGGAATATTTTACTTTTAGCAACAATGAATTTTTTCACTTTTTTTTGTGGAAAATAAGTATTAAAGGATTCTAATAACCATAAAATTCCATTAATTACTTTTTAAGATCTAAGTTTTTTATGTACCAAAAGTTGAGTTTTTTTTTATTTATTTTGGACTTCCAGCTTAAACAGCCCAATTCTGAATGATTTTTGTTCATCGACTGTCAATATTCATGAGTGTAAAAAAATAATGTGATATCTTTATATGCTATCTTAAAAATGAAAACTCCCTTTTCCTATTCCCCGGGAAAAATCATTGAGAATTGGCCTGAATATATCAAAACATGAAAATTTTTTATAAAAAATCGCGCGATTAATCTAAACATTATGTATGAAGAGCAACTCCAAATTCTTGGAATTAGGAATTGGTAATTGGTCCTCAATTCCTTTGGAATGAAATTGGAAAAAATCGTCAATTCAATTACAGAAATTGTAATTGGTAATGGAACTCCTCAATTCTTTGAAAAAAATGGTCAATTCCACTACAGGAATTGTAATTGGTAATTGAACATCTCAATTCCTCAGGAATGAAATTGGAAAAAATCGACAATTAAATTACAGGAAATGTAATTGCTAATTAAAAACCTGAATTCTTTGTTATGGAATTTTAAAAAAATTGTCAATTCCATTACTTGGAATTGTAATTGGTTATTGAACACTTCAAATCCTCATTAATGGAATTGGAAAAAATCATCAATTCTATTACGGGAATTGTAATTTGAAGTAAAATTTCAATTACTTTTTCATTAACTCAAACCTACTTCATTACGTATAAGAAAACTTTATTTGACTCTCACTGTAAGACGGTTAATGAAATATTTACAAATAAATGTATTATCGAAAATACCAATTTTTTAATTTAATACCACTTTTTTAATTAGAATAAAATATATACAGCTGCTGCCTGGTTCAATCCTGCCGACTTTTTGCAAGGTGCTTGGTTCACCACTTCCACACCCCTGTACAAAATTTCATTAATATGCTAACAAAGCGATGTTTCCCAATTCTATTCCTAACGATTTGGGGCGTTGAATTACCATGTAGGTGTGCTCACACATATGCACACTGCCGACCCTTGCGATTTTTAAAATTTCTTTGTAGACAAGCGGCAATGCATTTCGTGACAAATATGCTAGCACTGCACTATCGGCGTGCGCTGCATTCAATGCATGCGAATGTTGTGGACACTCCTCATTGGAATTAAGTGCGTCTTCATTACTCACTCAATTTTTAAGACTGTGCCTAAAATTTCATTAGTCAACCCAGAAATATGAAATTTGAATACCTCTGGGAATTATAATTCAAGTGTAAGAATGAAACGCAAGGTTAAGAATAAGTATTTTAATTATTAAATATAGAATAGCTATAGATTAATAATTTAGTATAACACTTTGTAAAAAGGTTTAAAAGAGCCGAGCTGGCCACCAATAAAGCAGATTTTCAACTAGCAACTCAAGTAGGCAGATCTCTGCCTTGTATTGATTACTTTAACTTCTCCTTTTGCCTTGGACTCTGTCCAAGTAGGCAACAAATTAGTCGTCAGAGAAGGCAAACTCTGCCACTGACTTAAATTCAAAACAACAGTCTCAAAACATAAATCCATTACATGGCGATCCTGCCACTCCGACTTGGAGACCTGTAAAATACATTTTTTTTGTGCATCGAAATTTTATTGATGGACGAGTACATCCCGCAGCCGACAACAATAGCACCGAAAATACCTGTTCCAGTCTATGTGCCACTTCGCATCGGTCCAAAGGCACTGACGATAGAGGAGTACCGAAAACGCCAACTCCAACGAACCGAAGAAAAGCTGACAGCATGCCCAAAAGTGGACATACCGAAAATACAAAAAAAGCGCGGTGGCTTAAAAGTTAAACTTCGCAAACGCCTGGCCATCACTCGAAAAGAATTTAAAATTCCGTAAACTCTATCTTAATAAAAACTAACCGTCCTCTTTTACTGCTGCGTCCAAACTGACTTTTATTCAATTTTCTTTGTTCTACTCTCTTTGACATACTTCTTAGCTTAACATCTAGTCTCCAATATTATACAGTGTTACCAGCTCTAATAAATTCATTGATGCTGTTACACCTTCCCCCCAAAGAGAAGAAAAAGGCAGACAAGGTGATCAATCTTGCCAACCCTTCCTTCCTCCCCGGAAGAAAGGCGAAACTGATCCAATAACGAACATTATAAGTTATTTAATTAACATTAAAATAATTTTTGTAAGTCAAGGTAAATATTATGTAATACTTCATTACCAAGTATATATATAATCCATTATAAAAATAAATATTGTTACAATTAATTTATACGTTTATTACTATAAAGACATGTCTAATATGATATTTTCAAGATAGATATTATAAAGTATTTAATGCTACACTGAAAAAAATAAATTGCAATGAACAATGATGAATAATAGTTTTACTATTATTCTGGACTTAAAATTGGACTTAAAAATGAGGTTAATTTTTAATGTCGCAAGGAAAACCGACATAAAGTTCAATTTATATAAAAATGTAAAAAAATATCAAAGTTAGATATAGCTTAAGTATATAATGACACCTTATTAAGTTTACGTTAAACCTGTAACTAACATCTTAGCTAAGCAACTGAGGATAAAAATAAAATGCATTACTAAGGGCTAAAGAATTTAACTATTTTAAAAGGTATTATTTGGTTAAAAGAGCCAATTTTAAATATTTAAATTGAACACTTTATCCTTAATCAAATTTAGTGACTAAATTTGAAATTATAAAAAAAGTACGAAAAAATGTCTATTTATGTGAAGAAATAGTAAGTAAAATTCTAAAGTAAATGATTAATAGTCACTAAGTTTTCTTAATAAAAAGCTGATGTATAAAAAGAAAATGGAATGTTTGAATAAACTGACCTTATAGCAGTGATTTGTATTAACAAGATTTATGATTTCCTAAGCCTATTCTTGTGTATAGTCTTCTCCTTATTATTTTTATCATCGTAAACGGTTACGTTAACACCATCGATATTTTTTATAGTGTATGGGCCTTCATAAATGTTTTTGAATTTTTCGTAAGGTTCTTTCTTAATAAAGACTTTGTCTCGTTTTCATTCCAAATAATTGTGCTTGCATGTTTGTCATATATGTCTTTATTTCGAATTTTATGTTTATTAATTAACTCTCTAGCTAATGCATGTGATTTCTGGAAACGGAATTTTACTTCGTTATGATAATTCTCTTCATTGTAAAGGGGATCAATTGTTTCTTTTTGCAAATCATGTGGGGAAAATAACGATTTTGCCAAAAACTAACTCATATGTAGTAAATTTGTTGTCGAAAGCTGTATTAGAAGTAGTATTGTGAAAAAAGTAAAATATTTTAAATAAGTGTCCCAGTCAGACAGGTTTTCTGACACATAAGCACGGAGATACTCATTAAAAACTCCGTGGTTACGTTCAACTGTTCCAACAGTTTCATGATGATACGCGGTTGAAAAGTTATGTTCAATATTTAAAAGTTTAGCGAGCTCACCTATCGTTTCATTTTTAAATTCTGTTCCTAAGTCTGTTTTTATGGACTTCATAGTGCCGTACACTAAAATGAAATTTTCAAAAATTGCTCTAGAAACTGACTTAGAACTTTTGTCTGGCAATGCTATTGTTACTAAATATTTCGTTAAATCGCAAATCAATGTAAGTGCATACTTGTTACCGAAGTTTGATTCTGGTAATGGGCCTATAGTGTCTATTACCACTACATCAAAAGGCTTTACTGGTGTCGGAGTAAACACTAACTGCTCTTTATTTCCTAACTTTACTTTATTAACTGCACATTTTTCACAATTTTTTACAAAAGTAGCTATATCTCGCGTCATATTACGCCAATAGTATTTGGTTCTGATTTTTGCATACATGATTTTTGCAGTGATGACCCCCTGTTAATGGATCATTATGATAAATTGTGATAATATTTTGTTTCCTATCCGTGTACAAAATGGTTTCTATGGGATTCGTTAGGATTATTTCTAGGGTATTCAAAACTTTTACACCGTGATCTTTAAGTTTTTCTACTGTACAGTATGTAAATAAAACGTCATCTTTAGGCCATTCGATTGATTGAATATTATGACTACCGGCTTCAGACTGGAGCCTCGAAAGCAACAAATCTAAATCTATTGTTTCGTTGACAATCATTAAACTCACATCAAATACTTTCTTGAATTTATTGTATATATTTATTCTCAGCTTTTTTGTTTTATTTTCCCCTTCGATAATTTTGGACCTGATTTTGAAGTTGCGAGTATTAAAGTCGTGTGAAAATTGATCATATATTAATAAATTGTTACATGGGATAGTTATATTTGTAGTTTTTTTAGCTCTTTCTTCTGATATTCGCTTCGACATCGCGCGAGTTGTCACAGCGAATATACTATTAGTGCATTTCAATTCGTCCATTGAAATTCGCGACAAGCGTCTGCAACTAAATTGCTTTTGCCTTTTATATATTCAATAGTAAATTTATAATCTGCTAGCTCTAACCTAATTCTGGATAGTTTAGAAGAAGGGTCTTTCATATTAAACAAGTATACTAGAGGTCTATTATCTGACCTAACGGTAAACTCTGTACCGTAGACATAGGGTCTGAATTGCTTGATGGCAAAGTAAATTGCCAATAATTCAAGCTCTATAACTGGTTTTTTCTGTTCCGCACTATTGAAGGATTTAGATGCAAAACATATCGGTAAATCACTACCATTATAATATTGGCTCAAAACAGCACCACATCCAGCTTTAGAAGCATCTACTGTAATGACAAATTTTTCGTCGAATTTTGGGTATTGCAACAACTTAGGTGATATTAAGGCAGACTTCAATGCCTCAAACGCTTGTTGACACTTATCATTCCACTCATACTGAACATTTTTACGACTTAAACGATTCAATGGTGCCGCTAAAATGGCAAAATCTGGGATAAATTTACGGTAATAATTTGCGAATGCTACAAAACGTCTAACAGCGTCTTTATCAGTTGGCTTTTCATAGCTTTTAACTGCTGATATTTTTGAATCATCCGGTAGGAGTCCATTAGCGGTGCACTTGTGCCCCAAAAATGTTACCTCAGGCCGTAAGAAATTGCATTTCTTAGGGTTGAGCTTTAGGTTAAATGATCTACAAATTTCAAACACTTTCGAAAGATTCTTCAAGTGATGCTCTTCGCTACACCCCACTACAATTACGTCATCGACGTATAGAAAAGCTTGATTTGGCGAAAGCCCTGAGAACGCAATGGACATCATTCGTGAAAAAGAGTTCGGTGCAACATTGAGACCGAACGGTACGACCTTCCACGAAAAGCTCCACGATCTGTGCTAAACGAAGTTATGTCTTGCGAGTCGACGTGAAGTGGGATTTGATGAAATCCGGAAAAAAGATCAAGAGTTGAAAAGTGTTTAGCTCGACCCACGTTATCCAGGATATCGTCTCCGCGAGGCAAAGGGAATTTATCCGCAACTAATTTCTTATTTATTGCCCTGAAATCAACGCACATACGATATGACTTTTGATTCTTTGTGCCTTTCTTAGGAACCAGAATTAAAGGGCTATTATAGTTTGAATAGCTTGGTTCTATCAAATTATTTTCTAAAAGATTCTCCACTTGTTTGTTTATTTCAGATTTTTGCGAATGTGGTAAACGATAGTTCTTTATATAAACTGGGGAATTATCAGTCAACCTAAGTTTTTGTTCATAGAAGTTATTAATTGTCATTTTGTCTGAATCTAATGCAAAAATGTCAGAATACTGTTGACATAATGTGGCAAAAGTTTATTTTTGACATAGCTAGGAATTTGATTTTCCAGAATACTATTCAGTTCATTTCTTAGAATCTATTAGAATCCTTAGAAACTTTATTGACTTCATATATATAACAGTTATCTAAACTTTCAGTTTTAATGTTTCTAGTTTTGATATATTTTACTTCGTTTGTTGTATTTATGACGCGTAGTATCGGATTTGATGAGTCAACAATACATTTTGATGTAAAGACGCCGCTACAGACTTCTTGTGAATCAACAAATAGCGGTTGTGTGGAATGGCCTAAATTAAAAAATCGAAAAACTTCGCAACGGGGTGGAATAACGCAAGAATCTGCACTTGTACCATGTAAAATTGGAAGTTTAAAATGATTGTTATTTATAAAAACGGAAATTGTATTCGATTCGTAGCTGTTTTTACACTTATTTGCTTTCAAAAAATCTTTTCCTAATATGTCATCTGTTGGTATGTTGAAATCATCACTAACTACATGGAAAATATGCGGAATAAAAGAATTTGATATAATTACGTTGGTACTAATGGTACCCAGCGTTGAAACGAAATTTGGCGTAATACCGGTAATGTTTATGATGTCTTCTGTATTTATTTTTAAGAAATTATTCACACAAGAATATTTAATTAAAGAGATATCGGCTTGCGTGTCAACAAGGAATGAACAGATTTTATTGGTGTCGGCACAGTTTATTACAATAAAATCTGAGTACGTTAAATTTAACGAAAAAATTGATTTTTTGACATTATTTTCCTTTAATTGTCTTGTTCTTCCCTCAACTGCCGCTGCTGAGGGGTCTCCTCGTTTAAAGTATCGTTTAACTACTGAATCGGTTATAATATCGATTACTGTATCGATTATCGGATCGGTTATTGTATCGATTGTCTGATCGATTATTGTATCGATTATTGTATCGATTGTCGGACCGATTCCCACCAAAACGTCCATTGCCACGCGCATTGTTATTGTTGTTACTACGAAAACGACCATTATTTGAATACCCCCGAAAACTCTCGAAATTGCTATTGGTTCTAAAATTATTGAAATTGTTGGAAAAATTATTGTTGTTATGTTTGCGTGCGCCAAGTACTAAAACCTGTTATTCCTTAGACTCGATCGTCTGTTCTACAATTAGTTTGCTACTACGTCCTTGGCATCCGTAAATGAAGTCGAAGCAAGTATTGACTTAACCAAATCTGACCTAGTATTAAGTCTGCATGTGCTCACCGTTTGTTCGAATGTCATTTCGTGCACTTTGGATTGAGTGATGCCTTCTATAATTAAAGAACGTTCGAGTGCATCTGCTAACTGCTCTATATTTTTCGCAAATTCCGAATAATCATCATTTTTTGCCTTTAGGGCTGAAAGTTTACCAGTTATTACTTTAGAATTTTCAGGTCGTATTTTACTTCGCAATGCTGTTTTTATTTCGAGCACGGAATTTATGTTTGCTGGCAAAGCTTCGCGGGCCTTTCCCTCAAGCTTTGATTTTATGAACGATATGAAAGTGCTTGTCAAATTTGCATTAGCTAATTCCTCAATTAGATCGACCTTGTCAAGAAACGATTCTAGCGCCAGTGGATTTCCGCTGTAATTTTCCCTAATAATAGAAGCACACATGCTTATAAACGATTTTTTTTCTTCTACTGTTGCCATTTTGAAATTTTTATCAGTAAAATTACCTGAAGCTAAATTAAGCGAGCAAGATGACCCGTAAACTGGTTTAAATAAATCTATTAAAGAGGAAGAGTGCCTTGATTGTTCTGTCTTAACGTCCGATGTTTCAACATCTACTGCATCTTCACTTAAAATATCTTTATTGAAAAAATCTAAGCTTGAAACTTTTGGTATACTAACTTCACACTTAAGTTTTAGAAAACACTTAACCAGAAGATTATGCCAGTTTTGTAGGGTTAAATTTAATGACTGTGTTTTGTTTGATTCTACTTCCTCAATGTGGCTCTTTACGTATATAAGGATGTCATTATATGTTTGGATAAGCGAATCAGTATATTCTCTTAATTTTTTTTCTTTAGATGATAATGGTCTGTTTTGCAAGACCCTCTTTGTAACTGAAATGAATTTTAATTTTATGACCTTAAATTCTTCTTTGTCAAAGCTGGGCATTTGTTTATTTAAAAAAAAAAATATCAAATTAAATTATACCTCTAATTATATTTCACTCTACCAATTTTTTTGACCTGAAATTATTCATTGTCAATTTGTTTATTTAAAAGATTAAAATAAAATTATTAATTTTATCATATTTCATTTTACCATATTGATTTTACAACTTTAGCAAATAGGTTTTAATTTAATTTAAAATTTATATAAATCAACTATAAAAATAAAATTTTCAACCATAATTTACTTTAGATTATATTTGACTGTTGAAAACTCATTGATGACCACTGTTGTTGAGAAGAACCGCTGTACACTTGCTGTTGCTTCGAATGTTGCATTTTTCTGTTGTCGCTGCTTCGCTGCGTTGCCATAGCATGGTGGAAATTATGTTGAACTGCCCTTATTTTTGTAGCATGATAATGCTGGTGTTGTTTTTGTTGTCTTCGTTGCAATTTTATTAGTTTTAAAATGAGTCTAATAAAATTTGTTTAAACACTTGTTGCTGTTGTTTTCGTAGCAACCTCATTACAGTTTAAAAAGTGTCTGTAAGAGTTGTGTGAATCATTAAATGTTGTTGTTGCTTTATTTTCATCGTTGCAACTTAATTTTATATTTTTTTTATGTTTTGAGTCTATTGAAGCTTCAACACTTATTGTTTATGTTGTTTTTGTTATTGTAACTATTGTTATATAAGTAAAAATTTGTTCGAACACTTATTGCTTATGCTGTTTTTGTTGTTGCTATTTTTGTTCTGTTTTTGATGTTTATGTTGTGTTGTTTTGTTTTTTTTCCGTTAATATTTTTGTAGCCTTGCTGTTAAATTTTATTTGTTGATTTATCATGAAAATGCGAAAATGTCAAATGCGTTGCGCAAAGTATTAGCTTGTAAGATTTTTCACTGCGCACCTTTCACTTATCACTTATTTCCTTGTCACTTATAACTGTTATTATTGTTTCCACAGGTATCGCAGTGTATTAGGATTTTACTAATTTTCTTTAAATCACTATTTATTTTTATATATTTTGCTCTTATTTTTTCAGGTTTTCTGTTCTTTATATTTTCAGATTTTATTACTATTTATTTTCAATCGTTTTTCAATCTTAGCTCATTTTCTTCAATAACTATTTATTTCCACCGGTTTTCTTATTTTTTTTTTCTGGTCTAATGTTCCCACTAACTATGGCAGCAGCCATACTTTTCCTTGTGCTCGTCTTTAGCTAGACCCAAATTTACAATAAAATTTAAATTTTTATGTTATGCACAGCTCATAATTTTGAGCTTACACACATTGAAAGTTTACACTGAATCTCCTTGAGTTAGCACTGGCTTTGTAAGCAAAAATTTGTTCGAGAACACGCGGATGATGCGCGTTTTTTCAACTCCACCGACTCGCCAACGAAAATCTAAAAATCGCAGTCCGCTATTTTAGTTTAGTTTTTGTTGTTTTTCTGCCTGTATTCGTCGGTCTGGTCGCCCTTGCTGAACTAACGAAAGTCACGTAGGCAACAACGCAGCTCGCATTATCTTATTAACAAGTCAAAACAAAGATAGCAAAGAATTAGTAGCTTTAAATTAGAGTTCAGTAACATTCATTTAAATTCCCAAAAATTTATTTTAGAACAACTTAAAACAGCTGAAGACCATAATGAATTAGAAGAACAAGAAGAAGAAGAAAAATCTGATACAGAACAAACACCAATAATGGCATCCTTTAGTTTAGAAACTGCCTCAAAGGCATTGCCCACTTTTTCAGGTAATTTTAGGGATTTAGACAGTTTTATTATAACAGCCGAACTCATAAACAAAACATTAAGCAATGAAGGTAAAGTGGACTTCTTACAATATGTTTACCATGCAAAATTACTTTGAAACTCTAAAACAACAATTAAAAAGCAGATACAAAGATAACACAACAATAGCACAACTACAGACAAAACTTAGCAATTTACAACAACGGAACTTAAAAATACATACATACAAAGAAAAACTACTCGATATAATAGAAGGACTGAACAGACTAGGAATCGAAAGTTTAGGAACTCAAGCCACAGAACTCGAGAAAAACATCATAATAAAATGCAATAACAAAATTGCACTCGACGCATTTAGGGGTCGTCCATAAACTACGTTACTGATTTTCCGGTTTTTTTTACCCCCCTCCCCCTGCGTTACTTTTCGTAGTGCTTTTCAAAACCCCTCCCCCCCATAAAGTAACGTGACATATGAAATTAATTCATTCGAATGATTATATATTTTGACTAGCTCTGACAATTCACACTAGTATTAGTGACTAGTATGATTAGATACATTAAAGGAACAATTGGAAAAAATCAATAACTAATATCATCTGTAAAAGCTATTCCATCTGCGATCCAAGATTCGATGCTCTCAATCACTGGGATAGAAGAAGCTGGTAGCTTTGTTGAGGATTCTTCAAAATAGAATTTTTCATCGGATTCTACGTCGACCCTCTCAGGTGAATCCTTATTTGTAACGCAAAGAAATTCACCTGGTCTTTGACAGAGTACCCTTAAAGGCTGCACCCGAGCTGCACCAAGTTCTGTGTTTTTGTGTAAATGCTTTCTGAAAATTTATTTATTTAAATAGTATGTTTTATTACGATTTATTGTAAACGATATAATACAAACTTATGACAATTCATAGAAGTTTTAAAAACGAAATACAAGCCGCAGGTAGGACACGACCTTGAACCGATTTCTTCTTTCTGAGAAGGACAGTACATGTCATACGGTATCTCCTTTGATCAAGAACATTCAGGCCTTAACGTCAAAGCCTGTCGCAAAAGCAAAGACCCAAATTTTTCAGACGTGTGCTGAGATGGTGAAGGAATACCAAAAGGTTCCTGTGTCGTGGGAAAAGGCGGTGGAAGAAATAGTTGAAACAAAAGTTAACCATCAATTTAGACGATCAAACATAAACATGTAAGGTTAAAAATTTTTGAAATGATTGTGTTATTAATTAGAGGTTTTTCGTCGATTTTTTTTAATTTTTCGTAACGTTGCAATATCTAAACACCTCCCCCCCCTAAATTGGTAGCGTAGTTTATGGACGACTTAAGAAAGGTCTAAATGAAAACTTGAAACCAACCATTTTCGCTGCGCGACCAAAAGATTTATTGGAAGCCGCAGAATTAGCACTCGAACTAGAAAATGAGTCAATGACTACGCCAAATGCAATCATGCACTTTCAGCGGTCATTCAATCAGCCTCGAAACAATGCTAATACCCGCTATAATTCAAGACAAAATCCACACACACAACGTAATTTTACTACATTCAACTCAAACAATAGGTACAATGAACCAACAAGATGCAACAACAATTTTAATAGACTCCAAAATCAAAACAATTACAATAATAGAAATATGATACTACAACAACAACTTCAACAGAAACAACAATAATTATGCTAACCAAGACCGAAACATCAACTGAAACCAAAACAACAGATACACAAACAACCATACAAACCGAAACATACACATAGTAAACAGTGAGGGAAACGGGCAGGGCTCGGAAGACACAGTTTTTTCGGACAGCCGAAATTAAAGTTTTTTAAAATTTCGGATACAAATTCTAACTTTATAAAAATAAAATACAAGAATAACATTATGACATTTCTGATTGATACAGGTGCTGATATTTCTTTATGCAAAATCAGTAAAAAAGTAAATGACGATTTTTATAACCCAGACGAAAAATGCAAGTTAACTGGCATTACAACCGAAGAAATTTTTTCACTAGGTAGCATTAATCTAAACCTTAATTTTGGAGAGAAATACTGTAAACATGAGTTTCAATTAGTAAAGTTCGAATTTCCAATTGAAACCGATGGTATATTAGGTAGAGACTTTTTGAACAAATTCCTTTGCAAAATTGATTGTCAATTGATCTATTTCAATTGACAAGTCAAACATTATTTTGCCTATGCACTCAAAATCACATAACACATTAACAATAAAAGTGCCACCAAGAACAGAAATTATTCCACCAATTCGGCTTCAACTAACGGAAGATAAAGTAATCTCAAATAAAGAAATACAAGAAGGTATTTTCCTCAGTAACTCAATAGCGCCAAAAAACGGCATGACGCACATTAAAATTTTAAATACAACAAATGAAGAAGTAATATTGAATGGCATTCAGTTGGAAACTGATTCTTTAAATAAATACGATATTTTAAATTACAACAACAAAAAACCTATCCACTCACAAAATCGTTTCAGTAAAATTTTGGAAATACTTAACATACACTGTAATGACACAAAAATTAAAGTCGAATTAAAAGATATTTTTAAAAAATATCAAGATGTATTTCACTTAGTTAACGAACTTTTAACAACCAATAATTTTTATAAACAAAACATAACAACGACAGACAACATACCAGTTTACATTAAAAACTACAGACTACCACACGCACAAACAGACGTGATAAATGAACAAGTTCAGAAGATGCTAAGGGACAACATTATCGAACCATCGCTCAGTCCATACAATGCTCCACTCCTTTTGGTGACAAAAAAGGAAAACGGAGGACAAAAAGAAATGGAGACTTGTGGTAGACTTAAGAAAGTTAAATGACAAAATTGTCAATGACAAGTTCCCTTTAACGAGACTAGAAGATGTTCTAGACAAGTAAGGTAGAGCAAAATGGCTCTCAACTCAACCGTTCGGACTAAAAATCTCTTCAAACAGCTTCCAACGCATGCTCACTATTGCACTTGCAGATTTAGAATCAAATGCTTTTCTTTACGTGGATGACATCATTATCTATGGATGTAGTACAAATCACCACAGCCAAAATTTAAAATTGAATGCGGCCAAATGTTGTTTTTTTCGTCCCGAAGTGGTTTACTTGGGACACCTGATTACTTGTGATGGTATCAAAACTGACCCAGCCAAATATGACACTATCAAGCATTACCTATCCCGAAAAATGCGGACGAAGTTAGAAGATTTGTTGCATTTTGCAACTATTATAGAAAATTTATTCAAAATTTTGCAGACATTGCAAAAAGTTTAAATGCATTATTAAAGAAGTCTTGTAAATTTGTTTGGTCTGAAGAATGTCAAATTGCTTTCGATACACTGAAAGAAAAATTAATAACTCCACCTTTATTACAATACCCAGATTTTGACAAGCCGTTCATTCTAACGACTGATGCTTCAAATTATGCTTTGGGCGCTGTATTATCGCAAGGCGAAATAGGTAAAGATTTACCAATATCTTATGCCAGCAAATATTTGCAAAATCATGACTTGAACAAACCAGTTATTGAGAAGGAATTATTAGGTATTCATTGGGGAATAAACTTTTCAAGCCATACCTTTACGGCAGAAAATTTACAGTTATAACTGACCACAGACCACTAATCTCGTTATTCACTCACAAAAACCCTTCCTCAAAAATGACGCGGATTCGACTACAGCTTTGTGACTATGACTATGACATAATATACAAAAAAGGTAGCATGAACACTAACGCAGACGCACTCTCAAGAATCCAACTGGACTCTGAAACTTTAAAAGATACCACAAGAAAACGATGAAAAAATAAAAAGAACTTTAATTATTACAAGAGACATGGCAAATAAAGAAGCCATTAAAAATACTGAGGCAAATGATGATAGCAATGAAGAAATCTTTGTAGATGGTAACAACACCCAGAAGTCTAATCAACTTCCGATATGGGACTGTACATCAATTGGTGATGAAGAATATGAAGAATTTAAAATTTTATACGGCCAAAAATAATGAAAATAAAATATATATTGAAAATAATATAGTGCACGTAGGATATAGCGATAATCAAGCGAAATCAGTTTCGTTTTCGAAGAAGCCAAGACCAAAGAAGCCAAGAAGCAAAATAATTTTAAACAGCATGCGGGATACAGCGATAATTCAACGAACCTAGAGTCGATTATGAAGAAACTGATATCTAAAATGAGAAATGAGAATATTTAAGAACTAGCGCTAGCCAACAATGACAAAATATTCCAATTATTTACAAACAAAGAATTTAAAGAAGCGTATGCAAAAATGCAACAAAATATTCAGACAAGAACAAGTCCTCAACTAAAAATACTCATTTATGAACCACCGAAAAGGATACAAGATGACCTTACAAAATTCAAACTAATTAACGAATATCACAACAACGGCCACTTAGATATAAGAAAAACACTTTTAAAACTCAAGCAAAAATATGTTTGGAAAAACATGAGCAAGATGGTAAAGAAATTTGTGTCACGTTGTGACATATGCGCAAAGAGTAAACAAACACTGCACACAATAGAACCACTTACGCTAACAGACACCCCTAGCAATAGTTTTCAGACATAATCAATTGACACTGTAGGACCATTAAGAATTTTAAACGAGAACCGATATTGACAGCACAATGCAAACTAACAAAATTTGTAATTGCACACCCAATGTCAACAAAAGATGCAGATACTGTTGCAAGAACATTAGTTGAGCAAGTAATTCTGAAATACGGCCATTTTCAATTGTTAAAATCAGATAATGGGACTGAATTTAAAAACGAGTTTATGCATAACATATGCACACTTTTAAAAATTAAACAAACCTTTTCCACACCCTACCATCACCTAACCATAGGGTCTCTTGAAAGAAACCACAGAGTGCTGAACGAGTATTTATTGACAACAACTACTGACCACGCATGGGACAAGTGGATCCCATATTTCACTTTCACATACAATACGACCCCACACATAGACACAGGTTACACACCACATGAATTAGTCTAAGGAAAACTAGCATGCTTACCAGATGACGTTTATAAATCACAAACAAAGTTTTATGATTTTGACAGCTATCTGAGCAAGATGCGTGCCAGATTAAATTTTGCTCTAAATAAAGCCAAATCAATGCTTATACGAGCAAAAGAAAAGCGTACAAATAAGAATTTAGGTTATACGAATACACTTAAAGCAGATATAGGAGATTTAGTTTTAATCAAAGTAGAGAATAGGAAGAAAAATCAATTGCCTTATAAGGGCTCGTTTAGAATATTAGACAGAATAGGAGCTAATACCATAATAGATTATAATGGAGTACACAAAAAGGTGCATAATAATCAACTAAAATTATACAAAAACAACCTTAGTAGTTAAGAATACTTTTATTAAAAGTAATCACGCTTTATATATATATACATAAACAATACTTATCATATAGACGTAAGATTTTTATAAACTATATACAAATTTAAGAAAAATCATTGTTACCCCTAATTTTTCTCTTAAGGGTGAGGGTGTAGTGTGCTCACACATATGCACACTGCCGACCCTTGCGTTTTATTATTTCTTTGTAGACAAGCGGCAATACATTTCGTGACAAATATGCTAGCACTGCACTATCGGCGTGCGCTGCACTCAATGCATGCGAATGTTGTGGACACTCCTCATTGGAATTGAGTGCGTCTTCATTCCTCACTCAATTTTTATGACTGTGCCTAAAATTTCATTCGTCAACCCAGAAATATGAAATTTGAATCCCTCTGGGAATTATAATTCAAGTGTAAGAATGAAACGCAAGGTTAAGAATAAGTATTTTAATTATTAAATATAGAAAAAAGTTAAAAGAGCCGAGCTGGCCACCAATAAAGCAGATTTTCAACTAGCAACTCAAGTAGGCAGATCTCTGCCTTGTATAGATTACTTTAATTTCTCCTCTTGCCTTGGACTCTGTCCAAGTAGGCAACAAATTAGTCGTCAGAGAAGGCAAACTCTGCCACTGACTTAAATTCAAAACAACAGTCTCAAAACATAAATCCATTACAACCAACTACAACTCCCGTAATGGAATTTACAATTTTTTTAATTCCATTCCTGAGGAATTGAAGTGGTCAATTATATATTAAAATTCCTGTAATGGAATTGACATTTTTTCCAATTCCATTCGGAGGAATTGAGTTCAGTTACCAATTACAATTCCTATGATCGAACTACCGTTTTTTCCAGTTCCATTCCTGAGGAATTGAGATGTCCAATTACAATTCATGTAATGTAATTGCGATTTTTTTCCAATTACATTCCTGAGGAATTGAGGTGTACAATTACCAATTCCTAATTCCAAGGAATTGGAATTTAGGTGGAATTAAATTAAGCAATCATTACAACCCAGCTTTGTGCATGAATATAATTACTTTGACAAATTTTTAGAAAAAATACATAAATTTTTAAAAGTAGTTCTTACTGTAGTGCACTCTAACTAAATTTTTCTGTAATTATAACTTAAACACATTTACTTCATGCACTTATGACATATAAACATTTAACACAATGATATATTCTACAAACTAAATAGTTCTACAAACGTAGCCTAAACACATTTATGTTAGCAAACAAACAAAACAAACACATAACAATTATTTACATTCTTACTCGCTTGCACATCAATTAGGTCAGTGCACTTTATGTTTACATAACTACACTAATAACTACACTAGTATGACTACATAAACTAATGTTCTACTTATTTAAGATTGTATTAAGTTAGATATATATTAAATTTTGTATTTATTTGAAGTCTAAAATAATACTGTTATTTAGCTTTATGAGCTGAACAAAATCTTAAAATAAAATTACTTAAGTTTTGAGTTTTAACCTAATTGCCTTTTATTTTTATTTTTAAGCGCCTGAATGCACTTTCGAGTGACGGCGCATAGAATTTTTTTTTAAATCAGGCCAACAGCGTTCTTAAGCGCTGGCAAAAATAACGCGTACACAATATATTTTTTTTAAAACGCGTAAACTTTTTTCAAACTACGTAAACCGCGTATCCAACGAAAACAACACGCGTCCAAACATTACATGGCGATCCTGCCCAACACGGACCAAGTTCTAATGCAGACGCAAGAAGAAATTTTGCCGACGGTAAAGCAAATTGAGGAGTACGTGCCCGCTGGCGGCGTCATAAACGTGCCAGTTTACAAGCCACTAAGACAAGGCCCTAAACCGGTGACGATAGAGGAGTACCGGAGGCGGCAAGCGGTTAAGAAGGAGCAAGAGCTCACGGCCATACCGGCAACAGCAAAACCGAAGCACAGGCGCGGAGGCCGATTGGTGAAACTGAGGAAAAGATTGGCTACACTTAAAGCCATTGTGAACGTGGAGAAGCCTCCCGATCACCATACTGCTGGATGCGTATGGTTAGAGATCGTTGAACTGGAGCAGCAGCTAAAAGACAGGAAAAAGCAGCCGATGCAGCAACAACAACAAAATTAACAATATATTGAACAATAAACGAAAATCAGCTACGCTAACAACAAAAATGTAAACATTTTATTAATATTGAATTTTTAAATTATTTATTTATTTGAATTGAAAAGAAATTAACATGAAAAACGTAAAAAACAAATAAATGTAAAAAAACCTAAATCTATTATTTCTCATTATTATTTTGGAGCAGCATTTTTTTAAAAAAAAAAATATAGTTGTCGAACAAAACGAAAAGTTTCACACCAACACTTTTTTCGCATACACACTTTTCTTTTCTTTCTACATATTTTATATTTTTATTTGGCTATGCACAAATTCCTTTGATGCACTTTTTTTCGTTTTTGCTTATTTACTTTGTTTTTTTTTTTGCCGACAATTCTAAGAAATTTTTTTTCGCTAACAATAAATAAACACATATTTTCGCTTCTCTCTTTCTAGCTACTGTTTTTAGCGTTTGCTGCTACACAAGCACACACAGTGCATATTGTAAAAACACACACAACACTGTAAAAACAATGCAGGTATATTTTACTAAATATATGCATTGTTCAATGTTAGCGTTAAACAAATAAGGTGGAATATAAAAAAAATAATACAATTTCAGTAATAAAATTCAACGCACTTTCATATGTTTACACTAAGTTCTTTTCTATTTAATGTGTGCGTAGCGACCTGTCTTAATTTCATTCAATAACTAAAACGTCATTTAGTTCTTCGTTTTCTTTTGTTTACTTTCTTATAGTAATACTTTTTCTATATGTTGGTACTACCACATTTGGCTAAAAATACAAAAAAAAAGTATTAAAAAAAATTTTATATGGAAATAATTAAAAAAAAACATTTTATAGTAAACTTGTAGAAAAGTAAAAACAGAAAATACAGTAGTGAATGCGTAAAAAGTAAGTTCAATTTTTTTAAAAATATAATAGTTGAAATAGAGAATATTGAAGACAATGAAGATTGTCGAATTTTAAAAGTAAAATTTAACAATATTTATTACGAAGTTGTGAAAATAATAAATAATTTAATTATAAAAGTAAATACAAAAAGTTTAAAATAAATTGTTTCTATAGATTTGGATTTATCAAACATTTGGGAGGAAGAGAAAATTTTGCCAGAACTGTCAAATTTCGACATTAATGTGGTAGATAAAAACCTACTTACTTACTTAGTTGGTGCTACAACCGTATGTCGGTCTTGGCCTCATCTAAGAATTTGCGCCAGCTATTTCTGTCTTTCGTTTGCTGGCGCCAGTTGGAAATACCAAGCTTCGTCATGTTGTCCTCTACTTGGTCTTTCCAACGAAGATGCGGTCGTCCTCTTCTGCGTTGACCGCCGCTGGGTACCGAATCGAATGTTTTCTTCACTGAAGCATCGTCTTTCATGCGCTGAACATGACTAAGCCAGCGAAGCCGCTCGATTTTAATGCGCTTGACTATGTCGATGTCAGCGTACAGCTCATACAGTTCATCAACACCTCGAAGGAGGTATTGTCAACAGTTACGTGGGTTCCAAGACGCTGGGACTGTTTGTTTGTTGACACCAAGTATTTCGTCTTATCTGCATTCTCTGCCAGACCAATTCGACTTGGCTCTCTTTCTAATCTGGAAAATGCTGCACTGACTTCGCGCGTATTATGGCCAATGATATCGATGTCAACAGCATACGCAAGCAGCATAACACTCTTGTAGAATATTGTGCCACTACGTCTCAGATCAGCAGCTCGGATGATCTTTTCCATCATTAGGTTGAAAAAGTCGCACGATAAGGAATCACCTTGTCTGAAACCTCGTTTGGTAATAAATGGTGGGGAGAGGTCCTTCCCGATTTTAACTGCGCTGCTGGTGTTGCTCAGTGTCATCCTGCAAAGTCGTATTAGTTTTGCAGGAATACCAAATTCAGACATGGTGGAGTACAGGTGCTTTCTTATTGGGCTGTCGAAGGCGGCTTTGTAGTCGACAAAAAGATGGTGGGTGTCGACTTGTTTTTCTTGAGTCTTCTCCAAGATTTGTCGTATCGTGAAAATCTCCCGTGAAAGCTCCCGCGGCTTTGTTATTTTTAAGCCGAGCTATAGCTGTCAGAACTTCATCATAGTTGGGCAGCGGAACCTCGACGCTGTCATCCGAAATTGGGGTTTCCGGAATATCATCTCTATTGACGGGATTGTAGTAAGCGTCGCCATTTAGAAGCTTAGAGAAGTGTTCCCTCCAACACGTCAGTGTACTCTGGACATCTGTCACTAGATTCCCGTTTTCATCCTTGCAGGAAGAGGCCCCGGTTTTAAAACCATCGGCAAGGTTTTTTCGAAAAGTTTTCGGGTCTCATTCCTGTCACCATACATCTTATTCTTCTCCTGCTCGAGCTTTTCTGCCTCTATTTTTTTCGCCTGAAAAAACGTCTCTCTTCCCTCCTCTTTTCTTTGTATCGCTCTTTAGCAGCGCGGGTTACTACCGACTGCAGGGTGGCTTTGTAGGCGGCGTCTTTCTCTGCAGTGTCGTCGCGACACTCCTGGTCGTACTACTGGTTTCGGCGAGGGCAGTGGTAGCCAATCACCTCTTCAGCAGCCGCACGCATGGAGTTGGAAATGTATATCCACAGCGCGCATATATCATCGATTGGAGGAGTGCTTTGAAGCAGGAGTGAGAGTCGAGTGGCGAAAGCATCGGCTGTCTGTTTCGATTGCAGCTTGTCGACGTCTAGCTTTCTCTGTGTAGGGTTGCGTGTATTCTTAGCTGCGCACAGACGTGTACGGATCTTGTCTGCAACAAGATAGTGATCCGAGTCAATGTTTGCACCACGGATCGTGCGTACATCCAATACACTGGAAGAGTGCCTTCCGTCGATCAAAACGTGATCAATTTGATTTTTGGTTTTTTGATCAGGGGACATCCAGGTGGCTTTATGAATATTGAGATGCTTGAATCTAGTGCTACTTACGACCATGTTTCGTGCTGCGGCGAAGTCAATCAGCCTCATTCCGTTATCGGAGGTGTTGTGGAGGCTGAACTTTCCGACTGTTGGACCAAAAATATTTTCCTTGCCCACCTTAGCGTTGAAGTCACCAAGCATGATTTTTACGTCGTTACGTAAAAATTTCTTGATCTCATCGTCCTTGTCTTCTGTCGGAGCGTGCGCACATATTAGGCTTATATTAAAAAATGTAGCCTTGATGCGGAAGTCGTTCGTTCACAGGTGTGAATCGCAGTACGTGGGGCCGTAGTCTTTTGCCAACTACAAATCCGCATCCAAATTCGTGCTTCTCCGCATGGCCGGTGTAGTAGATATCACAGGGTGCATGCCGAATGCAACCCTGTCCCTTCCATCGCATTTTTTGGATAGCAGTGATATCAGCTTTGTATCGTTCCAAGACATCAGTCAGTTGGATAGAGACCAATTAAGGGTTCGGACATTCCAGGTGCATATCCGTAAATCATTATCAGTTTTGCGTTTGCGGTAGTCATCAGATTTGGGGATCAGTTTTCTTCTATTCTTATTAGTTTTCATTGAAATGGGTTTTTACAAGTGGGCTTCAAACCCAACGCACAACCTCGTTTAAGCCTAGGGAGGCCCGCCGCTCAGTTTAGCCGCCAAACTAACGGTTGTCAGTTTTGACGTTGCCCAGGAAACACCACGTGGAGGTTTGAGTCGACTTGAGGCGATTTCACAAAGATTATGCTGGCCTCGCCAGGTTGAGACAGTCAGACATGTTACATTGTAAAGGTTCGCCCCAGATTCCCTTATATTTTATATTGCTCACACAAAAAAATTTTAGTAACAAGTAATAATTTTCAATCAATATTTGTAAAAAAAAATATGTAAAGATATGTTAATATACACAAAAAAAAACAGGAGAGTGCAAAAAGTAAAAAAAAGTTTTTCGTAAAATTGATCGATTTTAAAATAAAAATTTTTTTTGAATCAATCAAATACATAAAAATATATATATATATATATATATATATATATATATATATTAGGGCGGGTCAAATTGTATGGAACGATTTTTTTGATGAAGCGTATAGCAAAAACGTAATCTATAGGTGATTCTGAGAAATTTTGTTCAAGAGACCATAGCTCTAAGTCGGATTTGGAGCTCCCCAAAATTTCAAAATAGATATATTTCCATATATACATAGAATAATTTAATTAAATTCGTCATAAAATCGGATAGAATTATAGTAGATTTCTCAATCTAGGCTTGTTTGAAAGGTATTTTTATCACCTTCAGAATCTATATTGATACCTGTAAAATAAGTCGTCAATGGCAGCATTGTTCAATTGAACAGCTTTGTAACACTGAATAAGGATGTTACAAAATAATAACGTTTACCAACACTAAACGTTACCAAGCTTGCTTTTCCTTGTTCCTTAATCGTTCATCGTGCAATGTGCACGCAGTTTGTCAAAATACTTAAATAAAAACTCGGTTATCACAATACCAATATTTTTTTTTATTTTTAAATTTAGTGTGACACAGCCAAAGAGTGCAGTGATAATATCAAAGTTATTATGGATAATCAAAAACCATCAACATCGTCTGCGGTGTCTTCGCAAATGGAAGCAACAACATCAACAAGTTTTGAGTCTAGATTGACTAACATGCCTCATCAAGATATTGTTGTTTTTGGTTTATCAAGTGATTTAAATGATCTTAGTTTGCCTACTAAATGTGACATTTTAAAATATTATTTTTTTTTTAAGTGATCGTGCTAAATTTGAAAACAAAATGTTCTCGTATAAAACTTTTACTCGTCACGTAACAGATAAATTGATCCAAGTTTGGTGTAAATTAAATTTTGAAATCATTAATAGAAAGAGTGTTTTCAAAAAATTAACTGGTTTGCTTGATAAATACCAGAAACATGTACAATATAGAAACAAAACAGATGAATTTCAAGCATTTGTTGATTCAATAAACGAAATATTTTTTATTGGCAAATCTAATTGCTAATTAAAAAAAACAGAATGCTCGTGTGGATTGATTCCAGAACATCTAAAAGAATTTATGATGGACCAGCATAATGATAGAAATTTCACAATACCTGAATATACGGAAGACGTTGAAGAAGTAGCTACAACAATACCAACACTTACAACTTTTACCAATGATCCAACATACGAACCACCTGAATTACACATGGATGAAGATGAAAATGAAGCAACAACAGAAGTTCCAAAAGCAACTGTTCAAATGAGACGAGGTCATTATACTCAAAGATACGATGACTTAAATTTTGCTATGATGTGAGATAGATTCGGTGTTTCAGATAGAGTCGCTTCATGTTTGGCAACAGCTTTATTCGAAGATATAAATTTTAGAGATGTTCATGGTAATCTTGTTATTATGTATGGATAAATCAAAAGTGGCTAGAGAAAAAGTTAAATCTAGAGATGCAGTGCTTCGTACACGACATACAAATTCTTCCATAACTGCATTCTCTTTCGATGGTAGAAAAGATGACTCATTAACTACAGAGAAAATTAATGATAAATTTCATACCACTATGGTAAAAGAACCGCATTTAGTTGTTCTGAAAGAGCTCTATAATGAGTTACTTGGATATGTAAATTTGGCTAGTCAAGAAGATGCAAAAACCAAACACAGAAAACTGAATGAATTTTTCAACAATAAAACATTAACAGTTGATCAATTAATTGGCATATGCAGTGATGGTGAGCCAGCAAATACTGGAACAGAAAATGGTGTTTTACGATTATTTGAAAAACAGTTAAATAGACCAATTCACTGGTTTATATGTCTGCTTCATTTCAATGAACTGCCATTTCGTCATTTATATGAAGCATTGGACAAAACAGTCACCAGGGGACCACGAGCAGCAAGTGGAAAGTTATTTAAAGCTATTCAAGAATGTGAGAAATTGCAGGTATGTTACACTTTATTTTATTTAATATCATCATTTATTATCATTATTTATTGTCATTATTTTACTTTTTCGTTTGGAATAAAGTTAAAATAAAATAATTTTATTTTAATTGATCTAAACATTTCATTTTTCTGGTAGTAGCTGATTTTGATCCAATACCACTGGAGAATATGCCTGCAATGATGGATCATGAACATGAGCTCGAACTATCAACAGATGTTAAATATTTATATCAAATAGCTAAAGCAATTTCGAATGGTATTGTTCCAGTTGATTTAGCTAACATCAAACCAGGACCAATTGCACATTCTCGTTGGTTAACCAAAGCAAGTAGATTACTACGATTATATGTAACAACTAATACACCATCGACCAATTTAAAAACTTTGGCAGTTTATATTATTACAGTTTATGTGCCAATGTACTTCAATGTGAAGTTTTATAACTCTGCTGTGTACGGCAGTGCACTTTTATTAAAATTTATACGTTGGACACGTTACTTACAACCAAACTTACGTAATATTGTAGATGGTGTAATTCAAAACAACTCATATTACGCACATCCAGAAAATATCTTATTAACAATGTTATTTGATGATTGATATGAATAACGACGATAAATTATTTGAACCAGCATTTACTCGACAGATTCCATATTATCACTTGGTAGAATACTTAGATTTCGATGAACCACCACTGGCTGATCCACAAGTTCCAATGCATATACAAGGAACAGAAAGACATGTACAATTATTAACGAGTGTTACAAAACGAGTTATAGAAAAGAATCGTGAATGAGTTATGGCAGTGACATTAGAAAGTCGTAAGAAAACTCCTCGAATGGAAAGTAAAAAGACCCTTAAAAAATAATATTACCACGTTAAAACATTAAATTGTGGGTCGAGAATAATATTTAAAAATAAATTGAATTAAAAATGTAAAAATAGTGTTTTTTTGTTGAAACCTTGAAAATTTTGATTTTTTTAGATCGATTTTCCTACAAAAAGGAGTTCAAAACAAAAAAAATTGATCGCAATAAAAGTTGTTGGAAATTATCTGAACTTTCATAATCTGCAAAAAAAAAAATTGTAACGACGTTACAAATATTATGTATTTTTATACACTAACTATAATATTAGATATTATATATATTCATACTATATTACTTAAATATTTCTACTGATTATTATTTATAAATATTAAAGCAGCAACAACACACAACCGTACTACGACACCAGACCACATAAACCAACACATGCTATATACCTACTCATGACTCCATAAAAATAAAACTATTTGACAACACACAACCGCACTACTGCATAAGCCACTAATTAATACACACACCACCTATCTATGCGTAGCCAGGCAGGCCAAAGACAAAATAAACTAATAACCGAACGTATAAGTGACCTCTTTTAGACTGGAAAAAATACAAAAAAAATTTCACGAGGTTTGCCCTGAGGTCAATTAACTGTTGTGACCCTTTGCCACCCTATAACTCTCGTTGAATGCTCTTAGGACTTAAATCGCTTGATTCCAGGCGGAAAATTGCATCATTGATGTTTATATATGATATTATCTCTGGATTAATTGACTGTCAATCTCTCTTGGAACTTATACCTTTTCATATTCCATTAAGAAATCTAAGAATTTCCAAATTATTTTATGAAAAATATTGTAGAACTAACTATGCCTTAAATGAGCCAATTACAAGAGCTTTGTTACTGTGTAATGAATCTAATGACTTTGATCTCTTTGTTTCTAAACAAAAGTTTAAGAATTTGTTTAATAGTATTTACTTAACCTAGTCTTAAGATTATATATTTACTATAAATTTTTAATTTTAGTTTTTCTCTAAATTTATATAGTCTGTAAGAATTTTGTATTCAAAGACTTCCAAATAAACTAAACTAATTCCCAACTTGTTTTCACGCCATATCAAATAAAAGGGCGACACAAAACCAACCAAAGCAGCATTACTTCAGGTAAGCTCGAAGTAGTGACTCTATGGCGAGCCAGTTTGCTGGTTCTTCGCTTAGAGTCTCTGCTTGAGATGTCGCACTTGCGGTGAGAACCAGTCCTTGGTTCGTCCAACGCAGTCGGCATACTCTATATTTTTGGTCGCAGTGACTCAATGGCGAGCTAGCTTGCTGGTTCTTCCCTTTGAGTCTCTGTTTGAGATGTCGCACTTGCGGTGAGAACCAGTCTTTGGTTCGTCGAACGCAGTCGGCATACTCTAATGCGGGTTTGCTTTGGTTTTGGTCGCAGTGACTCGATGGCGAGCCAGCTTGCTGGTTCTTCCCTTTGAGTCTCTGTTTGAGACGTCGCACTTGCGGTGAAAGCTTGTCTTTGGTTCGTCCAACGCAGTCGGCATACTTTTATTTGTTGTTTTGTTTATTTTATCTCGGCCGCAGTAGCTCAATGGCGAGCCAGCTTGCTGTTTCTTCCCTTTGAGTACCTGTTTTAGACTTTAGTACTGGAGTACCTGTTTTAGCACTTGCGGTGAGAACCATTTTTTTATTAAACTTCTTATTGACTATATATTTACACAATTAGTTTTCATAAATTAGAGGTTTTTCCACCATGTCCCTTCTGACTGTTTCTAAAAATATTGATAAGGGAGCATTACTTCAGATTCTTTTAGGACACGAGCCCCTGGCAACAATCAACCACCGACTACCGCTCTACCGATTGCCGAACTACCGATTGCTAATCCACCGATTTACCGAATACCGATTTTTCCGTCAGCTGGACCCAAAACCTCCTACCATTCGAGCGCCTACATTCACTTTTACCCAAATTACTGACGTCACGCTGCATTAAGTCATTTTAAGGATAATATATCAATAAAATTCAAAATTATAATTTTAAAACAAACACCGACTGCGTTCTTATTTGATGAAAGTTTGTGGATCTTTCACTCGATGCTGGCACGGCTGAGCTGACCTCAACCATAAGATAAAACCACTGTTACAAATGGCGCCGGAACAGGGACCAAACTCCAACGCCGACTGTGGGAAAAAATCACCAGCCACCGACGACGAAGGAGTAGGTCAAACGCAGAATAATATTAATATGCAGCAGCCACCTGACGCAACAGCCGACTCTGGCTTTTCATAGTCGAGCAAGGAAACTCAGTGTTTAACACCAGACTCAGTCGGCTGGGTATACCTATTAAAAAAGGAAAGACTCATCAGTGAATGTCAGAAAATCAGATTGGAAACGGATGGTTGTATCGTCCAACAGTTGCGGCGGCAACTCATCGATTTTATCAAGAGCAAACTTAGCCGGAAGTCGACAGAAAATCTACTAAGGCATTAAGAAGAGGAAGTCATGAGAGACGAGAAAACCACCGTCACAGTAAATGAAGAAGTGTTGCTTGACGTTCCCCGCCCCGCTCGACCCACTCCAGCGACCCGTTGGTCGAGCGCTGAAATAATGAACACGGTGCAACGATGGGAGCTATACTTCGAGGGAGGAGACAACCTTCTAGAGTTTCTTGAACGCATTGAAGAGCTGGCAGAGTGTTACGATTTGGCTCTTAACTCACTGTTAATCACTTCCCGCAATCCTACGAGGCAAAGCTTTGCAGTGGTATAGAGTAAAAAGGAAAGTTATATCTTCATGGGATACGTTTAGCAGCGAAATAAAGCAGTTATTCATGCCGAAAAGATACCTCGCCCACCTTGAAGAAAGCATTGAAGAAAGCCATCGAGTCACTGCGAGCAAAACCAAAGCAAACCCCATTAGAGTATGCCGACTTCGTTCGACGAACCAAAGACTGGTTCTCACCGCAAGTGCGACATCTAAGACAGAGACTCAAAGGGAAGAACCAGCAAGCTAGCTCGCCATTGAGTCACTGCGACCAAAAATATAGAGTATGCCGACTGCGTTGGACGAACCAAGGACTGGTTCTCACCGCAAGTGCGACATCTGTTATATACTTTTTAGGATCGCCATGTTATATAGTTTTTAGGATCGCCAAGTTATATTTTATTTAATATGGTTTTATTTAAGATATATTAAGGATCGTATTATTGTGTTATAGTGGCAGAGTTTGCCTTCGCTATAGGCTACAGTGTTTGCCGACTTGAACTATGTCCAAGGCAAACAGAGACGTTTAAAATAAACTGAACAAGGCAGAGATCTGCCAACTTGTGAAGTTAATTAAAGTCTGATTTATTGTTGGCTATCTCGGCTCTTTTATAACATTTTTACAAAACTTACTTAGTAGTCTTAATCTATGGTCATACTTCTCTAGTTAATTAATATAATTATAACCTATGTTGCGTTTCGTTCTTGCATATTGAATTTGAATCATCGAAAGGATTCAAATTACATATTTTTGGTTTGACGAATGATAATTTGGCACGGTCAACAATATTGGGTGAGTAATGAAAATATTCGCATGCACTGAGTGCAGCACAAGCCGATAATGCAGTGCTAACTTATTAGTCACTCAATATGTTGCTGTTTATAACAACGAAACTTAGGGTCGGCAGTGTGTATAACGAGAGCACACTACACATCTCAAGCAGAGACTCTAAGGGAAGAACCAGCAAACTGGCTCGCCATAGAGTCACTACTTCGAGCTTACCTGAAGTAATGCTGCTTTGGTTGGTTTTGTGTCGCCCTTTTATTTGATATGGCGTGAAAACAAGTTGGGAATTATACGTTCGGTTATTAGTTTCTTTTGTCTTTGGCCTGCCTGGCTATGCATAGATAGGTGGTGTGTGTATTAATTAGTGGCTTATGCAGTAGTTCGGTTGTGTGTTGTCAATTAGTTTTATTGAGTAGGTATGTAGCGTGTGTTTGTTTCTATGGTCTGGTGTCGTAGTGCGGTTGTGTGTTATTGCTGCTTTAATAATAATAAGTAGAAATTATGTTGACTTTATATGATTTAAATACAAATTTTAAATGTTTGATAGTTTAAATCATACTTGATTTTAAATACAAATTCTAGTTGTTTGATAGTTTAAAATTGTTTATTGAGCTTAAGATCAAAGTTAGAACTATTAATTGTTCTAACGAATTTTTCCAAAGAAACAACAACAACAAAGTTTTTTCAATATGAAAAGGAAAAAATCACTAGCTGATCTGATTGCAATTTCTACTCTGCTAAAAGCGTCATCAGAAATCTTTGTGATACCCGTGCAAGCGTGCGCTAACGCACTGCACCATCGGGGCGATGAGAATTGAAGCGTCAATTTCTCAGTTTTTCCTCCAATATAGAGGTCATTTAGAAAAAACTTTAATCAAATAGTAGAGCTCGACCAAACGGAAACAGCTGAAAACAAAATCAGCAAAAATTCTAAAAACAACTTCAGTAAACATGCTTTGTTAGTGCAGACTTCCAGCAGGCTGTTGGACTACATATAATAACATAAGCATAGAAACTAAAGTAAAACAGAAATACAACAACAAATGTGACATGATGAAATGGAGGAAAAACTGAGAAATTGACGCTTCAAATCTCATCGCCCCGATGGTGCAGTGCGTTAGCGCGCGCTTGCACGGTATCACAAAGATTTCTGATGACGCTTTTAGCAGAGTAGAAATTGCAATCAGATCAGCTAGTGATTTTTTCCTTTTCATATTGAAAAAACTTTGTTGTTGTTGTTGTTGGTGTTGTTGTTGTTTCTTTGGAAAAATTCGTTAGAACAATTAATTGTTCTAACTTTGACCTTAAGCTCAATAAACGATTTTAAACTATCAAACATTTAGAATTTGTATTTAAATCATATAAAGTCAACATAATTAATATAGAGGTCATTTAGAAAAAACTTGGAATAAGTAGAAATATTTAAGTAATACAATATTAATATATATATCAATAATATTTAATATTATAGTTTACGTAGTGTATAAAAATATAATATTTGTAACGTCTTTATATTTATAATAATAAGTAGGAATATTTAAGTAATATGATATGAATATATATATACATCGAAATTATTTAATAGTTTATTTAGTGTATAAAAAGTATATAATATTTGTAACGTCATGTTACAGTCTCCGCCCACTTAGGAGGATTTCTTTATGTATAATAAATAAATAAAGATATTTAAGATTTAAGATATTTAAAAAAAAGGAAGGAAGGGAAAAAAGGAGAAAAGAAAATATTGTTAAATAACGGTGAATATAATTATAGTTATAGGTAGGTGGTGATATTTCAGGGTGTGTGTGTCAGTTGCTTTTTGATGGAAATTATTTTTCTTGTAGTGTAAGCACGACAATTCTGCTTGCGTCTCGTTGAGAATTTTCACATGGACCACAGGTTTATTTGTTCGGCGCAGTACTGCAGTAGTTTGCGTTCCATCTTGAGGGTCTAAAAACGAAACAGAGAAGAAGACTGATAAACAATGGCCCATGCAGTTGAGAGTATGAGGTGAGAACATGAGATAGGGCAAAACAAAAGGAGTTGGGAAAAAATGATAATGAGATTGATTAATCGAGCAAATAAACCAAAATAAAATAAAGCAAAAATACTGAAATAATAAAATGAACCAAAAAATAAAAAAAGAATACAACTTTCCCGGTTAATCGTTGGTTTTTTTCTGGTCTCTGGTGATATTCTTTTAGATGCTGCAGGTGTGCTCGTACTCGGGTCTTTCGGGGATTCTTGGTGTCTTCTAGCTCCGCGATATTGTGTGAGATCCACTTACGCACGATGTAAGGACCCAAGAAGTTTGGAACCAGTTTTTGTGCAAAATAGTCTATGGCTGATGAGAGTGGGTGATCCCGTCGCAGAACTAATGAATTGATGGTTGGTCTCCAGACTCGCCGCCGCAGATTGTAGTATTTTTTTTGTTGGTCAGACGCGACGCCCATGTTTTTTTTACCTCTTTCCATAAGGAACCCATATTAGGCTGGGAGGGAGGGTATTCTTCTGGTGTCTGGCCTAGCTCTCTCTGCTGATTTGGAATAGGCAGGTTTCTCCCAAAATTTATTTCCGCTGCTGAGAATTTGGTTGATTCATGTGTTGCGGTATTTATTGCAAAGGCGATTTCTGGTAGTTCTCTGTCCCAATGGCGGTGGTTGTTTTCGGTGCGTTGAGCAATCATTGTTTTTACTAACCGGTTGGTTCTCTCGGTAGGGCTCTTGTGTGGTTTCCCGGAAGCGGTGAAATTTTCTTCAATAGTTGGTTTTAAGGTAGCTGCTTGTTCGTAAGTAAGGAATTCTTTACTCGTTAGCGTATTGACGTGGAATATAGTTGAGTCAACGGTGTGTGATGAGGCAAGCAGGCTAACTCCATCCAACGTGATGGTTATCTTTCGGTAATTTAAGAAATCCATCCCCAAAATTATTGCTTCGGCCAAGGTGGGTAGACAAGACGCGAGTACCTGGGTTTTTTGTTTGTTGTACTCAATGTCGATAGGGAAAACCTCACTACACGTTACTCTGGTATTGTCAGCCAACTGAACACTATGCATGTGTTGTTGTGGGTGTACGCCTTTTGCTAACAAATGTATCGTTTTATTGATATATGTCAGGGTTGTCCCACTGTCTATGAGAGCTAGGGTTCTCAAACCGCATATGTTGACTTCAACGTAGAATCGATTTTTGATACTTTCTGCTGATGCAGTGGCGTCAGAAGTGGTACATTTGCAGGAATTTGAGAAAACGCCCTCTTTGCCACAATAAGAGCAAAAGAGTATTTTCTGTGTGCTCTTGCAATGATGGCGTTGGTGACCATATTGTTTACATCGCCAACAGTGGGTGCTTCTATTGTAGGACATGTCTTCGCCTAGATAGAAGGTTGGGTGTTGACGGCTGGTTTTTGCTTCATCCTTTTTTAACAATTCGTCTTCATCGGTCATTTCCATGAGGTCGCCTAGCGAAAAAAAATCACTACGCCTGACATATAATTTGTACTCTACTTTCAGGCCGTCGTAGATGCGGTCAGTATGATCGAGAAGTTTCAGTTGGGGGTGCTGACGGATGAGGGTTTGGATGGCTTATATATAATCTCTTGCCTTTTCTCGCTGCCCTTGCTTGCGATGGTAAATACTTTCTTCAAGGTTGGCGAGGTATCTTTTTGGCGTGAAGAACTGCTTTATTTCGCTGTTGAACGTATCCCATGAAGATATAGCATTCCTTTTTACTCTATACCACTGCAAAGCTTTGCCTCGTAGGATTGCGGGAAGTGATGGCAACAGTGAGTTAAGAGCCAAATCGTAACACTCTGCCAGCTCTTCAATGCGTTCAAGAAACTCTAGAAGGTTGTCTCCTCCCTCGAAGTATAGCTCCCATCGTTGCACCGTGTACATTATTTCAGAGCTCGACCAACGGTTCGCTGGAGTGGGTCGAGCGGAGCGGGGAACGTCAAGCAACACTTCTTCATTTGCTGTGATGGTGGTTTTCTCGTCTCTCATGACTTCCTCTTCTAAATCCCTTCTAAATCTTCTAAATCCCTTAGTAGCTTTTCTGTCGACTTCCGGCTAAGTTTGCTCTTGATAAAATCGATGAGTTGCCGCCGCAACTGTTGGACGATACAACCATCCGTTTCCAATCCGATTTTCTGACATTCACTGATGAGTCTTTCCTTTTTTAATAGGTATACCCAGCCGACTGAGTCTGGTGTTAAACACTGAGTTTCCTTGCTCGACTGTGAAAAGCCAGAGTCGGCTGTTGCGTCAGGTGGCTGCTGCATATTAATATTATTCTGCGTTTGACCTACTCCTTCGTCGTCGGTGGCTGGTGATTTTTTCCCACAGTCGGCGTTGGAGTTTGGTCCCTGTTCCGGCGCCATTTGTAACAGTGGTTTTATCTTATGGTTGAGGTCAGCTCAGCCGTGCCAGCATCGAGTGAAAGATCCACAAACTTTCATCAAATAAGAACGCAGTCGGTGTTTGTTTTAAAATTATAATTTTGAATTTTATTGATATATTATCCTTAAAATGACTTAATGCAGCGTGACGTCAGTAGTTTGGGTAAAAGTGAATGTAGGCGGTCGAATGGTCGGAGGTTTTGGGTCCAGCTGACGGCAAAATCGGTATTCGGTAAATCGGTGGATTAGTAATCGGTAATTCGGTAATCGGTAGATTAGCAATCGGTAGTTCGGTAATCGGTAGAGCGGTAGTCGGTGGTTGGTTGTTGCCATGGGCTCGTGTCCTTAAAGAATCTGAAGTAATGCTCACATTTAATATTTTTAGAGACAATCATGGTGGAAAAACCTCTATGAAGCTCGCACCATGCAAATATATATAATCAATAAACAATTTAATAAAGGTATGCCGACTGCGTGGGACGAACCAAAGACTGGTTCTCACCGCAAGTGCTACGTCTAAAACAGATACTCAAAGGGAAGAACCAGCAAGCTGGCTCGCCATTGAGCTACTGCGGCCGAGATAAAATAAACAAACAAAAGTATGCCGCCTGCGTTGGACGAACCAAAGACTGGCTCTCACCGCAAGTGCGACGTTTCGAACAGAGACTAAAAGGGAAGAATCAGCAAGCTGGCTCGCCATCTAGTCCCGGCGCCAAAACCCAAGCAAACCCCCCTTAGAGTATGCCGACTGCGTTGGACTAACCAAAGATGGTTCTCACCGCCGGTGCGACATCTCAAACAGAGACTCAAAGGGAAGAACCAGCAAGCTAGCTCGCCATTGAGTCACTGCGACCAAAAATGTAGAGTATGCCGACTTCGTTGGATGAACCAAGTATTGGTTCTCACCGCAAGTGCGACATCTCAAGCAGAGACTCTAAGGGAAGAGCCAGCAAGCTGGCTCGCCATAGAGTTACTACTTCGAGCTTACCTGAAGTAGTGCTGCTTTGGTTGGTTTTGTGTCGCCCTTTTATTCGATATGGACAAAAAACCAGTTGGGAATTATACGTTCAGTTTTGTCTTTGGCCTGCCTGGCTATGCATAGATAGGTGGTGTGCGTATTAATTAGCGGCTTATGCAGTAGTGCGGTTGTGTTGTCTTTGGCCTGCCTGGCTATGCATAGATAGGTAGTGTGTGTATTAATTAGTGGCTTATGCAGTAGTGCGGTTGTGTGTTGTCAATTAGTTTTATTGAGTAGGTATGTAGCGTGTGTTTGTTTCTATGTTCCGGTGTCGTAGTGCGGTTGTGTGTTATTGCTGCTTTAATAATAATAAGTAGAAATATTTAAGTAATACAATATGAATATATATATATCGATAATATTTAATATTATAGTTTACGAAGTGTATAAAAATATAATATTTGTAACGTCTTTATATTTATAATAATAAGTAGGAAGATTTAAGTAATATAATATGAATATATATATACATCGAAATTATTTAAGTTTATGTAGTGTATAAAAAACATATTATATTTGTAACGTCATGTTACAGTAGCATGTGCTGGTTTATGTGGTCTGGTGTCATAGTACGGTTGTGTGTTGTTGCTGCTTTAATATTTATATAATAATAATAAGTAGAAATATTTAAGTAATATAGTACGAATATATATATATATATATATCTAATATTATAGTTAGTGTATAAAAATACATAATATTTGTAACGTTATTTTACAAAATCTCGAAAAAAATTGAAGAAAATTTAGGCTATTTTTCGACAAAAAATTCCTAATATCTCTACTAAAAATAAAACAAAATATTGGTATCAATACAGATTCTGAAAGGTGATAAAAATTCCTTTCAAACAAGCCCAGACGATGAATTCATGCGTGCGGTAATATTTTGTTCTCTTCTGCCAAAACAGATGCAGAGCACAGCTTCATTTTAGAAGTTGTGGAAACTTGATTGGAGGGTTCAGACTTTGAACTTTTTTTTTTTTTTTATTTAATATATTAACAGAAAATGAAAATTTAAAGTTAATTAGCTAGGCTTAAAGCTAGAATAAACTAATAAGTATTAATAACTTAAAGGTTCATTTTACATGTGTTGTTCTCTTTTTTTCAGATCAAATAAGTATAGTGATTTACATTTTTTTTTCTTTTGTTTTTTCCCGTTTTTTGTTTAGATAAGATGGTATATGTTTGATTGCTTTAAGAAAAGTATTAACTTTTTTTATGTTGTTAGTAGTGGGATTGGAAAGGAGATGTGTGAGATAATTGTTAAGTTGTAGTCGTTGTTTTTGGTAGTGAAAGTATGTGCAGTAGAGTGGGTCAAATGGTATGGATCGAAAAAAAGTCACCAAGCGGTTGTCAAAATCGTAATCTACGACAAATTCTAAGAAAGTTTACCCAAGAAACCATGGGTCTAAAATCAAAATCGAGCTTCCGATTTTTAACGAGAAAGTTTTCGTCCGTCTGTCCGTCCATCTGTCCGTCTTTCCGTCTGTGGAAAGCACACTACAGTCCACAATAATAATGCTAGAGAGCTGAAATTTTGCAGAAAGATGTCTTGCTAAGTAGGTAAGGTCAAGTTCCATAACGGGTTATATCGGTTTAGGGGGAAAAAAGTTCCCCACACAGGGACTGAAACAACCTCTGAAAATGTAGCCCTTTTCAATACATTTTGAAGTTTTTCTACTTAATAATTTTGATGTAGGGGTATGGCCCCAAAAAATGGGCGTGGATCCAAAAAAAAAAAATTCTTCTAGCCTGCTGGCATTCGCTTTTGATGGCAGGAAAGATGAGTCGTTGAAAATGGAGAATATAAACAATAAACTTCACCCAAGGATGGTTAAAGAATCCCATATCGTGATTGTGCGAAAACCTAAAACTGAGCTATTGGGTCATTTAATACTCGATGCTGACGACGCTGGTACAAATCAAATGCAGCTATATAACTTTTTTGTAGAAAAGAACTTAGCTCTTACCGATCTAGTGGGAGTATGCTGTGACGGTGAAGTGACCAATACTGGCACAGGAAACGGTATATTACGACGATTTGAAGTAATGTTAGACAAGCCATTGCACTGGTTTGTTTGCTTGTTACATTTTAATGAGTTACCTTTTCGTCACTTATTTGCTGCTCTGGAAAAATCTAACACAAGTGGTCCGCGAACGGATACTGGAGCTCTCACGAAATTAATGGAAACCTGCGAACAGATTCAGGTGAGTGAAGAATTGGTAATTTAATAAATATATATATTTTTTATTCTAAACATGAAACTTGTATTTTTTTTTTTAGGTTGTTTCCGACTTTGTAAGTATTTCGCTGGGGAATATGCCACCCGCCTTGTCAGCAGAACAGGAAAAAAAACTTTCAACGGACGTTAAATACTTATATCAGATTGCTTTCGCAATTCATAATGGTTCCTGTCCAGAAGGTTTAGGTAACATAAAACCTGGACCTATCGTTCATTCCCGTTGGTTAACCAAAGCTGGTAGACTTTTGCGATTGTATGTAACTACAAATTCACCATCCGAAAATTTAAAAATTTTAGCAACGTATGTCATGAAAGTTTACGTACCAATGTACTTTAATGTAAAGTATTACGATTCAGTTATACATGGAAGTGCACTTTTATATAAATTTATTTGTTCAACACAATATTTGCCACAAAATTTGCTTGAAATTGTAAATAATGTTGTTCAAAATAACGGATATTATGCCCACTCAGAAAATGTGCTTCTAACAATGATTTTTGACAACAGAAAGGAAGTGCGCGAAATGGCTTTTAAAAAAATTATATATTATCGTGAAAATCTTTACTACCCAACAAAATTAAGAGTTTACAAAAAGCCCACTATTAATTTTAACTGCACTAATTACTTCGACATGATAAACTTAGACAACGATGGCATTTTATCGGAGCCCCCATTCACTGCAAGCATACCCTATGAACACTTGCTCAATTACATAGCATTTGACGATCCACCGCTTACGGATCCACAAATTCCTCTACACATTTAAGGAACCGAGCGGTTTGTGCAACTACTGACTAGAGTCTCACGTCGAACTATTGAAAAAAATCGCGATGGTGTTATGGCAGTCACAGTTAAAAGTAGAAATGTAACACCTAGTATTGATAGCAAGAAAGACCTTAAAAATAAATAATGTTGAAATAAAAAGTGTGATATTTTCAACACATCGCAAAATTGTTTATTTTAATTTTAATGAGGGGACAGTTTACATAACTTAAAATACAAGGCCTTCTAATTTTTGGATCATTTTAAATAAAAAATTTGCTTTTACAAAATGATACAAATAGTAAGACTTTTAAAAACATAAACAAAAAATTGGAGAAATTTGAATCTTTTTTGAGGGGAAAAATATTTTCTCACATTCCCCCTTAACCGATATAACCCGTTATTGAACTTGACCTTACCTACTCAGCAAGACATGTTTCTGCAAAATTTCAGCTCTCTATCATTATTATTGTGGACTGTAGCATACTTTCCACAGACGGAAAGACGGACAGACGGACAAAAACTTTCTCGTTAAAAATCGGAAGCTCGATTTTGATTTTAGACCTATGGTTTCTTGGGCAAATTTTCTTAGAATTCATCGTAGATTACGATTTTCATAACCGCTTGGTCGAGAAAAAAATTGACCCACTCTAATGTGCAGCCTGTTAATAAATGTTGAATGTTGATTGCAAGGTTAGAGTTGAAAAAGGACAGTAAAGAGGAGGATTTTCATTATTCATTAAGTAGCCGTGGGTTAGCTTGGTGTGGCCCAGTCGTAGTCGCTCGATTCTTGTTATGTCTATTCTATTTATGTTGGGGTCGTTTATGGCTAAAAGTTCTTTTGTTGATGTGCTATTATTATTTAGTTGTTTGTACCAGTTTGATGTAAATTGCATTAAATTTTTATGTTGAGCGTGGGAATGTTTTTTTAAGAAGTAGTCTATGTCGCTGGCGTTAAAATTGGGTGTTATAATAATGGGGGCTTTGTTGGCATATTTGACTGCTTGATCTACAAATTCGTTACCTTCTATTTGAATGTGACTAGGGATCCATATTAAGATAATTTTCGGGTAAAAACTGGAAAGGAAGTTTCTTATGCGTGAGGGTTAGTAATCGGTTTTAGCCATATTGGCTATGGCTTCTAGAGATGAGAGGGAGTCCAAGAATATAGCGTAATTCCCGTTTGTATTTTTGATATGTTCTATTGCTTCGTTTATAGCGATGATTTCTGCTGAGAAGACGGTACTGTATTGTGGAAGGTTGGAAATTTTAATTTTGTAATTTTTGTAATTTTAGCTTTATTCATATATTAGTACATAAGAAATAGTTATTCTTTTGCGCACAATAAAATAGTATAATATATATCTCGAACAAACATAAGATCAGAATGAAAAAGAAACAAACAGTTATTAAATTTATATTTAAAAATTACTTAAGTTAAATTCTAAAAGTAGTTTAATTAAAATAATAAAATCAACAAAAACTTATATCTAATGAATAATTAAATAAAAAAGGGTTAAATGAGAAGAAGAGAGAAAGTAAAAGAGAAACGAGAATTCAAGAAAAATGTGCAGATATTAATTGCTTGAAGTTTTCTGCGTTGGAAATAGATTTAAGGTACCTCGGCAAGGAGTTCCACAATCTAATGGTGCTTACGAAAAAAAGTCTTGAGGAATTTAAATATTTAAAGCGAGGAACTACCAAATTGAAGCTTCTGGCTGATAAACAAAACTGATGTTTAAAATATAGATAGTTTGGAGTTTTTGAGTGTATCAGCTTATGCAGGAATATACAATTTATTGCTTTTAAATAATGTTCCACATTGCATCCCAGAATTCGGGTGCTTAGACCAGTAACATGGCTAAATCATCTGAGACCATACACATAACGGGCCGCATTGTTTAACGCCACTTGCAGTTTATGTAACGAATGTGAGTCTAGATTACTAAACACCACTTCAAAATAATTTATTGAAGGCATAATCAACTGTATTACTAGTTTACGACGAGTTTTTGTTGGTGTGATCTGAGCAGTCATTCGCAGATTGACAAGGTATATTTTGCTTACAACATAGTTAATATGGTCTACACATGAAAGTGATGTGTTAATCCGATACCCAAGGTTGGTTATCTTTTCAACAGACTTTAGTGGTGTAGTACTTATATATACAGCAGGAATATCTTCAACTGAGTAACGACTTTTTGAAATTGGCATCACAAAAGGTTTTAACGGATTTAGTTTAAGCTTGTTACTTATCGCCCACTTATTAATTGCATCTAGGTCTTCATTCACTCTGAAGCAAAGATCTTTGCTGAGACCAATAGGACGAGACATAAATCTGGAGATCATCCGCATATGAATGCATTATTACATTTTTTGGAATGGTAAAAATATCATTAATAAAAATTGCAAAGAAAAGAGGCCCAAGAACTGAGCCTTGCGGCACTCCGCTGTTAAGGTATTTATAATTCGAGTGATTACTGTCAAGTTTTACTCTTTGGGATCTACCTTTTAGATAATTTTTAATAAGATTGACTGCAGTTAAAGAAAAGCAAAATAATGATTCAAGCTTTGAACATAAAATATAATGATCTACAGTGTCAAATGCTTTAGAAAAATCCAAGAGACAGAGTAATGTAAGATGTTCTTTATCAAAGGATGTTCGAATGTCGTCTAAGATTTTAGCTACTGCAGTAGAGCAACTATGGCCAGAACGAAAACCGGACTGAAAGGGAGACAGGAGCTTATTAACGCAAAGGTAATGCGAGATCTGATCTGCCATTAGTGACTCACAGACTTTAGAAAGAGATGATAACAAGCTTATAGGTCGAAAATCAGATGGTTCAGATACTCTAGCTTTTTTGCAATGGGAATAATTGTTGCTACTTTCCACATTTTAGGATAGGACGAGGTAGTAAAGCAGTGGTTAATGATGTGCGTTAACGGACTCAAAATGTCATTTTAATAAACGTAATATTTATACCATCTTCTCCAAGAGCACTGGATTTAATTCTCATTATAGACCTGGCTACTTCGTATTCCGATACGCTGGAAAACTCAAAATTGCTTATAATATTGACAGAATTCGTTTTGTTTTGATTACAGTTTACAACGGGTTGTGAGTCAGAGACAAAAAAGTCATTAAGAGCATCTGGGTCAATCTGACACTTAGGCAACTGTTTGTTGCACACTCCAATTTGTTTTAAATTTTTCCAAAGTTGCTTGGAGGAAAGCGTTACGTCAAGTTTTGACTTGTACAAATTTTTCTTGGCATCCTTTACAACCGAATTGGCCTCATTTCGAGCTGTCTTATATGCTTCCCAGTACAAGTCTGTCGGCAATCTTTTCCATTCAGTGTAAGCCTGGTTTCGTTTTTTTATGGTCAACTTAGCATGTTGAGTGAACCACGGACATAAATTGATAACACAACGAGCAGTACGAAGGGGAACATGTTGATCAAATAAGGCATTAATTTTACTTACAAAAAACATGAGTTTATCATCAACTGTATTAAGATACCAACAGTCATTCCAAGGAATTGACATTATGTCACAAAACAAAGATTCGCTGTCAATTGACTTAAAGTCGCGATAGGTTATTGAAATTGGTAAAACATTACAACAGAGATTAATATTAAAAGTACAAAAAATAAGATCATGGTCACTAACAAATGATATTTGTTCAAAAAATAAAACTGAAGAAACGTCGGAAGTTATGAAAAGATCCAGTAAACTAGGATTAGCGTTATTAGCAAACCTAGTAGGCCTACTACTATTAACAATCGAATTCAAAGAGGACTTATAGTATATTGCAACTCCCCCACCCTTATAATTCAATCTATCGTTTCTCAGCAGTTCATAATTATTATTTAGCTTATAATATAAATCATCAACATCATTGCTAAACCATGTTTCAGAAACACATAAGATATCTGCAAGCGAACTTTCAAAAACATGCCTTACATAGTCAAGCTTAGAACCGTTGAGACTTCTGGCGTTGAAATGTGCAACTTTCAATCCCTGATATTGCTTGCATAGTATATCAATCAATACTTTTTTGTTTTCACAAGCACCATAATTACTATTATTATTCAACAAACAATGATTTGGCTGCATAAGGTGACAGAGTAGCTTGAGTTATTGTTAGACCAAAGAGTAGTAAATAGTTGTCAATTCTGCACAGTTGCGTTTGTGCAGACATTTGTAATCAGTGAGGATTGAGCGAAAGTGGATGTGAAGGAAAATAAAATTGAAATTTTTCGGCTGACTTTGCTCAGCTCTGCTTAGCTGACGTAGCTTTGTGGTTGCGACGCTTAGCGATGTATGAGCTGTATGAGTGCGAAGAAATAGAAAATAGCAAGCTTGTGATGAAGCGAAAAGATAATAGTTTGCTATTGTTTCTTTTCGCTTTGGTATGACTTGTTTTGTTTCCTATAAGAATCTTGCACTCATATGAATATTTACATTTTTTAGCTAGATTGGATTTAGTAAATTGAATGAATTTACCAATTTCAATCTTTTTAAATGATGAGAACATTTTTATGCCCCCCTTTACCTATAAATTTATTTTAATTCTTGCAGGTAAGAAATTTTTTAATTTTAAGCTACATTTTTTACCAATTTCCAGGTACTATGAATTCAGCAAATTTTTTCATTTGAAGCTAAATTTTTACCAATTTCCAGGTACTATAAATTTAGGATTTTTTTTTTAATTTAAAGCAAAATTTTTTAACTATATTGGATTTAGTAAATTAAATGAATTTACCAATTTCCAGCTATTTAAATTATGATAATATTTTTACATGACCTTTACCTATAAATTTCTTTTAGTTCTTGCAGGCTACATTGCAATTGGTAAATTAAATGAATTTACCAATTTCCCTCTTTTCAAATTATTATAAATTGATTTAAATGATTTTTAAGCTACATAGTATATACATATACTGGGGGAAACTGAAGGCGATGGAACAATGTAACATGTCTGACTGTCTCAACCTGGCGAGGCCAGCATAATCTTTGTGAAATCGCCTCAAGTCGACTCAAACCTCCACGTGGTGTTTCCTGGGCAACGTCAAAACTGACAACCGTTAGTTTGGCGGCTAAACTGAGCGGCGGGCCTCCCTAGGCTTAAAATAGGTTGTGCGTCGGGTTGGAAGCCCACCCGTAAAAACCCATTTCAATGAAAACTTATAAGAATAGAAGAAAACTGATCCCCAAATCTGATGACTATCGCAAACGCAAAACTGATAATGATTTACGGATATGCACCTGGAATGTCCGAACCCTGAATTGGGAAGGTGCCTCTATCCAACTGACTGATGTCTTGGAACGATACAAAGCTGATATCACTGCTATCCAAGAAATGCGATGGAAGGGACAGGGTTGCATTCGGCATGCACCCTGTAATATCTACTACAGCGGCCATTCGGAGAAGCACGAATTTGGATGCGGATTTGTAGTTGGCAAAAGACTACGGCCCCACGTACTGCGATTCACACCTGTGAACGAACGACTTCCGCATCAAGGCTACATTTTTTAATATAAGCCTAATATGTGCGCACGCTCCGACAGAAGACAAGGACGATGAGATCAAGAAATTTTTACGTCACGACGTAAAAATCGTGCTTGGTGACTTCAACGCTAAGGTGGGCAAGGAAAATATTTTTGGTCCAACAGTCGGAAAGTTCAGCCTCCACAACACCTCCGATAACGGAATGAGGCTGATTGACTTCGCCGCAGCACGAAACATGGTCGTAAGTAGCACTAGATTCAAGCATCTCAATATTCATAAAGCCACCTGGATGTCCCCTGATCAAAAAACCAAAAATCAAATTGATCACGTTTTGATCGACGGAAGGCACTCTTCCAGTGTATTGGATGTACGCACGATCCGTGGTGCAAACATTGACTCGGATCACTATCTTGTTGCAGCCAAGATCCGTTCACGTCTGTGTGCAGCTAAGAATACACGCAACCCTACACAGAGAAAGCTAGACGTCGACATGCTGCAATCGAAACAGACAGCCGATGCTTTCGCCACTCGACTCTCACTCCTGCTCAAAGCACTCCTCCAATCGATGATATATGCGCGCTGTGGATATACATTTCCAACTCCATGCGTGCGGCTGCTGAAGAGGTGATTGGCTACCACTGCCCTCGCCGAAACCAGTGGTACGACCAGGAGTGTCGCGACGCCACTGCAGAGAAAGACGCCGCCTACAAAGCCACCCTGCAGTCGGTTGTAACGCGCGCTGCTAAAGAGCGATACAAAGAAAAGAGGAGGGAAGAGAGAAATATTTTCAGGCGGAAAAAAATAGAGGCAGAAAAGCGCGAGCAGGAGAAGATTGAGATGTATGGTGACAGGAATGAAGCCCGAAAATTTTTCGAAAAAATAAGACGCCTTGCCGATGGTTTTAAAACCGGGGCCTCTTCCTGCAAGGATGAAAACGGGAATCTAGTGACAGATGTCCAGAGTACACTGACGTTATGGAGGGAACACTTCTCTAAGCTTCTAAATGGCGACGCTGACAACAATCCCGCCAATAGAGATGATATTCCGGAAATCCCAATTTCGGATGACAGCGTTGAGGTTCCGCTGCCCGACTATGATGAAGGAGGCGAAGCTCTACTTAAATGCATTTACGAGCTTCTATGCAGAATATGGTCGGAAGAATGCATTCCGAACGATTGGAATCTCTGTGTGCTCTGCCCAATCCACAAGAAAGGCGATCCCACTATCTGTGCCAATTACCGTGGGATAAGCCTTCTTAATATCGCATATAAGGGTCCTGTCGAGCGTTTTATGTGAGAGATTGAAGCCCATTGTAAACGAACTGATCGGACCTTATCAGTGTGGCTTCAGACCTGGAAAGTCCACCATCGACCAGATTTTCACGCTACGACAAGTATTGGAGATGACTCAAGAAAAACAAGTCGACACCCACCATCTTTTTGTCGACTACAAAGCCGCCTTCGACAGCCCAATAAGGAAGCACTGTACTCCACCATGTCTGAATTTGGTATTCCTGCAAAGCTAATACGACTTTGCAGGATGACACTGAGCAACACCAGAAGCGCAGTTAAAATCGGGAAGGGCCTCTCCCGACCATTTATTACCAAACGAGGTTTCAGACAAGGTGATTCCTTATCGTGCGACTTTTTCAACCTAATGATGGAAAAGATCATCCGAGCTGCTGATCTGAGACGTAGTGGCACAATATTCTACAAGAGTGTTATGCTGCTTGCGTATGCTGATGACATCGATATCATTGGCCATAATACGCGCGAAGTCAGTGCAGCATTTTCCAGATTAGAAAGAGAGCCAAGTCGAATGGGTCTGGCAGAGAATGCAGATAAGACGAAATACTTGGTGTCAACAAACAAACAGTCCCAGCGTCTTGGAACCCACGTTACTGTTGACAATACCTCCTTCGAGGTGTTGATGAACTGTATGAGCTGTACGCTGACATCGACATGGTCAAGCGCATTAAAATCGAGCGGCTTCGCTGGCTTGGTCATGTTCAGCGCATGAAAGACGATGCTCCAGTGAAGAAAACATTCGATTCGGTACCCAGCGGCGGTCAACGCAGAAGAGGACGACCGCATCTTCGTTGGAAAGACCAAGTAGAGGACAACCTGACGAAGCTTGGAATTTCCAACTGGCGCCAGCAAGCGAAAGACAGAAATGGCTGGCGCAAATTCTTAGATGAGGCCAAGACCGACATACGCTTGTAGCGCCAACTTAGTAAGTAAGTAAGTATATACACATATATGAGATGTATATACTTTCTTTATGTAAAAATATATATACAAATTTCTGTCAATTGTTGCAGTTATTTAGAAAATTTTTTTCATTTTAAACAAACTTAGAATGTTTACGAAAGTGTTTAAAATATTAAATACCATCTAAAAGTTTGAAACATTAAAATTTATGAAAGTATCATGTTGTGTTTTCAAATCCAAAATATAAAACTAATTGTGTTTGTTTAATAATCCAAAAATGGTATTAATATTTAAAGATATTTATTTTTCATTTTAATTACCTTCTTTAAACAGTAATTGTTATGGTGACATAAAGTTCCTTGTTGTTTTTTGTATTTTGAGATTTTATTAAAATTTTGTATAAAATCTATTTGCTGAAGGTATTTAAAAAGTTTTTATTTTTAGCAAACAGATTTTTTAATAAATTAATAAAATTAATCAATTAATAAAGGAAGCAATAAATTCATCTTTTTATGAATTTATTTATAGGTTTTTTAAAAAATTAATCAGTTAATAAAGAAAGCAACAAATTCATCTTTTATTCATTTTAAAGCAAAATAATGTCTTACATACATATGAATTTATTTTGCTGTTTTGGTTTTGAGTTGTTGGTGTTTTAAAACTTACCTCATTTTATTCTTCTAATTCAATAAAAAATTAAAAAATTAAAGTTTTTTCTAAATGACCTCTATATTTATTATGTTGACTTTATATGATTTAAATACAAATTCTAAATGTTTGATAGTTTAAATCATACTTGATTTTAAATACAAATTCTAGTTGTTTGATAGTTTAAAATCGTTTATTGAGCTTAAGGTCAAAGTTAGAACAATTAATTTTTCTAACGAATTTTTCCAAAGAAACAACAACAACAACAACAACAACAAAGTTTTTTCAATATGAAAAGGAAAAAATCACTAGCTTTGATTTTATTGTACAATTTCTGCTCTGCTAAAAGCGTCATCAGAAATCTTTGTGATACCCGTGCAAGCGCGCGCTAACGCACTGCACCATCGGGGCGATGAGATTTGAAGCGTCAATTTCTCATTTTTTCCTCAATTTCATAATGTCACATTTGTTGTTGTATTTCTGTTTTACTTTAGTTTCTATGCTTATGTTATTATATGTAGTCCAACAGCCTGCTGGAAGTCTGCACTAACAAAGCATGTTTACTGAAGTTGTTTTTAGAATTTTTGCTGATTTTGTTTTCAGCTGTTTCCGTTTGGTCGAGCTCTACCATTTGCTTAAAGTTTTTTCTAAATGACCTCAATATTTAAGTATGATTTAAACTATCAAACATTTAGAATTTGTATTTAAATCATATAAAGTCAACAAAATTAAAAAATTTTTAAACTTGCTTTTATTATTTAATATAATACGGTGCTTATTATATAATATAATATCTTAAAACCTAGAATGAAATCTTATTACATAATGTAATAATTTAAAACTAAATGAAAGACTTATTACATAATGTAATAATTTAAACCTAAATGAAAATCTTATTACAGAATGTAATAACTTTAAACTAAATTGAAAACTTATTACATAATGTAATAAATTATCAACTAAGGCAAACACTTTGAATGGATTTAACTAACCTAAGTAATACAATAAAGTAAATTTTTAAAACTTAAAACTAGAAAAGTAAAAGTATTAAATGTACTTCCAATATTTACAGTATTTACATATTTACAGATATGTAAATTACATAAAGTAATTTAATAAACGGTTATTGCAACCACAAAAATTTATGTACAATATTTACATTATAAAATTTAATTTTTACAATATTTACAGTAAATATTTACACAAATTTAATTACAATATTTACAGTATATACAAAAAGCTTTTGTTGGTCCGGGAAAAAAAGACAAGTATGAATTTGTTGTGTTTGAAAGAAGGAAAGAATTTAATAACCTGAAATAGTAGATAGAAAATTTTGAAAATTATAAATGAGTCTACCGAGCCCAAATTTGAAAACGGTCATTTTTATAAAAGAAAAAAGAAGTTTGTAAGCGATGCCATAAGAAAGATTTCCAAATATTATGATCGAATTAGCCTCGCATGGTACAGCAGCGAATGCAAGTTATATAAGCGGCTAGTATACGGCAAAAAAGTCATGGTTATGCAAAACGAAGTTATTTTACCAATAAAAAAATTTAATACTCGAAACTTTCAAAAATACTGAGTAGTATTAAGAAAAATCCGTACTTATCATGATTTAAGCTGAGTATTATAAGGGTGTCCCAACAAGAGCGCAATTTTTAAATTTTAAATAAAACAGATATTTAAAAAAAATCAATCGTGAAACTTTATTATATCGTAAAGTAGACAGAATGAGGTTATGTATGGAACAATATATCGTGCAGATGGCCGCCGCGGCTTTGCTGGCATACATGCGATCTTTTAATGAAATTTTCAATGACCGTTTTGCATAAATGCTGCGGTATTTCATTAATGCAGCGTCCAATATCCTCTTTTAAGACTTGAGTCGTCGTCGGCTTATTCGCGTAAACCATCGACTTCAAAAAACCCCAAAGAAAAAAATCTAATGGTGTTAATTCGCACGATCTAGGCAGCCAATTCTGATCTCCAAAACGCGAAATAACACGACCGGGAAATGACTGATGCAGCAATTGAATTGTTTCTCTGGCTGTATGACATGTGGCGCCGTCTTGTTGGAACCACATGCCCTCCACATTAATTTCTTCAATTCTAGGCAAGAAAAAATTGGTTATCATTTCACGATACCGAACACCATTGACTGTTTGCGCTTGACCTGCCTCATTTTCATAAAAAAAGGTCCAATGATTCCTCCAGCCCAAAAACCACACCACACAGTGACACGTTGAGGATGCATTTGCTTCTCGTGAATCACTCGAGGATTTTCCTCCCCCCAAATGCGACAATTCTGCCTATTGACGAAGCCATCAAGATGGAAATGGGCCTCGTCACTGAAGATGATTTAAGCGGCAAAATCAGCATTTTCATGTTGTCTCTCCAATACCCAATTAACGAACTCCCTTCGCTACCCAGTCAGCTGGCTTCAGTTCCTGAGTCAATTGAACTTTGTATGCATGAAGATGCAAATCTTTCGTCAAAATTCGCTGCATAGTGGATTTGGAGACAGCAATTTGCTGAGCTCGGTGTCGAATTGAGGTGGATGGAGTTTGAGTGACATCATCACGCAAAGCTGCGACATTTTCGGTCGATCGACCTGGTCGAAGGCGCGTTGTTGTCTTTACATCACTAACAGACCCAGTTTCGGCAAATTTATCCATTAATCTCTTTACAGTTGACTCTTTTGGAGCATTATTGTGACCCCAAATTGATCGCAATTTGCGAACTGTAGCAGCAAAACTTTCACCATTTTGGTAAAACAATTTCTCAATGAGAATGCGTTGTTCATTCGTGTAGCGCTCCATTTTTACTAACCTCGTACCTTCTACTAGCAAACAATAACAATTGTTCAAATGTCAAACAATGACACTTCGAAAGGCGCCAAATTTAAAAATTGGGAAAAAAAGACAAATATGAATTTGTTGTGTTTGAAAGAAGGAAAGAATTTAATAACCTGAAATAGTAGAAAAAAGAATAGTAGAACTGAAAAAAGAAGTTTGTAAGCGATGAAGAAGAAGAAGTTTGAAAAGATTTCCAAATATAATGATCGAATTAGCCTCGCATGGTACAGCAGCGAATGCAAGTTATATAAGCGGCTAGTATAAGGCAAAAAAATCATGGTTATGCAAAACAAGTCATTTTACCAATAACAAAATGTACTATACCCGTGCAAGCGCTCACTAACGCACTGCACCACCGGGGCGATGAGATTTGAAGTGTCAATTTCTCAGTTTTTCTCAATTTCATAATTTCACATTTGTTGTTGTATTTTTGCTTTACTTTAGTCTCTATGCTTATGTTATTATATGTAGTCCAACAGCCTGCTGGAAGTCTGCTGGAATTGACACTTCAAATCTCATCGCCCCGGTGGTGCAGTGCGATAATGCGCGCTTGCACGGGTATCACAAAGATTTCTGATGACGCCTTTAGCCGGGCAGAAATTGTAATCAGATCAGCTAGTGATTTTTTCCTTTTCATATTGAAAAAACTTTGTTGTTGTTTCTTTGGAAAGATTCGTTAGAACAATTAATTGTTCTAACTTTGACCTTTAGCTCAATAAACGATTTTAAACTATCAAACAACTAGAATTTATATTTAAAATCAAGTATGATTTAAACTATCAAACATTTACAATTTGTATTTAAATCATATAAAGTCAACATAATAAGTATAGAGGTCATTTAGGAAAAAACTTTAAAGTATATTAAAACATTACAATAAACTGTGAATTGCCTAATTGTAATTCCTTTAATTTCTGCTTAAGACTTAAAATTCTTGTACTGAAAAATCATTTTTTTTTAATTGTGACGTTATTGAAAAAACGAGAGATATGTTAACGTAGAAGTTCTATTTCATTTTGTCACAAATATATATTTTTGTATATTTTGAAACATTATTAAAATGTCAAAAATGTGTCTGGTAAACGCCCCTATTAAATATTTAATATTGGGGTCAGCTGTGTATTTTCTCAGTTGTGTACTTATGAAATAAAGGTTGTCCCAACAAGAACGCAATTTTTAAATTTGGCGCCATTCGAAGTGTCATTGTTTGACATTTTAACAATTGTTATTGTTTGCTAGTAGAAGGTACGAGGTCAAACTCCATCCACCTCAATTCTACACCGAGCTCAGCAAATTGGTGTCTCCAAATCCACTATGCAGCGAATTTTGACGAAAGATTTGCATCTTCATGCATACAAAGTTCAATTGACTCAGGAACTGAAGCCAGCTGACTGGGTAGCGAAGGGAGTTCGTTAATTGGGTATTGGAGAGACAACATGAAAATGCTGATTTTGCCGCTTAAATCATCTTCAGTGACGAGGCCCATTTCCATCTTGATGGCTTCGTCAATAGGCAGAATTGTCGCATTTGGGGGGAGGAAAATCCTCGAGTGATTCACGAGAAGCAAATGCATCCTCAACGTGTCACTGTGTGGTGTGGTTTTTGGGCTGGAGGAATCATTGGACCTTTTTTTATGAAAATGAGGCAGGTCAAGCGCAAACAGTCAATGGTGTTCGGTATCGTGAAATGATAACCAATTTTTTCTTGCCTAGAATTGAAGAAATTAATGTGGAGGGCATGTGGTTCCAACAAGACGGCGCCACATGTCATACAGCCAGAGAAACAATTCAATTGCTGCATCAGTCATTTCCCGGTCGTGTTATTTCGCGTTTTGGAGATCAGAATTGGCCGCCTAGATCGTGCGAATTAACACCATTAGATTTTTTTCTTTGGGGTTTTTTGAAGTCGATGGTTTACGCGAATAAGCCGACGACGACTCAAGTCTTAAAAGAGGATATTGGACGCTGCATTAATGAAATACCGCAGCATTTATGCAAAACGGTCATTGAAAATTTCATTAAAAGATCGCGTGTATGCCAGCAAAGCCGCGGCGGCCATCTGCACGATATATTGTTCCATACATAACCTCATTCTGTCTACTTTACGATATAATAAAGTTTCACGATTGATTTTTTTTAAATATCTGTTTTATTTAAAATTTAAAAATTGCGCTCTTGTTGGGACACCCTTATAATACTCAGCTTAAATCATGATAAGTACGGATTTTTCTTAATACTACTCAGTATTTTTGAAAGTTTCGAGTATTAAATTTTTTTATTGGTAAAATAACTTCGTTTTGCATAACCATGACTTTTTTGCCGTATACTAGCCGCTTATATAACTTGCATTCGCTGCTGTACCATGCGAGGCTAATTCGATCATAATATTTGGAAATCTTTCTTATGGCATCGCTTACAAACTTCTTTTTTCTTTTATAAAAATGACCGTTTTCAAATTTGGGCTCGGTAGACTCATTTATAATTTTCAAAATTTTCTATCTACTATTTCAGGTTATTAAATTCTTTCCTTCTTTCAAACACAACAAATTCATACTTGTCTTTTTTTCCCGGACCAACAAAAGCTTTTTGTATATACTGTAAATATTGTAATTAAATTTGTGTAAATATTTACTGTAAATATTGTAAAAATTAAATTTTATAATGTAAATATTGTACATAAATTTTTGTGGTTGCAATAACCGTTTATTAAATATCTGTAAATATGTAAATACTGTAAATATTGGAAGTACATTTAATACTTTTACTTTTCTAGTTTTAAGTTGTAAAAATTTACTTTATTGTATTACTTAGGTTAGTTAAATCCATTCAAAGTGTTTGCCTTAGTTGATAATTTATTACATTATGTAATAAGTTTTCAATTTAGTTTAAAGTTATTACATTCTGTAATAAGATTTTCATTTAGGTTTAAATTATTACATTATGTAATAAGTTTTTCATTTAGTTTTAAATTATTACATTATGTAATAAGATTTCATTCTAGGTTTTAAGATATTATATTATATAATAAGCACCGTATTATATTAAATAATAAAAGCAAGTTTAAAAATTTTTTAATTTTTTATTGAATTAGAAGAATAAAATGAGGTAAGTTTTAAAACACCAACAATTCAAAACCAAAACTGCAAAATAAATTCATATGTATGTAAGACATTATTTTGCTTTAAAATGAATAAAAGATGAATTTGTTGCTTTTTTTATTAACTGATTAATTTTTTAAAAAACCTATAAATAAATTCATAAAAAGATGAATTTATTGCTTCCTTTATTAATTGATTAATTTTATTAATTTATTAAAAAATCTGTTTGCTAAAAATAAAAACTTTTTAAATACCTTCAGTAAATAGATTTTATACAAAATTTTAATAAAATCTCAAAATACAAAAAAAAAAAAACAAGGAACATTATGTCACCATAACAATTACTGTTTAAAGAAGGTAATTAAAATGAAAAAAAATATCTTTAAATATTAATACCATTTTTGGATTATTAAACAAACACAATTAGTTTTATTCTGAAATTTGCTGAATTCATAGTACCTGGAAATTGATAAAAAAATTTAACTTAAAATTAAAAAATTTCTTACCTGCAAGAATTAAAATAAATTTATAGGTAAAGGGGGGCATAAAAATGTTGTCATCATTTAAAACGATGATCATTTAAATTCATTCAATTTACCAAATCCAATCTAGCTAAAAAATGTAAATAATAATATGAGTGCAAGATTCTTATAGGAAACAAAAAAAGTCATACCAAAGCGAAAAGAAACAATAGCAAACTATTTTCTTTTCGCTTTATCACACGCTTTCTATTTTCTATTTCTTCGCACTCATACAGTTAAGCTGAGCTGAGCAAAGTCAGCCGAAAAATTTCAATTTTATTTTCCTTCACATCCACTTTCGCTGAATCCTCACTGATTACAAATGTCTGCACAAACGCAACTGTGCAGAACTGACAACTCTTTATTACTTTTTGGTTAGACTTTGAGCCGTCAGTGTAGAGATAAATGTGTAATTGTGATAATCAGCTTTTATTGCCAGGAATTTTGTTCGAAATAATTCAGGGGGTGTGTTACTTTTTTAAAATTTGTGAAGTGTGGTGTTTATTGTAGCGGCATTGAAGCACCATGGAGGAAGTAAGGTTGTGGAGCTAGTGGGAAAGTATGGAATACCATGATCTATACAGTTAACAATTGCTCTGGTAATTGCAGGTATTAGTTTTGAAGATGTTGTTGCCTTGTTATGGTTTAATAAATTTTGTTCTAAAGGGGTGTCGCTGCTCCGTAAGAAAGATCTAAAAAGTTTAGAGGTGATAAAGTATCTCTGATTCTCAAATGTGAAGAGGTTGGATTCCAAAACCATGTTGTTAATTGGTGTTGAGCGAAAGGCTCCAAGAACGGTTCTTATAGCGGAATTGTATATGGTTTTTAATTTGTTCGTAGTTGATTTAGGGGCTTATCCATACAGAAATATTCCGTAACTTATTTTTGAGACGATAAGGGCTTTTATAACATTAATAATGGATGATGTGTTGCAATTTAAGTTGACGCTTCCTAGACATTTAATTATATTCAGGTGTGTTGTAAGTGATGCTTTTAAGTGGTTAATATGAGAATTCCATTGGTATCTCTTGTTGAAAATTATTCCTAAGATTTTTAGCTGGTCAAATTCTTCTAGTTGAATATCATTTAGATGGATGGAGCAATGGCAGTTGTGCTTGCGGCAAAAATGAATATGTTTACACTTTGTACTTGATAGTACTGCTCCGGAGTAATTGCACCACGTTGTGATGTCTTGAAAAAGTGAATTAAGATTGATGTTGGGATTTTTTCTTTTACTTGGTTTTATCATTAGGTGGAAGTCGTCGGCATAGGCATTAAAATCGATTTCTCTGTGGATTGTGATGACATTGCAGAGTTTGTTGTAGGCTATTAAAAAGAGAATTACTGATAAAGGTGAGCCCTGGGGTATTCCGTTATGCAGAGGATGGGTGTTAGAGGTGTGTTTTTAAACGCGTGCGATTATTTTCCTGTGACTCATAAAGTGGATGATATATTTTAAAATTTTGGGTCCTATATTCCAGTCCCTGAGTTGATCTATGATAGTGTGTATCCCGATTTTATCAAAAGCTTTTTCGAAGTCAAGAGATATGAGGGATAGGTGTTTTTGTGTTGCTAGGCAATTTGCAATCTGATAGTCTATGTTTACAAGAGTGTCAGTTACAGACTTGCCTTTTTTAAAGCCCATTTGCCTGTTATCCAGTAATTTGTCTACCGAGACAAACCACCATAATCTATTGGCAATAATTTAAGCTAATAATTTGGATAGGCAGGGATTTAGAGATATTAGCCTATATGATTTAATCAGTGTTTTGTCAGACTTTGGTTTCAAAATAGGTATCACCAGGCTAGTTTTAAAAGTTTGAGGAATTTGATTGTGAAGTATACTATTGTAGAGGTTTAGTAGTCTGTTTTTCGCTGTGGTATGCAGGTTTCGTATCATGGGGTAAGAGATTCTATCTATGCCATGTGAAACCCTTTAGTTTAGATATTGCCGTGGTAAGTTCTAGATTGTTTATTTCTTTTTCTATTATTGTTGCATTTTGTGATATGTTGAGGGGAGGTGGTAGTTCAAGAGCAGCGGTTTTGCTAGTTTGGAATGATTATGGAAAGTTTATGTCTAATGAACTATAAGACCAGAATTTGCTAAATTCATTTGCTATTTGGGTATAGTCTGTAAGTGGTGGCAGAGAAGGATTGTGTGGTTGTAAGGAATGGATATTGTGTGAAACTTTGTATCCACAGAATCGTCTAATGTTGCTCCAGATTTTCCCTGTAGGGGTCGATGGATTTATTTCTGAGGTGAATTCATTGATTGACTTTTTCTTCGCTAGTTTAATTTCACGTTTTAACTTTGCATTAGCTTTTCTGAATTTGAGCATGTTTTCTTGCGTTATATTTTTTTTAAATGAATTCCAGTAGGAATTTTTTAAAAGCTTAAGCTTTTCTAATTCGTGGTTCCACCATGGTACTTCACAGTGGCGAGAATTTTGTTTTGTTTTTGGAATGGTCTTATGTGCAGATTGAAGGATAATTCTGGTTAAGTTGGCGGTTTCATTGTTGATGTTGGGGCTTATTGCTAGAGAGTCGCTGAAGATTTTGGAGTGGGCAGTAAAGTTGGTCCAATCTGCAAGCTTAATTTTAAATTTTGGTCTTAATGTTTGCTTATCTGGTGGTCATTTCCGCCAAGATCGTTATGGATTGCCATTCGGCTTGCGTAGCTATACCTGGTGAACAAAAAGTGAGGTCGATGTGGGAAAATGTGCTGTGTGTGCTAAAGTGAGTGGGAGACCCGTCGTTTAAAAGAATATAGTTTGACTGAGTGATAAATGAGTTTAATATTGTCCCTTTATGGTTGTTAGTGGGAGATTACTAAAGTCGAATTTGAGGAATTGTTAAGTACATTGTTGAGGTTAGATAGATTGAAATTTAAGTTTGGGGGTGTGTATGTAGAGATAATAGTAAGTTTTTGTTTTGATTTTATTTCAAGTGCTATAGCGTCGAAATCGTTATTAAGTGTAATTTCTTTATGTTCGATTGAGTTGTGGATCAAAAGAGCTACTCCACCATATGATGTTGTAGAAGTATTTTTGGTATACAAGGAAAAATTAATTGGAATTTGGATGATTGCGGTAGAGTGTAAATGTGTTTCTTGGATTGCTATTATTTTTGTGTTGTGTTGTTTTAATAAAATTGAGAGTTCATTATAATTGTTAGTGTAGACATTAATGTTCCATTGTAGTACTTTTAGAGACATTTGGGAAATTTTATAATATATGAAATGTTAGGATTATTTTTAGAATAGTTATGTTAATTAGTAATAATAGTTTATATGTTAATATAAGATAAGCTGTTTTGTTTTGTTATATATCGTCTTGTGACATATTTTCTGAAGAATAGTCAATTGTATGATCGTCTACGTTTGCATGTGCATCGTTCTGCATTGATCTTAATGAGTACGGGATGTTGTTTTTGTTTTGTGTTTTGTTAGATTTGTTTTTGAGTTTAGCTTTGAGTCTATTAGAAATGTTCTTTGGTAGAATTTTTATTGTTGTTTCGGTGTTACTCTTGGAGATTGTATTTTGGAGAGAAGCTTGAGTCGTCGGCTCATTATAAGAGGCAATGTCATTGTAGTTTATTATTTCCCTAGGAGTTGTTGTGGTTGTTGTTGTAGTTTTTGAAGTAGACGGCTGCGGTGATAGTGTAGTTGTTGTGGCTGTTGTTGTTGTAGTGTAATGCACATGACGCTTTGCTGACCTATTTCAATTGTCACATCGTAACATACAAAACTAAAAACAATTTGTTTTGGTTTCACTGCATGCTTGCAGTAAAACCAATGCAAACGTAAACAGAACAAATTTAAGTGTTATCAGCGGCGTGTTTCATGTTATACATTGTGTAAGCAGATCACTGCCAAAAGTAGTACACTTGAGTTTGTAACCTGTTGGTGGGTTACGATGGGTACGATTACAGATGTGTAAGCAGAATATTTATGACAAACAGATGTGTAATAGTTATTCAGTTTAAGTTAAATGTATTGAGTAAGAATTATTAATTTGAGTGAAAGTAAAATGTTGTCACTTTTCACTCAATAGTTTTTATTATAAAAACACTTGCTGGGAATTGAATAAAGGCAGTAAGTTTGAGAGTTACAACTTTACAACAAGTTCTTTTAGTTCAAACCAAGCCTTGTGGCTTGAATATAAGCAAATACTGCCTTGAGGCAGAACATGTAAAAAGCCTTGCGGCTGATCATTAAAAGGCCTTGTGGCCCAAACAGTTTCCCTGCCTGAATCAGCTATTTACTATTATTCACTAAATAGTAAAAATAAACCATTATATGGCGATCCTGCGGACTTAACTTGCGATCTTACTAAAAAAAAAAAAATCCTATAGGTCCTGCATAAAATTATTTAAAAAATCCTGCAACACAGATGTCGGAAGAATTCGACAGAATTTTCCAAAAGTGTGCTACACTAGCAGCGAAACATACAATTGAAAAATACGTACCCCTTCCTGTGAATAAACGCCAGGGACAGCAACAAGAGGTTCCAGAATACACAGCAACGCCGATTCCTGGGCCAAAGAAGTTGACTATAGAAGAATACAAATTGAGGCAAGCATTTAAAAAACAACAGAAGCAGCCCAAAACAAAAAAAAAAAAACTCGTGCCGGGAGGCAAGTGAAGCAACGAAAGGAGCTGAACGAGATATATAAACTTATTACAATTACAAAAGGGTCGGGGAAATAAGCATATAGTACACTAAAAGATCTTAAATTCAAAGTTAAAAATAAAATAGAATAAAATTGTAAACATTATGTCGAATATAAATATTGCTTTATTTGTGAAGCTAAAATAAACATAAAATTTTTAAAGGACCATAGTAAAAATATTTTTAAGAATATAAGAAAAATTAATAAACAGTAAACAAAATTTAAATTTTTAAAAGAAATTCTTGTTCAAAATACTCACCTCATGAGTAAAGAAGTTCCACAATTATTTGTTAATATAACTAATCTAAAAGAAAGAATGGTTGCGATAGGGCAGGAAACGAAGATAACGGAGACTATTGCCATAAATGGAAATATTTCCACCAAACAAGAAATGTATATAGATATGTTTGTGGTAATAGCCTTAATTGCATTGCTAATTTACATTTTCAAAAAAGTAAATCAATATTATAAGCAATATGTTGTAAAAAGAATATCAAGTGCAAATATTTAAAAATAATTTCATGGATACATTAAAACTATCTTTTAAAAAACTAAAACATAGCATAACAAAGGTACCATCACGAAAATTTAAAAAAAGAACACTACTAGAAAAGCAAACTGTATGTAATATTTTAGAAGATCAACTAAAAAAATTTATAAATTCTCCGCAACCAGACTACAAAAATATATTAGAATGTCAAAAATCATTGAAATTCATAAAAGAATTGATACAAAACAGACTAACTTCATGTGACATAGAAGAATTAAGCAGTGAAGAAGATAATAACTATAGTGATAGCAATAGCTATAGCAGCACAGATATAAAGAACATGGCTAATTTTGAAATTACTGTAGCATCAAAAATCATTGATGAATTCGATGGAGACAATAAAAATTTATCAACATTTTTAGGCACAATTGAATTTTATGCGTCAATATTAAAAGATGAAGCGCAGAAAACTCAATTATTAAAATTTATTCTAGCAGCAAAGGTAATAGAAAAAGTAAAAAATAGATTACAACCAACTGCAATTCCAGATTCAATTGCACAATTAAAAGAAATATTAATAAAAAATTACAAACTAAATAAGAATCCTCTAAAATTGCAGAATGAACTGCATCAAACAAAACAAGGATCACTAAATGTTACAACCTTTGCTACTAAAATAGAAACAATAATAGCAGCTCTGAATGATATTCAGATATCAACTCAAGGAGAAACTAATAAAGAAATAAGCGTAAAATTAAATGACCAATTAGCGGTCAATGCATTTAAAACAGGTTTAAACGAGCCTTTCAGAAGTATAGATCTTGCAGCTCAACCTAATACGTTTTCTAAAGCATTAGAAATAGCGTCCGAGGTAGATGCTCATCAGAATAACCAAGTAAATACAAGTTATAATGTAATGTCTTTAAGAAATAGGAACAATTATAATAGAAATTATAATAGGGATAGAAATAATCAAAATAATGCCTATAGAAATAACAAAAATTTTAGATATAACAATAATGGAAATAGCCATGGCTTTAGAAATAACAATAGATACAGAAATAATAGCTATGACAATAGAAATAATAGCAATAATAACTTTAGAAATAATAACAGAGCTAATTCGGGAAACGTAACAGCCCCCGGAAACCGGGGTTAATGCAATTGAGCATAAGAAAATATAAAATAAGTTGTAGTAATAATAGTACATTTAATACAAATATTATCAAAATAAGAATAGGTAATAGGAATACTATAATAACATTACTTATTGATACTGGTGCTGATATATCGATAATAAAAAATGAGAAAATAAATGAAAATGATATAATGTCGTCAAATAAAATCCAAATCACAGGTATAGCAAGCAAACCCTTAGCCATTCAGCAACAGACGGATATAAAAATAAAACTGAATAACAAAGAAGTCTCACACAAATTTTATGTTATAGAAAATGCTATTGATATAAATACAGATGGAATTCTTGGGAGAGATTTCTTAATGAAATATAATTGCAAAATAGACTACGAAACGTGTGTTTTATCCGTAGATACTGCAGAAACAAGAGAAGATATTCCAATATACATTACAATGCCTACTACGATATCAAACATTAATGTACCAAGAAGAAGTGAGCTAATAACAAATATAAAAGTAGACCTGAAGGAAGACAGTGTAATACATGCATCAGAGATAAGAAAAGGGATATTTATAGCAAATGCAATAATACCAGCATATGGGACAAAGCACGTAAAAATTTTGAATACAACAGAAAATGATATATTCTTAGATAAATGCGATATAAATATAGAGCCACTAAATAATTTTAAAATTTTAAATTACATTGGTCCAGACCAAAATGATGAGAATTTGGAAATACATATAGATGGAAAAGATGAACAAGCCAAGCAACAAGTAATCAACTTATGCAACAAATACAAAAACGTTTTCCGCAATGAAGAAGATAGATTTCCAACAAACAATTTTTATAAGCAACAGATCGACTTAATTGACAACTCGCCTGTTTATATAAAGAATTACAGACTTCGCAAACACAGCTTCAAGAAATAGAAGACCAAGTGCAAAAATTACAATTAAGAAGAAGATATCATTGAACCATAATTTAGCCCATACAACTCACCACTCTTAGTAGTACCAAAAAAATCAACAGAAGGAGCAAGGTTAGAAGATGTACCAGATAAACTTGAAAATGCGAAATATTTTTCTACGTTGGATATGACAAGTTCTTTTCATCAGATACCACTCACAAAAAATTCAAGAAATTTGGCAGCATTCTCAACAAATTCAGGGCACTATCATTTTAAACGCTTACCATTTGGGTTGAAGATAGCAACAAATAGTTTCCAACGGATGCTATCAATTGAATTAAGTGGACTACAGGAATCAGCATTTCTTTATGTAGATGACATAATTGTTTTTGGATCAAACCTTAGACATCATAACACAAATTTGGAAAAAGTATTGCAAAAACTACAGAAATATAATTTAAAATTAAACCTCAAGAAATGTAAGTTTTTATAGACAGAAGTTGTATATTTAGGACATCTCATAACATCCAAAGGAATAACAACTGATCCAGCTAAACATAAAACCATACAAACAATGCTGATGGTACCAGAAGATTTGTAGCATTCTGCAATTACTATAGAAAATTTATTCCAGATTTTGCAGAAATTGCAAAACCTTTAAACCAATTACTAAAAAAAGGACAGCTTTTCAATTGGACAGAAACATGTGAAACAGCATTCAACACGCTAAAAAAAAACTAATATCTCCACAAGTACTAGCATATCCAGATTTTGATAAACCTTTTATACTGTCGACAGATGCATCACAATTTGCTTTAGGAGCAGTACTATCCCAAGGTGAACCAGGACAAGATAGACCAATTGCTTATGCGAGTAAAACATTAAACTAGCATGAAATAAACAAGGCAATAATAGAAAAAGAGTTATTAGGAATTCACTGGGGAATCAACTACTTCAGACCATATCTATATGGAAGAAAATTCACGGTATACACAGACCATAGACCATTAGTTAGTCTGTTTACACATAAAAATCCATCATCAAAACTGACACGAGTACGGCTTTACTTAATGGATTATTTTTTATTTATTTACTTTCTATCAACAAAAATGTTTAACAGTGATAGATTTAAATGCATTTGTATAATATATAAATTAAGTAAATAGTATCAAAATTATCCTACACAATATTCATTACATTTTGTTTGAACGTTATTCTATTTTGTGTGAAATCTATTCGAGCAAATATAGAATTAAACGCTGAGCTAATATTATAGATTGGATCACTTCGGCCATAGTTAGTTCTATGGTGTGGAATATGAAAATTATGATTTTGATATAATTTTTAAACAAGGAAAGATTAATACGAATGCGGATGCACTGTCTAGAATACAATAAGATAGCAAACATCTAATAGAAATGATACCTAAAGAAGCAAATATACAAGTAATAACAAGGGCGGCAAATAAAAAAATGAATACAGGTAAAAATAATATGAATAATGATAAAAAGGAAGAAAATGCGCATAAGAATAACCTGAATAATAATGATAGATGTCAGCGAGTGGAGCCTGATCAACTTCATATATGGGAAGCTACAACATTTTCAGAAGTAAGACGTCTAAAGAGATTGAAATTTATATATAATGAAAAGGCCAAAAATATAAATAAAGATGGAGCAAGCAACGTTCTTAAGACGCACAACGAAAAATCTTTACCAGAGTTAAAATTGGTTCAGAGGAAGCTCACATCAAAAACACAAGAACACAAAGGTAAAATAATAATAGCTCAAAATAAAGTTCATGCGATGCTTAACGAAAAATCTTTACCAGAGGTAAAATTGGTTCTGAGGAAGTTAGTATTAAAAGCAAAAGAACGGAATATAGAAATATTAGCGCTAGGAAAAGATGATATCATATTTAATATAATGAAGGTCGACAAAATGAAAAGAATATTTAATGAGATACAAAACAATACAAAGGAGAAATTAAAAATCATATTGTATCAGCCACCGAAACAAATAACAAATAAAGCTGAGCAGCTGCAGCTAGTTAAAGAAAATCACGACTCAATATTAGGAGGACATATAGGTATCAAAAGATGTATCGTGAAATTGAAACAGAAATATATATGGAAAAATTTATCAAAAATGGTTAAAAAATCATAAATAATTGTAAACTATGTAATGAAGTAAAAAAACTAAAATATACTAAAGAGAAAATGTGTGTGACAAATACACCAACAACATCATTTGAAACAGTAGCAATGGACACAGTTGGACCAATGAGACCCTCTAATGGATACCGTAATATTCTAACGATACAGTGTGAATTAACTAAATATTTAGTAGCAATACCTTTAGAAGACAAAACAGCAATTACAGTAGCTAAAGCTATTGTGGAAGAATTTATTCTAAAACATGGATGTTTTAAAATACTGAAAACAGACAAAGGAACAGAATTTACAAATGAATTACTGCAAAACATTTGTAAAGAATTACACATAGAAAAAAGAACCTCTACGCCGTATCACCATGAAATTGTTGGAACAGTTGAACGAAATCATAGGGTATTGAATGAGTATTTGAGAGGAATGCAAGAAAATGATAATTGGTCAGTTTTACTACCATACTACACATATTGTTACAATACAACTCCACATTCAACAACAACATATTCTCCATTTGAATTAATATATGGGAAAATTTGCACGTTACCTGGTGAGATTTGGAATAACGATATAAAATTATATAATATAGATGACTATTTGACAGAATTAAAACTGAAACTAAGATATGCACACGATAAGGCGAAACAATATTTAATAGAACATAAGACAGCTTTGACAAATAAAGAAGATAAGATAACAAAACATATTTTTAATATAGGAGATTTAGTATACTTAAAAGTAGGAAATAATAGAAAATTTGATGGACCATTTAAGGTACCATATGAAATAATTGAAAAAAAAGGTCCAAATAGTACAATAAAATTAGAAAAGAAAACCTTTGAAGTTCATAATAATAATATAGTATTATCAAGAGCATTAAGTTAAATGATATGAAACAACCAACTACAAATAAAAAAAATAAAAAATTTATATAATTACTGCTAACGTCAAACCAAAAGAAACAAAGAATCAATTTCAACATAATCTTTATTCATATTCAAGAATTATAAATAAACATTATTCATTTTCAAATGGGGAAGGATGTAATGCACATGTCGCTTAGCTGACCTATGTCAATTGTCACATCGTAACATACAAAACTAAAAACAATTTGTTTTGGTTTCACTGCATGCTTGCAGTAAAACCAATGCAAACGTATACAGAACAAATTTAAGTGCTACCAGCGGCGTGATTCATGTTATACATTGTGTAAGCAGATCACTGCCAAAAGTAGTACACTTGAGTTTGTAACCTGTTGGTGGGTTACGATGGGTACGATAACAGATGTGTAAGCAGAATATTTATGACAAACAGATGTGTAATAATTATTCAGTTTAAGTTAAATGTATTGAGTAAGAATTATTAATTTGAGTGAAAGTAAAATGTTGTCACTTTTCACTCAATAGTTTTTATTATAAAAACCCTTGCTGGGAATTGAATAAAGGCAACAAGTTCTTTTAGTTCAAACCAAGCCTTGTGGCTTGAATATAAGCAAATACTGCCTTGAGGCAGAACATGTAAAAAGCCTTGCGGCTGATCATTAAAAGGCCTTGTGGCCCAAACAGTTTCCCTGCCTGAATCAGCTATTTACTATTATTAACTAAATAGTAAAAATAAACCAATATAGTAGTGTTTGAAGTAGTTGGCTGCGTTGATGATGAAGTTGTCGGAGGAGGGGTGTTGTTTATGCTGCTGAGATGACTTAACTTGGTTACCGTTGCGTATGATGGGCCTACGAGTTGGTGTCGTTCTTTGTATGTGTGGATGGCTCTTCTTCTGTCCACTTTTTCCAGAGTAATGATGGTTTGAATCTCCTTCTCTTTGATAAATATTGGACATTTTTTATCATAAGCATTGTGGTCGTTAGGTTTGCATTCATTCTCTTTGCAGCTGACACAACTTTTTAAGAGGTTGCATTCTTCGTTTAGTTCAATGTTTGTGTGAAAGATGTTGGAATAGTTTGAGCAAATTTAAGTTTGTGAGCATATTTTTGTAGTGTGTCCATAGCAGAGGCAATTGTTGCATCTCATCGGCAATGGAATGTACGGACGGAATTTTGTTTTTTCGTAGCCTATTGCGATTTCTTGTGGCAGATCAGACGACACGAATGTTAATATTTACAAGCCAGTCTCTTTTAATTCATTGTTAACTTTTTTTTAGAATTTTTTTAACTTCGCTGACGTTTTGGTGTTTTAGTTCGCTAATAATTTCTTCTTCTTGTAAACCTCGTAAGTCATTTGAGTAGATTATGCCTTTTGAGAAGTTGAGCGTGGAGTGTAACGTTATATCGATTTGTATTGACGGAGTTAGTGCAGTGAGTTTTACAAGTTTTTTGCTTGCATATAAGTTTTGGTTTTTATTAGAATTGTTCCGTTTCTAAGTTTTTTACACGTGTCGACCTCACCAAGGGTGTCACCCCTTTTAATGAAACAGATGTAACTTTTGTATCACTTTATTTATATGTATGTTTGAATCAAATAATTTAATAGTACACTAATAGTGTTACTATGATAGATATGAAACAGGTTATGTAAACTTGCTAACAGTTGGTAGTTTTTAACGCACTTCGGGAGAGAGGAAACACAACTGTTCTGTACGAGTGGAAGTCGAGAACTGAGCCTTTGAACTTATACAATTAAAATCTTTTACCAAATGAAATGATTTGGTACGAGATTTGGAAAAGGAGTTCAAAGAGGAAAAATCAAGAACCTCCGCTCAAAATGAGTTGTTAACTGCCATGCAACTATCACAAGAAAACATTAAAGAATTTGGTGAGCGAATAGGAAAATTGTTACATTCTCTAAAAGTCAGATAGGGTGTACTTAAAGTCTGAAAACAACCGATTCAGCTATTCAGGTATTTGAAGATAGTTTGTGGATAAAGAACTTACGGCTGATTATAAAAGGTCACAACGAGCGTGATTTTAAAAGAGCAATAGCCTATGCTGAAGAGCATTCAGTGCGGCTCGAAAAATCACCACAATTTTCACATGCTCAAAGTAAACCTACCTGCAGTTATTGTAAAAGACTAGGGCACACACAGGAAACATGTTACAAAAAAACAAACCCCTTTAATTCCAATTTTAATCCGTAACCATACATATAAAGAGCGTAGGTTGCGGCCTATTTGGTTGCAGAAATTTGGAAAGCAATAATTTTGGACAACATAGAACCCCTTTTAGACAAAACCCTCCCATGCAAACAAAATACTGGGGGGGAGAACCGGGAAACGATCATGCACGGGAGGAAACCATCGGCAAATCTTCCCAAATGCAGATAACAGCCGACGTGCACCAAGCACGACATCAACCCAAAAACTCTTAATTAGTTTTATTACAGAATATAAGAATCTGGTGATCCGTATACTAGGATCATCAAATCAAAAAATAACATCCTTACTAATAGACACCGGTGCAGAAATAAGTCTTCTCAAAGACTCACAGAACAATTTTATTTTAAATAAAAAATTCAAATACACTTTCTCGACAATATCAGGAAATAAAATGCAAACGTTAGGGGAAGAAAAAAAACCAATAAATGTTCATTTGATAACCAAATTTTAGTTCTGAGTCATGAATGAAAACATCGGCACAGCAAAACTGTCATCTGCACACTGGACGTATTATATGACCTAAGCTTAATGTGGTCAGACATGAAAACACTAGACGGAGGAATAAACACTCTGATACATATGTGCATATGGCCATCAATAGAAACATCATGTGCTCCAATTATTCATCATTTCAAGCATACGTTCACTACATTGTAACAAGAAGAAATGCTTCTGACAAAAAAAAAAAACGGCAGAAGCGAGGAGCATTAGATATAGTCGGTAATGTGGCCCATGCCCTGTTTAGAGTACTAGATTCAAACTACGCAGAGACTATGTCAAAAATTATCGAGAATGTCAAACTCAATGAAGAAGACCTCATGAATTTGTTACGGAATCAAATATCAATAGTTGATTCCACGTTGAACATAATAAAGGTTGATGAGAAGGCAACCGAAGTTCATTTCAAGAAGTTACAAAATTTAATATATGAAGATATGAATCACATCGAAAATTAAACAACAATACTTCGACAATCACATCAGCTCACGGCATTAGTTACTCAGCTAATAATGATCACAACAAACATTCAACAAACACAATCAGAATTAATTCATGCATTGGCTCAATCGCATAACGGAAATATTAGTTCATTAATTATAACTCCACAACAACTGAAGCAAGAGTTGCAAATAATTCAGGCTCATCTGCCTTCATCACGAACTTTTTCTACCGACAACGAAAACCTACTCCAGTTTTACAAATTAATGAGCGTGCGTTCTGCGGTGAACGAGAAACACATAATGTTCCTTTTGGAACTACTTCTGAAGGATCAAGAAACATATTCATTATTTAAGCTGACCGCAATCCCTACTAAACTCAACGAAAGCAGTCATAGCAGTCAGGAAGCAATCATTCCGAATACAATGCTCGAAAACTCAGTTTGCGGCAACGACATATCTTGGGGACACCTTTTTGGTTCTGGAATTTTCACCATCGAGCAAAGCTGCATGTTGAAAAACAACATGATCATTCTTCAAGGCCATGAAGAACAGTCGAGCTAACAATTACTTTAATACGCGTCATTTGGAAACATTTCTAACACCAGTCCATTAACTGAAGTGTTAAATTGGAAGGGAACACATCAAAGATTTCAAAACTCAAGTGGACAAGCTAAGCAATCTCTAAAGTCAACTTATAGAATTCAGGGGATTGCCAGCTAACCTGCAACCCACCGTGCGGTGTCGCTTTGTTGCTGTCAATAATTATGCTTTAACTGGTAGCCACGTGGCGAATCAAATTGCATCGTCAGAAGAACTCCTCTATCAATTTAACTCCAACAGTACCAAAGCCAATGCCAAGAGAACAGTTTTCAGAGGTTAAATTTCATGTTATCGCAACTGCTCAACGCGGCGGAGAATGTTAGCACAGCAGAAACTATATGTCAACCAAAACGCACATAAGCATTTAAGCTCATGTAGCAATCGCTGACATAGTTAGTTGTAAAATAACTTGTACTAAATTATTGAAATATACTGTAAGAATTTTTATTAAGCATTTATGAACATGATTATTTGTAATAAGCATTATATATTACGCTATTACTAAATTGTAGTTTACTCATTTTCTGCACTTTTTTTACTGATAAGTTGTTGTTAGTATAATCATATTTTACTTATAAAAGATTGATGAATATTAAAATACAGTACAGAAAAAAATTGAGTCTTTCATTTACCAGTTGTTGAGTTCTTTATTAATTAGTCTTAGTGATCCGACTAAGGTCCAAAAAACTTAAATTAATTTTAATTGGTCTTAGTGATTCGACTAAGGTCCTAAAAACTTAAATTCATTTAACGCTCTCAGTGATTCGACTAAGGTCCAACAAAGATTCTTTGATTCAGTGCATCATTTGGTGACCCCGACCAGGAAGTTTAATTCCTGGACAAAGAAACACGGGTAATGGAGACATTTCAAGAATTACTAGCTGGTCAGCAAAACATTGCTGTGCGAATTGAAGCAATTTTGAATAAAGTCAAAAAAGATCCCTCAAGAAAGACGATCACCTATTATGAAGAAAGCATTATTCTATTAGACGAAGCATGGGCAGAATTCGAGAGCAAGGACAACAAGATAAGGTGTCTCGCTAACTTACCAATGCAACACGAATATTTTATTGACCAATATTTGCGTGTTTCGAAACTGACCCTCAAAATCAAGGAGATGTTTGAAGCCGAAATTAAAAAATTGACGAAAACATCTGAAGGCGTACTATTACCTACGGCCCCTCCGCGCAAGGAATGCCGTCTTGCCACAGCTGGAGGTATTCAGAAAGAAAAAGGCATCATAGCAGATCAACATGTTAACGAAGTAATAGCGAAGGTACTTCGTAATCGACGAGCTTTAATGAAGGCGTTAAGGCGAAACATTGACGAAATCGGGGCTCAGGCGAATCAAAGTCACCCTGAATTGTATTAAAAAATACATAAATGATTTTATTGCGAGCAACGATGTCCTATGGCAATCAACAAGCGGTGATGACATAGAGGGATATACGTTGGATGATTACTATAAAATGAAAGCAGAGATGCACAACGTTTTAAGCGGATTACAACAGCACATCAGCAGTGCAAGTTTGAATGCTCATCAAAGCACCAGCTGAATTGAACCACTTCCATTGCAATTGCCTAAAATTGCGTCACCAAAATTTTATGGTGTTCAAGGATCTTTATACTCAGCTGATCCACAACACGACAATAAGCGACGTTCAAAAAATGTTTCATTTAACAACACACTTGGGAGACGAGCTAAACAAGCTCATAAAGCACTTACCAATCACAGGTGCTAATTATGTAATGGCATTAAACATTTTGGTCAACAGGTACGACAACAGAAGGTTAATTGTAACAACATTGCTGCATAACTTGTTATCGCACAAACGCTGAAATCCATACACGATATAACGAAAGAATGTATCCATGGTTTAGGAGTGCAAGGACTTCCAGTGGGCGAGTGGGATGTCGTAATAGTTCATTTACTATTGCAAAAATTGGACCAAACAACGCAAACAACATTTGAACAATCGCTAAATGACAATAAGAGGCTTAACCTACCCTACGTGAATTACTTAGAATTTTAGAGCATCGGTTCCAAGCACTAGAAACGCGTGGAAAGGCTTTTGGTATCCTCTTGCCGGAGGGAAAGGTAGAGCAAAAACAACAGCAATTTCATCATCAAACAACTGCATGGAATGTGGATCAACAGAACATCCAATACATTATTGAGAAAAATTCCTAAAGATGTCAGCAGCTGAAAGACTACAATGGACACAAAAGAAGAAGCTTTGTGTTAACTGTTTCAAACCCAATCATGTCGCCAAGGCATGTACTTCACGATCATGTACAAGGTGCACAAGCAAACACAACACATTACTGCATTTGGGGACCTCAGCAAAGCGACCCAATTCAGCAGCAAAATCAACATCAGGTAAAATCAAACAAACACAAAATATAAGTTTAGACACACCTATTGTAGCAGCTGCAAACAAGCATCAGCATGACAAACATTACATACTATTAGCTACTGCAAGAGTTATTGTAATTGGAAACAACGACCACATCGGTGAATTTCAAGTCAATTTAGTGACAGAAAGATTCATATCAAAACTTTCACTACAAACATCTGATGCATCGCTTTGCATCGAAGGAATAGGTCGTAAAACAAAAAATGTAGCTCAGCGCGTAAATTTTGAGCTTCGAGCGCACGCTGGCAGTTACTCCACCAGAATTGAAGCATTTGTTTTTCCCAACATAGTTTCACCGCAACCTACAAAAACCTTAGATACATCCAATTGGTCACTTCGTGAAAACATCAAATTGGCCGATCCAAGGTTCAATCAAACGGATAAAATTGACATGCTTATCGGGGAAGAGTTCTATCGCCAATTATTGCGGCCACAATACTTAAAAATTAACAACGAGTTGGATTGTGACAGGAAAAATAGAAGGATGCGGCAATAGTTCGGAAACGTGTGCAATGTTTAGCCCAGACGAAGAGACAGCGAATCAATTGATTGAAAAATTTTGGAAGCTTGAGGACACAAATGACTCAGAGCATCAAATGTCATTATTAGAACAACGCTGCAAAACCCACTTCCTTCAAAATATAAGAAGGAACACTGATGGTCGCTTTGTAGCCTGTCTGCCATTTTTAGAGAACCCCATAACCCTTGTAAATTCGAAACAGATGTCTTTCAATCGCTTCCTATCATTGGAAAGACAACTCAACGGTAATCGCAAACTAAGGGCGGTATACAACAAATTTATGTAAGAGTACGAAGCTCTAGGACATATGGAAGAAATGAAAGCAAATCATATTCCAGATTCAAACTATGTCATGCCCCATCACTGTGTTTTAAAACCAGAAAGCTCTAAAACAAAACTTAAAGTGGTGTTTGATGCATCTGCTAAAACCAACAGTGGGTCATCTCTTAATGACATGCTACACGCCGGGCCAACTGTACAGAGTGAGTTGTTTTCAATATTATTACGTCTTCGCATGCATCGATTTGTTTTTACTGCTGACATAGAGAAAATGTATCGACAAATATGTGTCAATGAAGCTGACCAGATATTTAAAATTATTATTTGGAGATACAATCAAAATGAATTCATTAAATTTAACCGATTGAAAAATGTTACCTATGGAACCTCACCAGCACCATATTTAGCAACAAAATGCCTCCAATATTTAGCTTCACTTAGCTTCATTTATTGATAGATTCAGTGTTTCAGATAGAGTCGCTTCATGTTTAGCAACAGCTTTATTCGAAGATATAAATTTTAGAGATGTTCATGGTAATCTTGTTATTATGGATAAATCAAAAGTGGCTAGAGAAAAAGTTAAATCTAGAGATGCAGTGCTTCGTACACGACATACAAATTCTTCCATAACTGCATTCTCTTTCGATGGCTAGAAAAGATGACTCATTAACTACAGAGAAAATTAATGATAAATTTCATACCACTATGATAAGAGAACCGCATTTAGTTGTTCTGAAAGAGCTCTATAATGAGTTACTTGGATATATAAATTTGGGTAGTCAAGAAAATGCAAAAACCAAACACAAAACTGAATGAATTTTTCAACAATAAAACATTAACAGTTGATCAATTAATTGGCATATGCAGTGATGGTGAGCCAGCAAATACTGGAATAGAAAATGGTGTTTTACGATTATTTGAAAAACTGTTAAATAGACCAATTCACTGGTTTATATGTCTGCTTCATTTCAATGAACTGCCATTTCGTCATTTATATGAAGCATTGGACAAAACAGTCACCAGTGGACCACGAGCAGCAAGTGGAAAGCTATTCAAAGCTATTCAAGAATGTGAGAAATTGCAGGTATGTTACACTTTATTTTATTTAATATCGTAATTTATTATCATTATTTATTGTCATTATTTTACTTTTTCGATTGGAATAAAGTTAAAATAAAATAATTTCATTTTAATTGATTTAAACATTTCATTTTTCTGGTAGTAGCTGATTTTGATCCAATACCACTGGAGAATATGCCTGCAATGATGGATCATGAACATGAGCTCGAACTATCAACAGATGTTAAATATTTATATCAAATAGCTAAAGCAATTTCGAATGGTATTGTTCCAGTTGATTTAGCTAACATCAAACCAGGACCAATTGCACATTCTCGTTGGTTTACCAAAGCAAGTAGATTACTACGATTATATGTAACAACTAATACACCATCGACCAATTTAAAAACTTTGGCAGTTTATATTATTACAGTTTATGTGCCAATGTACTTCAATGTGAAGTTTTATAACTCTGCTGTGTACGGCAGTGCACTTTTATTAAAATTTATACGTTGGACACGTTACTTACAACCAAACTTACGTAATATTGTAGATGGTGTAATTCAAAACAACTCATATTACGCACATCCAGAAAATATCTTATTAACAATGTTATTTGATGATCGAAAAGCAATACGGGATAGAGCTATCAAAAAGATTTTACACTATCGAGAAAAATTGTACGATCCAACTAAACTCAGAGTTTACAAAAAATATATCTTAAATTTCGATGCTACCGATTATGTCAATATGGTTGATATGAATAACGACGATAGATTATTTGAACCAGCATTTACTCGACAGATTCCATATGATCACTTGGTAGAATACTTAGATTTCGATGAACCACCACTGGCTGATCCGCAAGTTCCAATGCACATACAAGGAACAGAAAGACATGTACAATTATTAACGAGTGTTTCAAAACGAGTTATAGAAAAGAATCGTGAATGAGTTATGGCAGTGACATTAGAAAGTCGTAAGAAAACTCCTCGAATGGAAAGTAAAAAGAACCTTAAAAAATAATATTACCACGTTAAAACATTAAATTGTGGGTCGAGAATAATATTTAAAAATAAATTAAATTAAAAATGTAAAAATAGTGTTTTTTTGTTGAAACCTTGAAAATTTTGATTTTTTCAGATCGATTTTCCTACAAAAAGGAGTTCAAAACAAAAAAAATTGATCGCAATAAAAGTTGTTGGAAATTATCTGAACTTTCATAATCTGCAAAAAAAAATGTCGACCAAAAATTCCTAATATCTCTACTAAAAATAAAAAAAAAATATTGGTATCAATACAGATTCTGAAAGGTGATAAAAATACCTTTCAAACAAGCCCTTTAAAATGAGCGTGCGTTCTGCGGTGAACGAGAAACACATCATGTTCCTTTTGGAACTACTTCTGAAGGATCAAGAAACATATTCATTATTTAAGCTGACCGCAATCCCTACTAAACTTAACGAAAGCAGTCATAGCAGTCAGGTAGCAATCATTCCGAAGACACAATTCTTGGCGGTTAACAATCATCGCGACCAATATGCAATGTTTACGATAGAATATTTGAATACATGTACGATTCTAATGGCAAATATTCACATATGTCCAAATCAACAGTCAAGATTCGGAATTGAGTATCCTGCCTTTATTTGCAAAATCCAGCTATTATATTAAAACAAAACGGCAATAAATTGTGAATTCACGAAAATTTACAATAACACAACCTTCACGGTATTGCACAATACAAACAACTAGATGTTTGCTACCATGTCAGTTATAGAACTTTCTGCAGATTGCGGCAACGACATATCACGGGACACCTTTTGTGTTCTGGAATTCTCATCATCGAGCAAAGCTGCATGTTGAAAAACAACATGATCGATCTTCAAGGCCATGAAGAACAGTCGAGCCAACAATTACTTTAATACGCGTCATTTGGAAACATTTCTAACATCAGTCCATTTACTGAGGTGAAAATTGGAAAGGAACACATCAAAGATTTCAAAACTCAAGTGGACAAGCTCAGCAATCTCCAAAGTCAACTTATAGAATTAAGGGGCTTGCCAGATAACCTGCAACCCCCCATTCCATCATCAATACATGAGCGGTGTCGCTTTGTTCCTGTCAATAATTATGCAATGTCAGAAAAACTCCATCAATTTAACTCCAACAGTTCTAGCGAATAAGCAACACTCGCAAGGCGAATAATTATTTGACAGTAAAAGAAAGTAGATACAATATAGTAGGCACGAAAAAAAAACGTTACGCATTTTTTTATTTGAAATTTTAATTTAATTTTGTTCAAAAAATACACATTCCCATTTCAATTTCAATTGATTTATTAATAAAATAAAAAACATTTGGTCCTTTGAGCCGGATCGATACAGTTTATACGTTCGTAAGCACAAAGTTTCTTGTTCTCTTTGGGGCTTATTATCCGTTTTATTGGTGCTCCTTTACTGAGCCGCTTTTGCAATTCAAGGGTGGCGTGTGTGTTAAATTCATTGCGACGCTTATTTTTCAAGAAGGAGTCACTAAGGAATTGGATGGCATTATTTTCTAAATTGTCATTGATGTTCTCTGCAAACGTTTGCAGCAGATAAAGGCCTACACATGATCGAGTGTTCGAGAAGCATTAATTGGAGGCACGCTGGAAACGAGTTGCGTTTATCTATTCTTTCGCGCAGGGTAAGAGTGCGTAGAGAGGCTCTTCAAGAAAATTAGGTTTTGGTTTGTTCGTTAGAGAATTTATGTCTGGCTGTCAATAAATCAATAGTGCTGGCTGTTTCTTCATTTGCTTGTTAATTGCAAACGTTATTTGTATTTTTTGTGAAGATGTTAATGGTTGCAAGCACACACATGGCACATGCTAATATTTTCTGCCATATGCAAAGGAGAGAGCCTCAAGAGCACCAAGATTTGTGAAATTATAAAAAAAAGAACTGTAAATATTTTTTGTCAGTACAGTACTTTTACAAGACATACTGTTCTCAAAAATGTTCAGCCTGAAAGTATGCAAAGAAATATATTTGATACTTATCAGTGACAAGATTAGGTTTTACCACAGTAAGTTTTTGATCTAACTACCTACGAAAAGGGTGCTTTCAGCAGATGGCTCCATAAATAAAGTGTGCCTACCCGTCGTAGGCTTTTTTACAAGTTATATTATAAAACATTTTCAAACTGGAGAATAACAACCTATCGGTTTAGCATGTTCTTTGTGAATACATGAAATATTTTGGAGCGTATTTTATTTCTGCAATGCAAATGTTTTGTTCCCTTTTCAGTGTGTTTTTTCCAGTCAATAGAATGCCAAGAGCTAAAAGGGTGGAAGTTGACAAAATAAGTGCTGAAAGGCCTTCAAAAACTACTAACTTCAAAAATAAGAGCGAAACGAAATGATGTATCAAGGGTTGCAATTTCTGCCGGTAAATATGCTTTTTATACCGACTAAAAAAAAATATATCGTAAACATACATATTAACAAAAAACAAGATAAGAGAAAAAAAAGTGCGAAAAAACTGTAATTTAAACAGTTACTTTGGACAGAATTTAAAGGTAAAATGTGTAAATTGGAGTTAATAAAAAGAAAAAAAGTAAGAATTTTAACACCAAGCGAAAAATAGATTTTCTTTAAAAATAACTTTCTGAAAAAATAAAAAATTTCTGAGCACAAATTAAAAAAAAGGAGGATCGAATAAGAAAAAGTACGAAGTGTAATTTGACGAAAGGTTGAATAAAAAGTATATTAAAGATAATTATATAAACAAAATAAGTGCGAATTCAGACATTTAGCAAGAATATTATTTCACTAATACAAAAAAAGATTGATCGAATTACAAACATTGAAAAGTTAATTACGAACATTAAGTCAACACAAAAAAAATTTGCGATGGTATGGGTTTTACAGAGAAGCTAAAATTAAAACAAAAGTGCAAATATTATTATTGTTATTTTAAGAGCTAATTCTATCCCAAGTTATTGATCAAAGCAAATAAGTCGAATTTGAAAAGTAAAATAACTTTGCAAATATTATACTGTGAATATTTCCTTTCCTATTAGGTATGAGCCGAATCAACGAAAGTAGAGCGCAAATTGAGACAGTTATGGAAACTGAAGAGGTGGCACCAGTCGAACCGATTCCTGCTGATAAGTATATAAATTGTCCTAGCAATATCGATGCAATAAGCGAGCTACGTAGCGATGTCAATCTGGCGGCTTCTCAAATTCAACGTCAGTCTGATTTTTTGAAATCCGTTAGGGATGAAGATAATATAAAATATTGATAACGCATCTCGAAATTGTGATTACAGCATGGGGAAAATTTCAAGTTAAGTTTGATATGTTGCAGAAGCTAATAAAATGTCAGTCATTGCAAGACACGGCCAGTGCGCTTCACGGGCATATTGAGGATATATGTGGGAGTTTGATCGACATTGCGTCAGAGAATAGCTGCGCTGGAACCTTGTGCGTATTCAGTGGCGGGTAGCAATGTTCATGAATCAGGAAGAATGCAGTTGCAATTTGCTAATTTGCCATTGGCTGATCGACTTCCAACTAGTGAGTGGATTCAATTTCGAGACACCTTTGATGCAGAAGTTGTTCGAAATCCTCACTTAACTAACTTACAACGACTTGGGCGTCTACAGGGCTGCGTTAAAGATGACGCTGCTAGGGCATTAGGGTTTTGGCCTCAGCGTGAAGAAAGCTTTACAAAGGCATGGAAAACTTTTTGCTCATCGTTTGACAATGAGTATCTGTGCCATGCAGCACACTGCTCAGCCATTTTCGATTTACCAGTTTGGCAAAGGGCAAATTATAATTTGATTCGTAGCTTGCTTGATACCACTAGAAATAGTATGCGAATGTAAGCGCAACAGCTGACACCTGAGGAGCAACGCGATTTAATTATCCTTAAATTTCTTGAGTCTCGCCTAGACAGTATCTCTCGTAGTCAGTGGGAAATGGTGCGACCTACAGAGCGCATACCATGTCTGCAATAATATTTCTTAACTTGGCTAGAGCGACGAGCTAGTGGGCTTTTCGGTCGAGGTTATTTTCAAGGAGTACAAAACGTATTATTAAATAATGATAACCGAATATAAAGCAATAACACACGTGAGCGCCCAAGGTTAAATATGCCACAGGCAATCAACAATTACCCATGTTATAGTTGCGGCTGTAACCATGGCATTCACAGATGCCCTCATATCTTAAGAATGAGCCGGAAAGATAGAGTTCAACGTATAAGTGAACTTGGATTATGCCACAACTGTCTACGTCGCGGCCACATGGCTAAAAACTGCTTTAGGAATAAATGTCTTCGCTGCTCTCAGGCTCACAATAGTCTTTTTTGTCCAAAAATATTCTTAACTAATGCCTTTAACGGTGATAGATCCGAAATAGGTAGAGCGGTGATGTCGACAGTTACAAGCGAAGATACCTCATCGGAATGGCAATAGCAATCAGGGCGTAGGAGTGAAACCGGCCTCGGGGTTTGCTCACATAAAACATCTTCCTCGACAGAAAAGCGCTCAGAATTTCAATTTATTCTCACAGTGAGCTCAATGAATCACATTTTATCGCTACTGTACAGATAAAACTATTAACAGAACATGGAAAAGTATTAACTATGAGAGCTATGTGTGATACTGGCGCTCAGGTTAACTTAATAAGCAAAGACTTTGTAGCACAGCATCGAACATCATCACATCGCACGACCATGAGGATTCTTTCTGCAGCTGGTGCAGAAATTAAAACATTTGACAGAACTGTTTCAGTACATTTAATGTCGCTTTATAACGAGAAGCCTATGATTAATATTACATACTTGGTAGTGCAATCGGTGTTGGAGAAAATTGTGCTACCACAAAGATTAAATATTCAAACACTTCCAAAACACATATCAGCGCGACTAGCTGATAGTACCTTCGATAAACCTGGGCCAGTTCAAATGTTGCTAGGGGTGAGCGTTTGGGCTCAGCTTATACAGGATAGTGTACGACAGCTGGCTTCGGGACTTATCGCACAAGAAACTCGTATTGGCTTCAGCACCTTTTTGCGCGGTTAAAGCGATGCAGCAATGCGCTAGGGACAATGCCAATAGGTGGCCTCTTGGGGCCAAAGCGGTGCTACTCAACTTTTATATGGACGATTGCTTGGTCGGAGCTGATACCGAGAAAGAGTTGTTGCGCTTATGTCAGGAAATGCGTCAGCTGTTGTCAATGGGGGGCTTTGAGCTTACAAAATGGCAATCCAATTCCAATAAAATTCAACTATCTCTGGATCCAGAATCCGTTTATGGTGAAGCTAAACTGAACACTAGCACAGAGACGTCGGTCTTAGGCCTGAGATGATACACTCAAACGGATGAGCTCACTTTAGAGGTCCAATCATTGCCAGCGATCAAAGTCTCTAGCTGGACTAAGCGTTTAGTTATAAGCGACACGGCACGGCTTTATGATCCGGATAGTTTAGCATCGCCATTTATTGCCAAGGCCAAAATTTTTATTCAACAAGTTTGGAAAGCTCAACTTCCATGGGATGCTGTTCTCCCAGATATTTTGAAATTCGCATGGCGAGATATATTCCCTCAAATCTTAGACTTTGAATGCATTCGTATTCCACGATGGTTAGGTTTTGAACATACTTTCAGAATGTCGCTACATGGTTTTGCCGATGCATCTATTCAGGCTTATGGAGCAGCGATATATATGATTATAGAGAGCGACGGGAAGATCGTATCCAATTTAGTTTTAGCAAAATCGATATTCGCACAACTAAAAAAAGAAACTATTCCGCGTCTTGAGCTACGTACCGCCTCGCTGCTTGGTGAGCTAATGCAGCGCGTTCTTGCTGACTGTGAAACTGAACATAAAATAAAAATAGTTTCGTCTACCTGCTGGTCAGACTCGATGGTAGTCCTGTGCTGGCTAAGGCGTGAAATTGGATCTCTTAAGCAGTTTGTAGCAAATCGCGTGCAAAGAATTAAAGAAAACAATATTTACTTGTGAATGGCGGTACGTTCCGACTGCTCATAATCCAGCTGACCTCATCTCTAGAGGCGTTGCTATCAAAGAATTAATTTTATGTGAGTTATGGTGGAATGGTCCCGCAGAATTAATACCAGCAGAATTAAATGTAGAGATGCACAGTGAGTGCCGCCGAATATTAAAAGACAAAGACCAGACTGATGCATTACAAACGGTTATAGCGGCCGGAATTTGTCTCTTTCCTGGACAGAAGTCTTGCCAAATTCAATTAGTGGCGGCTCTCAATGTAATAGCAATTAATCAACAATCGCTTTTATATCGTTATTCGTCTGTCACCCGTTTAGTTCGGGTGACAGCCTGGATAATCCGTTTTGTTCGATAATGTCGAGTACCGCTTACAAAGAGAAAAAAACACCTCTAAGCGTCAAAGAGTAAGACGAATCATTAAACCATTGGATCCAGCAGGAGCAGCATGATCATTTCGAAAAAGATATACGAATTTTGAAACAAAGATATAAATAATCAGTCAGAGAAAGAACCTTGACTATCGAACATAGTTGCAGTGCTATCGTCATTTACTAAAGATGGCATTCTACGCATGGACGGGCGATTACAAAATGCAGATTTATTGGCAGATCAGTGCAATCCAATTATACTGCCGAAGAATGGGCGCTTAGCTTGGTTGTTGGCTAAAAAGACACACTTCCCGCCCGCGCTTTTCTTCACGCTGGTGTGGACTACGCAGGCCCTATACATGTGAGGCCAGATCGCAGAAGAGGGAATGTCATCATTAAAGGATACATAGCTGTATTTGTGTGCATGGTATGGACAGCAATCCATTTAGAATTTGTGTCGGACCTGACCACCAATGCCTTTCTTATGGCATTTATTCGATTTACTTCGCGCTATGGACATTGTTCGCATGATTGGAGTTATAACGGAACAATGACATTTCATTACTCCAGCAGCACCTCATCGAGGAGGTCTATGGGAGGCCGCTGTTAAGCATCATCTGCGCCGCGTAATGGGCAATCGTTTGTTGACTGTCGAAGTAATCCAGAAATTGCTAGCGGAAATCGGAGCGATTCTGAATTCGCGCCCTTATGAGCACAGACTTCTGATCCACACGATATAAACCCTCTAACACCTGGCCATCTTCTGATTGGTTAAGCTCTTGGGCCAGCTCTCGGCGAACAAGTGCCAATGGATAAACCAGATCTAATCGATCAATGGATAAATAGACTAAGCTGTTGGAAAGCGCGTCAGAAAACGACGCAAAGATTTTGGAAGCTCTGGAGTGAAAGTTATCTCCACGAACTCCAGCAGAGACCAAAGTGGCGAGGGGCCCAGCAGAACTTTAAGAGAGGGGGACCTAGTCGTTCCACCAAACCTATGGAAAATGGCTCGTGTTACTCAGTTACACACAGGGTCCAAAAACTTGGTGCGTAATGACACGCTTTGGACGGGCAACAACCTTATGTCTCGGCCTATAGCTGTGCGTCCTACCTGTAGAACCTGTTGAGCCTCGAGAGCCATCGAGTCTCAAGCCCGGAGGATTTTCTACCGAATAAGCAACACTCGCAAGGCGAATAATTATTTGACTAAAAGAAGAATAAATAAAGTAAAAGAAAGAATAAATAATATAATAGGCACGAAAAAAGACGTTACGCATTTTTTTATTTGAATTTCAGTTCAAAAAATACATGTTCCTATTTCAATTTCAATTGATTTATTAATAAAATAAAAAACAAGTGCCAAAGCCAATGCTAAAACAACATTTTTCAGAGGTTACATTTAATTTTATCGCAACTGCTCAACGCGGCGGAGAATGTTAACACAGCAGAAGATATATATATGTCAACCAAAACGCACATAAGCATTTAAGCTCATGTCTCAATCGCTGACATAGTTAGTTGTAAAATAACTGGTACTACATTATTGAAATACATTGTAAACATTTTTATTAAGCATTTATGAACATGATTATTTTTAATAAGCATTTTATATTTCGCTATTATTTAATTGCAGTTTATGCATTTTCTGCACTTTTTTTGTTATGTATGTAACAGTTTTTGTTGTTATGGAATGTAGTATAAGCATATTTTACTTATAAAAGATTGATGAAAATTAAAATACAGTACAGAACAAAATTGAGTCTTTCATTTACCAGTCGTTGAGTTTTTTATTAATTGGTCTTAGTGATTCGACTAAGGTAATAAAAAATTAAATTCATTTTAATTGATCTTAGTGATTCGACAAAGGTCCTAACAACTTCAATTCATTTAACGGTCTCAGTGATTCGACTAAGGTCCAACAAAGACTATTTGATTCAGTACAACAGTAGTGTTATTTGACAATACTTTCTTAAGTACTGTGTTTTTATAAATTTCGTTTGGTTTATGTTACTATAAAATTAAAATTATTTAATAAAAAATTTATGTTTCGATTAAAAATAAAGTTAGTAGATTATCTTCATAAAATTATGCCTCCGTGTATGGTATTTATTTTCACAAAACAAAGTGCCATTCAGTTCGTTGCATCGGTTAAAAGAAAAAGTTTGACAGAGTGCACGAGGTAAAAAACTTAATTTTTGCAAACATTGATAATGGCATTTGATTAAGCGATTTGTCTGGTTATTTTTTACACAAATTAAATAGTTTAAAAAATATATGTGAAAGATGCTATAAAAAGTTACAATAAAAATGGTTTTTGACTTGAGCTCACTCGGTCTAAGAGATATTGAACTCAAAATTTCACATTTCTTATCCTCTAAATATGCTTCTTCATATTCTTCCTCTTGTGAACGAATAAGCAATAAAATTAGAAAAAAACTTATCTAATATGCAATAGTATTGAATTTAAAACTACATTTTTGAAAGCGCATTTTTTCGAAAACGAAGCAAAACACACTCAAAATTAAATCAGTGTATTGCAAATTAGTGATACTAAAAATATAAAAAAAATTAAGAGTTAAAATTTGCGTCTTCGGAGATGCAGGGTCCTATAGTTGACACATTTTTTGTAAAAGCTTAATATCTGCAAACCTGTAATTGTTTTGTGCAATTTTTACGTAATTTAATTAAAAAGTATTTAAATAAGAACTGAGAAAAGAATAATCAGTTTTGAAAAACTGTAACTTCTAAAGACGGTGGTTGAAATCGAAAAAATTTAAAATTTTTTACAAAATCTTAAGTAATTTTTTCAAACCTTATGCTTAGTTTAGTAAAATTAATTTTTATCGTTTCTGAAATAACTGTCAATTCTCTTTGAAACTGTTTTTAAATGAATCCAATACCTATCTTAGAAGTAAAGATATAAGGTCAATCGTATACGCCTAAAACAGGTTTTTTGGGGCGACCCCGAAGCGTTTCGCGTGGCACCACGGGCTAACGGTAAAAGAAAAATATTTAACAAAAGTTTTTTGTTGTGTTCAATAACGGGGCATTCACATATATTTTTGTCAATTTTTTTCTAGATGGTTGGGCGACTTTTTTTTTGCCAGCAGTTAAAAGATTTGGTCGAAATCTGATGGCATGAGCCAACATGTAGAATAGTCCAAGTTGAAAAAAATAGGGATCAGCAATCATAAAAAATCCGGAAAACTAGAAAAAAATTCATAACAAATCAAAACGAGAAAGAACGTGGGGTATGTACCCCACGAGGCCAGGTGAAGGTTAAATAAAAAAATTTACGTTAGTTGAAAAAGAGGGAAGGGGTAAAACAATTTTTGCGCAAAACTAAGAATTTTTGCAAATGAATAAAATAAGTGACAGTGGGGAGTTTTGAAGCATGGGGAGTTGCGAAGCACGGCCATAGTTGTCTCTTACCAGTGGTTTTGATAGTTCTTACCTACTGTACACATTTGTTCATCTAATATCTCAGTTTTGTGCTAGCAGTCGTCCCGATAGCATACTTTTTTCGTATCTCTCCACACAGTTTGTTCAACATTTTGTTCGAAAGTTTTTTGAGCATTCGTGTTTGTGGCATTTTCATCAAGTGAATCGAAAAGGTGAGTATACACAAAATAATCAGCAATAATTACGCTTTCCACCTTCAAAAGGACTTATGCAAAAACATTCGATGTGTTACTGACGCGGTGGCAATTTTAAAATAGTAGCGAATGATGAAAAAATGAGTCACATCAAGTGGGGAGATGTGAAGCGCGCCAAATATGACAGATGTCAACTTGAAATTGTATTTCATATGTGTATTACACATTATATGTAAGAAATTCAAATGTTTATTGTAATTGTAAGGATTTTTTCAATAATATTATTATTTTTCTGTGTTTTCCCTTACTCGAGGAGTTGACAAATATTAAAAAATAAGGTAATTAGGAAATCTATTAGAAAACTTTGAATACTTTAAGAAAACAATGAGAAAACTATGCGAAAACTATAAGAATACTATAGAAAAATATAAACATTTTAATTTTTTTTCATTTTCTTCCATTTATTTACTCTTATACATAATAATCATAATAATTTGTCATTTCTCCGATCCCACCAAAAAAATTTTTTTTGCGATTTTAGTCATGCTTCGCTCAGTCAACTTAAACAAGCATTAACATCAGATCCAGTTTTGAAACATACCAACTTCAGCAAGCGTTTTTGAATCCAGCTTGATGCGTCAGACATTGGCGTAGGAGCAGTTCTTTTTAAAGTCGACGACAACAAACATGAAAATCCCATAGCGTTTTTCTCACAAAAATTGGACGGTCACCAACGCAATTACAGCGTCACGGAAAAGGAGTTCTTGGCAGCAGTGCTGGCAGTTAAAAGATTCCGCCCATACGTCGAGATGATGACGTTCACCGTCATCACAGACCACTCCAGTTAAAAGTGACTTATGTCACTTAAAGACTTAAGCGGTAGGCTAGCCAGGTGGTCTCTTCAACTGCAAGCGTTCGACTTCCAGATTGAACACCGGAAAGGCGCAGACAACATCGTAGCTGACACCGTCTCCCGCGCTGTAGAAGAAGCTGAAATTAATGGCGACGAGCTTCTGGATATTGAAACATTACACTTTTCATCACCGAAGTACGTGGAGCTGACTGAAAACATCCAAAAGAATGAAGAAAGATTTGCTGTAGACTTAAGAATCGACAACGGTATGGTCTTCAAAAGAACAGTATTTGATCGCAAGGATACTAAAGTGGATGAGAGCAAGTGGAAATTGTGGGTACCGGAAGCGCTTACGTCGACGCTAATTTCTAAAGCACATGAGCCACCTGTGCAGGCACACGGAGGAATTGCGAAAACCCTACACCGACTGCGACAATTTTATTTTTGGCCAGGGATGACCTGACAGGTACGCAACTACATAAACGGTCAAGAAGTGATTACTGAACGGCCGTTTCAGAAACTGTATATCGACTTTTTAGGAAAATATCCGCTGCCGAAAAAGGCTTGCTGTTACATTTTTATCGTGGTCGACCATTTCTCAATTTGTGATGTTGAAAGCTATGCGTGAAGCAACCGCTGAAAAAGTTGTGGTATTTAAAAAACTCGAAGTCTTTTATAAATTTGGAGTGCTCGAGATCATACACAGCGACAATGGAGTTCAATTTACATTAAAAGAGTTTCAAAATATGGTACAATTGTTTAAAATAAATCATCTAAAGACGGCAATGTATTCAACACAGGCAAACATGGTAGAACGATTAAATCAGTCAGTGCTTGCGACGGTACGTATCTCGAAAATGATCATTGCGAATGGGATATGTATTTACCCGAAATAGAATGCGTATTTCGAAGTTCCGTGCACGATGCAACAGGTGTAACGCCATTCTGCGCGCTATTTGGGCATAATATGTTCCTCAGCGGAACCGACTACAAACTAGCACTCCAACTCGGATCACTAAGCGAACCAGAGATAATGCTCCTGAATCGAAGCGGCAAACTAACAGTATTACACGAAAAACTACAAAAATATCTTCACACAGCGTACGAGCGAAGCACGCGGCGATATAATCATAGAAAACGAGAAGTCCACTTTTTTCCACGGCAGGAGGTATATAAGAGGAATTTTATACAAACAATTTCAAACGCAAAATTTTATCGGAAGTTTATTAAATGTCGGATAAGCGAAGACGTTGGCAACAACACGTATAAACTTGAAACTCTCGATGGCAAGCTCCTAGGAACCTTTCATGTGAAGGACATTTTTTTTTGATTCGCCCGGAGGTATGAAATCTTCCAAAGATACGTATACTCGTCCTATACGCATGAACGATTTACATTCTAGATCCTGCCCGGATCAGCCGGGACAGACAGAATGCACCTAGGTACTAAAATATACCCCCTATTGGCGGCAATTAGGATTTTCCACTAAGTACATTAATTGGCTTTTCAGCGAAATTTAAAAATTGAATATACATAAAACGCATATTGAAGTATATTTGATTCTATATAAATAAGCAACATCATTTAATAATTGAATATACATAAAACGCATATTGAAGTATATTTTATTCTATATAAATAAGCAGATTCACAATTAAATAATAGTGACTATTAATTTAAGGTACTCGAAATAACAATCCTGATTTCAAAAACAATCTAAAACACAATACATTTTATTTAACTGGTTTGCGGCCATTGTCCAACCCAAGGACCTAAGTGGAAATGAGATAAATCTCATATCCACCAAATCAAAATCCCAATTAGTTTTACATGCATTTGGGCCAACGCAGGCATAAACTTGTGTGGAAAAGAGATACACCAATCCAGGTGATAGTGTGAGTTCAGTCTAATTTCAAATCAGGAAGCCACGTGAGCACATGAATTACAATTCGATTTAAAATTAAAATATTGAATAATTAAAAAGCAAGTTTTGAAAAACGATGGTGCTTACGATGGTGCTTTGATGGTGCTTATTTTATAAAACATAATATTGAGACAAAAAGGAGAAACAGGACAATCTCAATTACCGATATTACATTGTTATAAAACTGCGGTAGGTAGAATAGGATGAAGTTCCATTGATTTAAATATTTAAATGTAATATAATTTTTCGTTTTAAGACGTCTACCGAATTAGAAAAATTAATCATGTTGTAGTTATTATTGAAATCACTGCACATACATCGTAAAGGTTCATAAAGAGCGTAATTAGAATTGCACTGACTCAACTTGAAAAACAGAAAATGTCTAGTTCCCCTCGGCATTTTAAAATTTAGAGCTGAGATGAGATATTCCGAATTAATAGCGCCACGAAGTAATTTATACAGAAACCTGACATTAAGCATCATTCTTCTGCTTCTTAGGGAAGGTAGTGAAATAATCTTAGAGCGTATTTCATACGATAGAAGCATAATATTGGGATTCCAACGATTATGACGTAAAGCAAAAAGTAAAAACTGTTTTTGAACGGATTCTATAGCGTCGATGTAGACATTATATTGTGGGTTCCATATAACTGATGCATATTCAAGAATTGGTCTTACGAGAGAGGTATATAATAATTTAGTAGTAAAGGGATCACTGAATTCTTTAGCCCATTTTTTAATGATGGGCTCCTCTTGCCTTATTTATCACCATATTAAAGTGGAGATTGAAGCGAAGTTTTGAATCCATAATAACACCAAAATCGAGAAAACTGGAAACTATTTCTAAGTTAGTGTTATTTATAGTGTAATTTATGTTATTAGCAGATCTACACGAGAATGTCATTTGCTTACATTTTTTAAGTTAAGATTTAATATATTTAAGCTACACCAGTCTACAAGTCTATTTAGATCAGATTGTAAAAGATGTCGTTCTTCGGGTGATTTGTAAGAAAGAAAAAGTTTCACGTCGTCAGCGTACATTAAGACGTTACAGTTTTTTATTACCGAAGGAAAATCATTAATGAATAGTAAAAACAAAACCAGTCCAAGATGACTGCCCTGATGAACTCCAGAAGTGACCGAAATACTTTTTGAAAGAGAATTCTTACATAAAACTTTTTGAGTACGTATAGATAAATACGAATTTATCCAATTTAATAATGTGAGAGGAAACCCAATAAGGTGGAGTTTTTTCAAAATAAGATTATGATTAACTCCGTCGAAGGACTTGCTAAAGTCAGTATAAATAACAACAGTTTGCAGTCCCAAAGTAAAACCATTTACAACACGCGTAGTAAACTCTAAGAGGTTTGTTGTAGTGGACCTACCCTTCAGAAAACCATGTTGAGAGACAGACATGGTGGAAGACACGGAGTGGGTTAATTGATCAGTTATGATTTTCTCAAATAACTTAGGGATTGCACTTAATTTTGCAATACCTCGATAGTTAGAAACATCTATCTTGGAGCCAGATTTATGAAGGGGTATAATATAAGAATCCTTCCATATAATAGGAAAATTACTACGCAAGGAAATATTAAAAAGGTTTGTAGCACATTGCAATACAGCTCGGAATTTCATCAGGGCCGGTCGTAAAAGGGAATTTTACTTGTCGAAGATTACACATAACAATATTTGGGTAAATTTCAGGAGTTTCAAAAGAGTTAACTGGCGGGAGAAATGGATACACCGTGCTAGTATGAAATTTTATATATATAAATGATTCTTCCTGGTAGAATTTCATAAGGGGTGGAAAGCTGGAGGCTTTACGTTTTTAGTTTAGTCTTTATTATTTTATTATTATTATTATTATTTCGAAAACTGGCATAACAAAGTTTACAACCTTAATAACAGTACCGATAGCGTATAAGCATAAACACCTGTTATAAATAGAGCTTAAATATACTAAAAAATATTTAAAAAATATACTAAGAATAAATAAATAAATGAGTAATAATGAAGGGAACAAATTCCAAAACTATATGTGTTATAATACAAAAAACTTAAAACATAATAACTGATAACAAACAAGTTAGGTACATTCATAAAGGTATAACGTTAAACAATGAAAAGCGAGCTTTAAATAAATAACATATTTTAACAATTCAATTATTTAATGTATTCAACTATTATCTACAGCGAAGAAAAGTGTTAAGGTAATTTGTTTTTGAATTGCACAGCGTTATTGCATGATCTTAAACTATTGGGAAGCGCGTTCCAAAGACGTACAGAATGAATGAAAAACTGCCTTTCAGACGTCAAACAAGAAAAATGTAAACAATTAATTTTATTTGTTCGGCTGGATCGAGAAACATTTAATCTCAAAAACACATGCGTAGGGTACTGCATTGCAAATTATCTTATGCAATAATAAAAGCATACGATAGTTCAACAATTCAACAAATTTCTTGAGTCGTGGAAGACTCCGTCTCTTCCACCATTTCTGTCTTTCTACATGGTTTTCTGAAGGGTAGGTGCACTACAACAAACCTCTTAGAGTTTACTACGCGTGTTATAAATGGTTTTACTTTGGGACTGCAGACTTATGTTACTTATACGGACTTAAGCAAAGCCTTCGACAGTGTTTATCATAATCTTCTTTTGAAAAAACTCCAAATTATTGGGTTTCCTGTCACATTATTAAATTGGATAAATTCGTATTTATCTAGACGTACTCAAAAGGTTTTATATAAGAATTCTCTTTCAAAAAGTATTTCGGTCACTTCTGGCGTTCCTCAGGTAACGTCTTAATGTACGCTGACGACCTGAAACTTTTACAAAACGACATCTTTTACAATCTGATCTAAATAGACTTGTGGACTGGTGTAGCTTTAATATATTAAATCTTAACTTAAAAAATGTAAGCAAATGATATTCTCGCGTAGATCTGCTAATAACATAAATAACACTAACTTAGAAATATTTTCCAGTTTTCTCGATCTTGGTGTTATTATGGATTCAAACCTTCGCTTTAATCTCCACGTCAATATGGTGATAAATAAGGCAAGAGGAGTCCTTGGTTTCATTAAAAGATGGGCTAAAGAATTCAGTGATCCCTTTACTACTAAATTATTATATACCTCTCTCGTAAGACCAATTCTTGAATATGCATCAGTTATATGGAACCCACAATATAATGTCTACATCGACGCCATAGAATCCGTTCAAAAACAGTTTTTACTTTTTGATTTACGTCATAGTCGCTGGAACCCCAATATTATGCTTCTATCGTATGAAATACGCCTTAAGATTATTTTACTACCTTCCCTAAGTAGCAGAAGAATGATGCTTAATGTCATGTTTCTGTATAAATTACTTCGTGGCGAGATTAATTCGAAATATCTCATCTCAGCTCTAATTTTTAACATCCCAAGGAGAGGAACTAGACATTTTCTGTTTTTCAAGTTGAGTCAGTGCAATTCTAATTACGCTCTTCATGAACCTTTACGATGTATGTGCAGTGATTTTAATGATAACTTCAACATGATTAATTTTTCAGATTCGGTAGACGTCTTAAAACGGAAAATTATATTACATTTAAATAATTAAATCAATTTAACTTCATCCTATTATACGTAATGCAGTTTTATAACAATGTAATATCGGTAATTGAGATTGTTCTGTTTCTCCTTTTTGTCTCGATATTATGTTTTTTAAAGTAAGCACCACCAAATATGAATCGTTTTTTAAAACTTACTTTTTAATTATTCATTATTTTAAATCAAATTGTGATTTACGTGCTCACGTGGCTTCCTGATTTGAAATTAGACTGAACTCACACTATCGCCTGAATTGGTGTGCCAGAGTATATTTTTTTCCCCCACACAAGTTTATGCCTGCGTTGGCCCAAATGCATAACCAACTAATTGGGATTTTTAATTTGGCGGATATGAGATTTATCTCATTTCCACGTAGGTCCTTGGGTTGGACAATGGCCGCAAAAAAGTTAAAATGTATAGTGTTTTGGATTGTTTTTGAACTCAGGATTGTTTTTCGAGTGCCTTAAATTGATAAACACTATAATTTAATTCGATGTTGCTTATTTATATAGAATTAAATATACTTAAATACGCGTTTGTTATATATTAAATTTTTAAATTCCGCTAAAAGCCAACTAATACGCTTAGTGGAAAATCCTACTTGCCAATAGGGGGTATGTTTAGTACGTAGGTGCATTCTGTCTGTCCCGGCTGATCCGGGCAGGATCTAGAGTGTAAATCGTGCATGCGTATAGTTCGGGTATACGTATCTTTGGAAGATTCATACCTCCGGGCGAATCAAAAAAAAAAAAAAAATTAAAAATTCAATAGCAAACTTTATCATAAAAAAAATTATATCATAAACATTATCAAAAGATTTATTTATTTTACGAGATATTTATTATTAAATTTGAATTAAAAAATTTTTAAAATTTAGTTGCTCATACTTTCTTCATTGTAACTTTATGCAAAATATTTTATAAACAACTTAATGTCAATTTGATTTTCTTCCCAACAAGTTATAAACTTTTGAAATCGAATAAGAGATGCATTAAATATGGAGTAAAATGTAATGACACATCTTTTCATGATTTTCCTCTCAAGCCCCAAAGGGGGGAGGGGTGACCCTCATCTTCGCATTTTCTTACTCTCTTTTTTAAGGAGAATCACTACCCGGGGGAACTAATACTATCTCTGGGGCACCTTGTATATAATTCATTCAGCTTTAAGTATACAACTACATGTGTCCCTATTAATTTGGCCACCCACTGTATTTAAAACACGCTACAGCAAAAATAAAAGCGCTGATATTGACATCGCAATGATATAAATTCTATCCATGTTACTAAATTAGTTTTTACACAAACACTCGCGATATGTATATAGTGGTCCGCCTCGTCATCAGCGCTAACGACGAGACGGACGGAAGTTACAAAAACTGCTGACGTCGCACAGAACGGCAATATACGTTGACATTCTTCCTGCCTGTATGCTGGGTAGCTAAGCTCGAAGATGCCATTTTTCATAAAAAACTCAAATTCTATTTGTGCTGCCTTTAATTTCTCGGGAGCTAGGCGTCGTAGTGGGGGATGTGCAGAGGGCCCGCTCTTCACAATATAAACGTGTTTCATTACAGTAATATCCTTTAACTGTGACAGGATATCGGCCAAGCAGCCATTCTTCATGTCCACCAGTAGAGAAAATTCTCGTTCGAAATCCGCTCCAATGAGTGTTTGAACATTGAACAGTTTGAAACTGTGTGGGCCATTGAAACGATCCTTACCACTGGATGGAATTACCGACACGTCGCACAGTGTTTCGTTTCATACAAGTGGGCGTGGCAGCTCCCATACAGCTTATATATAACAATATAATATTACTAAAAACTGTCCATAATTTAAGCGCAATCGGATAAATGGTCGTGGCAGTGCCCATACAACTTAAACACATTTTGCGCTATATCTTTGAAATGTAAAATGATACAATAACTGTAAATGGTCGTGGCAGTGCCCATACAACTTAAACACATTTTGCGCTATATCTTTGAAATGTAAAATGATACAATAACGAAATCGAAGGTAGACGTCAAATATATGATTACTAAAACATGGCCGAAATTTAAGCGTAGTCAGACAAGTGGGCATGGCAGCTCCCATACAACTTAAACACATTTTGCGCTATATCTTAGAAATGAAAAATGATACAATAACGAAATCAAAGGTAGACGACAAATATATGATAAATAAATACTCGATTTTATTCTTATAAGTGTGAGCGTATCTGGTGTGCTATCAAGCCTATTTTTATTGTTAAAGGGGGTGTCTATAGATAGCCAATAATTGAAAAAAACCATTATTCCTCTTAATGACTCAGTTAACAATTCATAATGTTATGGTAAAGACAAAATTCATTAGTATACTTCACAAGAATTATGGGTAATTGCTTAACAGACGCTTGTCATGCAGGACAAATCATTTTTCATGAAATTTCCATGGAGGTTACAATTTAGTACCGCACGAAAAAGATAAAAATAAACATGATGTAAACTCACAAGGAGTTTATTCTTTTTTTATTATGAAAATATAGTTCATAACCTTATGAATATAAAAATTTGAAGGCATAGACAAAGCTAGATTTTCCAAAATGTTTAAAATAAAATCTTGCTTTAAAAAAATTACACTTTTTATATATAAAGAGAAAACATATTAATAATGGATTTAAATATTTTTTGTGTACAAAGAAACTAATTTACACACTGTAGATTTTACAACAAGTGTTCTTCAGTTTCTGTGCAGCTTTTCGTTCGGGAGTAATGTCATTTTTAATAAAGTGGGGAATTCGTGATGTTTTGAAGCACAGCAAAATAAAAATAAATACGATGTTAAGTCATGAGAAACCTATTTGAAAAAAGATATCATAATCTTTAGAATATAAAAATTAGAAGACACAGACAAAGCTGAATTTTCCAAAATATTAAAAAATAAAAAAAAATTTTGCATAAAAAAATACATATCTTTATATATAAAAAAAAGCCGTCCCAGCATGTCTTTTTTCCTGGTTTTTTCCTATGTCGAAATTGGTATTGTTTTCAGAATTCTGTATTTCGGCTTTTAGTAAAAGTAATTGATTTAACCATTCAGCTTTGAGTATAATTTTGCTCTATCTTCTTCTTCTTCTGTTTTTCATCTTTAATCACATAAATTTTGATAATTACAAAAGTAAAAAATAAATGATTTTATATTAAAATTATTCTTATGATTTCATTTGTTAGAGGCGTGTAATCAATTAAACGATCATGGCTTACCAAACACTAGACTGTCATTTTATCTGGAATCGGTGGTGTTCTTAGTGTAAATTGTCATTATTTTTTACTCTGGCTTAAGGATGAAAGGTAGATGTCATTTACACGGATTTTTCGAATACGTTTGACAAAGTTTCTCATGTTCTCTTAATAAGAAGCTAGGAAAATTAGGTTTTGATTCAAATTTTTTAAGATGGATTGAATCGTATCTGTCATATAGACAGTGTGTAGTTGCCTTTGATGTTAAATTCTATACTTATTTAACATCGTCAGGTGTTCCGCAAGGAAGTATCTTAGGGCCGTTGTGGACGTTGGGGACGGATAGATGGACAGATGGATAGACAGACAGACGGACAGACGGATAGACGGCCAGATGGACAGTGGGGTTGTAGCAATTTCTATGTTTATTACAAAAAAAGCATAATGGATCATGTTTTGCTTTAAGCTGCTACAAAAATTTTAAGTTAAAGGTGATAAGCCTTCAGCTTCATAGTAAGCATAATAAGCCAGCCCAAAAACCACAAGTTCAATATTAGGGAACAGTGTAGATGTTTAGCATTTTAGAGTTGGTTAACTAATGGAAAGACAAATTATGAAAACGGCGAAGGCGGCGGCGGTGCGGGCTACTGATAAATTAAGCTAGCATTCGAAAGCGTCACCGAAACCTTGAACTTGATAATACAAACTATATTCTTGACCATACTCAACTATTTTGACGTAAATAAATACAAAACGAAATGATGAGAGTATTTCATTATTATGATTTGAGTAGTCAGTTGATGTGAGGAAAAATAAAACGAGATGATTTTATATATTAATCTTTATTGATAGATATATTTAAATTTTTTTAACTACATACATAAAATGTAATTGATTTAACCATTCAGCTTTGAGTATAATTTTGCCCTATCTCTTCTTCTTGTTCTTAGTGTAAATTATCATTATTTTTACTCTGGCTTAAAGTGAAGCCTTATAGAAATTTTTCTCCTCGAAAATTAATAAAATCACCGTCTTGATTTAAGACTTTTATCGTTATGTTGTTTATTTGTTGACAGATGACGGATAAGTAAATGACATTCCGAGGTTTCTCATTTATTTTATATCCTGATGAGACATCGAGAGGAAATTCGTGAATAGTATGAACTGATGTGTTGTTAATATATGATCCGGTTGTCAAGTTGCATTCAATTCGTATTGTGCTTATATTTGTAATATTTAAAGGTAAATCGGATTCAAAATTTTTTCTAGTTTTATCTGACTGACCTATATGTATATATTCCTTTTTTTATCTCTTGTAACGGATATATAGGAACCACTTTGATAAATTCCTCATACGGTAACTCATTTATTATCAACTTTCTTTTACTGAATTGAATGCTAGCAGCTGGCCTATACAGTTTGGTTTTGAAAAATCTATGTCCACGGAGGATACAATTTCAATTTTAAGAGTGTTGTTGTTTGATTTAATTTCCATGAAAATTGAATCATCTATGTCTCTTACAGCTGATTTTAAGAAAAACTAAATATCCTCAAATTCATATGAACCAACTGGTATTGTAATAGTATGCGGCCCGATATGGAAAAAATCACACAATTAGTGTGATCCCCTTAAGTGAGAAACCTTTGCAATTGAATTGAATTTACATAGATTTTAAATATAATTGAATTAAATGTAATTTCTGACACGTAGAGTTACGTGTAGACCAACACATTCAGAGAAAAACATCGCTCACTAAAGTAACGCTACCATTACAGTTCACAACAGTTGCCTGCGCTGAATGCGGATAATGAGAAACACTATAACAGATGAAAAGCGTAAATAAAGCTTTATGCTGCTTGTGTGTCTAACAATTTAATGAAGCAATGATTTTTATGTTTGGTTTTTTGGCTACTTTATAAATTTATATTTTAATATCTTTCAAGGGTTTTTTAAAAAAAAAAAGAGAATGCATTATTTTAAGTTAAGCATGTAGCTTTATATTAGTGAAAGATCTCTTAAAATCGGTTCAGTAATTTTTAGGTTTAGCGTCGTCGCAGATATGTGAGAACACTTTTATGTAATGGTATAGATTCATTTACCATGATGATCAAATCGCCTGCACTGTTTCACAAATGTAGTTTTTCTTTTTTGTAAATGTTTAGTAAATGTTTCGTTAACTTTTTTGTTTTAGTAAAAATGGAAGGCATTGGCTAAAGATAATGAAAAAATGGTTGTGGAAAGGAAAGAAAAATGTTTTAAATTTGTTTTTAATTACTAAGTTGCATAATTACTTACTACCTACTTACTTAATTACCCAATTGAAATACAATGGACAAATGTATGACGTCCGACAAGTAAGGTCCGAACAAATAAAATTGTTAACTATGACTTTAAAAATACGATATTTGAGATGATGTTGATAATTTACAATTTTTTCTTTCTTTAGACTTTCGAGGTGCGATCAACCATTTCGCAGAAATAGTCAAAGTTAGAGTATAAGTCTCACAAGAACTTCTATTTTTAGTAACGTCCGAATGCACGAAAAAAATTACAAATTTTAGGTAAACTGCGGTAAGATTCAGGATGTTATAATTATCATAAATTATACTCATGAAGAGCTATTTAACCATATACTTCTTAACTAAAAAACTGTCAATAAAATGTGCGAAATTTATGTCCGAATGCTAGGATTTACCCAAATGTATTTGAATTATAAGAATTATTTTAATGTTAATAATAAATTTAATACAAACAAAATGTAAAAGAAACATGTACGGAAACTGAATGTGAATGTGAATTGTTCTGAATGTGAATTTATGACATTTTAAACACAAATCAGGTGCGAATAAAGCTTAAAGTGAATAAACCCCAAAAACAGGGTAAATAATTAAAATTGTTGTTGAGGGATCCGGTCTTATTTTCCTATTCTTCTTGTTTGGACGTCCTCTTGATAGATTTTGTATTGTCACAATAATTAGAGTTTGTCAGAGAATATATCGTAGCTTTTTACTTCAATAGCGATTGCATTATTTTCTGTGTAATACATCTGCAAAAAAGTAAAAGTTTTTTAAATCATATCTTTAAAAAAAACAAATGAATAAGAATATAAATGCATGTGCTTATATGTATTGGGTTGTTTGAAAAGTAATTTTGTTGTTTTAGTGAAAATTAAAGACCGAGGTGCTTCAAATAATTATTATCAAACTTTTATATTCATAAACGGTTGAATTTTTAAATCTTATCTCTCAGCGAACTCACGAATTGTTTTTCGCCGGATTGCAACAATTGACGCTTTTATTATGTCTTCGTTAGTTTCAACCGGCCAAAGCTGCACAAAACGTGGTGCATCTTCAAAATAAAAATTGCCGGATCTCCTTGTAGTAAAAATCGTTTTAATTACACTGTGACACAAAAAAGACATTTTGGAAAAATAACCAGGTTCTACGGTATAGGTTCGATACTATGACCAGAGGTGAGTAAGACCCTAACTGGATTTCTCGAGTTTGGCAACCGATTTCTTTTTATGTCTCCCAAAATATTGTGGTCCTTAGTGATTTTGCCAAAAAACGATACCATCAGTTTTTGTTTAACAGCTAAGTAGAGTAGGAGATATCAGTTTTTTGTATTTGGCAAAGTTGTAGTCTAATGAAAAATAACAAAACAAACTCGTAAAATAATATTTTTTCAATATTTTTGTTTAAAAAATGGCAAATAATTCTAAATTTTTAAAAATCTCAAAAATATAATTTTTAAATAAAAAATACTGATAATACTAAAAATCCTAAAATAAGCCAATTTTTAGACCAATATCTTCGGAAAAATTGTAGCCGAAAGGATAATGAATAACTCTTATTAACATACTTATGAGATCTGAACGCGTCAACATTACTTAAAAAGCTCAAAGAGATAATGTTTTTTATTTTAAATATACATAAATGATAACTTAATTTTTGGGATCATTCACCTTAACCAGCAAGGTCTTACATATATTCACTGCTCGCAAAATCATCATCAGAGTCTTGAAAGACTTTGTAGTTACAGTTAATCAGCAGTCAAAACACAATCACAACTAACTAGACTTTAGTTATTTACAAAAATGTGTTACAATTAAGAAAATAGTTAAAAGGAAAAATAATTATTTAAACCCGTCCGACTACTCTCGCTATATAATCAATACTATACTTTAAGGCCACACCATATTTAACACCACAAAATACAGTGGGTGGCCAAATTAATAGAGACACCTATAGTTCTGGTGCCCCAGAAATAGCATTAATTCCCTCGGGTAGTGATTCCCCTTGATTAGGCGAGTAAGAAAATGCAAGGATGAGGGTCACCTCTCCTCCCTTTGGGAGCAGGACAGGAAAAACTTAAAATTAGGTGTCGTTACATTTTACTCCATATTTAATGTATCTCTGAACCGATTTCCAAAGTCAATAGCATCTTGAAAAAGAGACAACATGACCTTCAACCCAATGATACAAAAGCCGTTTTCTAATCTTACCACACTATAACCTTACTGTCTTATGTGCGGTTATTGGAAATGGAAAAGTTTTTATGTTTGCATTGAGTACTCAAGTACTATGGTAAGATCAAAACCAAGTCATTTAAGTGCAGTGTTTTTTTTTTGCCTTATTTTCGTCATTTTATCTTACATTTTTTTAATATGATTTGTGGTAAACCTGGCTGCTCTGTAAGGGGTGAAACTGAGCGGTTTTTATCATGCTGGTTATGTGATAATGCTGTTCATACCAAATGTGCAGGCGTGACAGGTCAAGTTGCGGATTGTATTGAGGAAGGTAAAGGGTTGCGTTGGTCTTGCGAGAAATGTAGATTGGCTGACATCAACTTCTACAAGCTTTTCAAGCAGACAAAGCAAGGCTTCTCTGAAATAAGTAAGGAACTTTCTTCGCTTTCTGCAAAATTTTATAAATACCAGTCTCTTTTCGACGATTTTAAATATATTGAAGAGTCAATTCCTTCACCCAAAAGGAAAAAAAAAACACATGTCTTTACGTAGTAAGCAAAAAACGGATTTAACTCCAACTCTACATTCTTCTGTACATGACATTGTTGATGACATGGACATTTGTGGTTCAACAGCTCCTCCACCTATTTTAACTTCTACTTCGAATACAGCAAACATATCGATTTCTGCTCCTTTGCCAGTGCTGGCACCTCCACCTCCATTGCCAGTCATGTCTTATGCCCAAACTGTTCCTCTTTTACCAACTTTGGTCGATTCCCAGGTTGTTCCTCTTACTTCTCAGGTTTCTGTTCCACCTAAGCCAATAATTGCAATTCCCCCAACTAAATCAATCTTTGTTTCTCGCTTAGCTGCGGATACAACAGAGGTTGATTTAGATTTTTTCATTAAATCAAAGTTGAATTGTTCCTTGAATCTTTCCGTTCATAAATTCAAATATTCAAATGTAAGATCGATTTCTTCTTTTAGATTAACAGTTCCTGAAAATTTATTTAATTCTATAGTTGATGTAAACTTTTAGCCGCCAAACACAATTGTACGCGAATTTGAATTTAAAAGCAATCCAAGACCGGTAAATGTTTGACATTTGCCGCGTCCCCGAAATAGCACTGAATCTCATCCAAAAAACGATTAATAAACAGCAAGTCTAAATTAGAGCTTGTGTACCAAAATGTCAGGGGTCTTAACTCCAAACTTTCCGATATTTTCATAAACAGTTTTGATTTAGAATATAACATTATAATTTTCACAGAGACTTGGCTTTGCTCTTATATCTTAAATTCTGAAATAATGTGCAATAAATATCAAATTTTTCGTAAGGATCGTCATGATAAGATCGGTGGTGGTGTTTTGATAGCTGTTCAAAACTCGCTTGTATCTGAAGAATTGACAATTCTTGACACCAGTGACAGTGAGTTCATTTGTGTTGCAGTTAAATTAAATAATAGTATTATTTATGTTACCTGCTCATACTTTCCTCCTAAATGTGACTTAACAATGTATTTAAAACATTTACACGCCATCGAAAAAGTTCATAATTTGTTAAAAAATAAAGACGTTCTTATTGTGCTGTGTGATTTTAACCTACCTTTTGTGACTTGGAGATCCTCTGACGATTCTTCATTTCTTACTCCTGTTTTCCAATAGTGATTGGATAAATGATTTCTTAGATAAGCTATCTGATCTGTGTCTTCAACAAGTCAATGATATTTTCAATATAAACCACAGAACCCTAGACCTTGTATTTGCAGATAGATGCACTACTGTTAATCTATATTGTTCGAATCCCGCATCTCTTCCAGAAGATGTACATCATCCAACTCTTGAAATAACAGTTTTACTCTCCCACGAAAAAGAAGATAAAGAACAAATGATCTAAAGGCATTTAAAAATTTAAAAAATCGTTTATTTAAAAAATATAAAATATCTGGTTCTAGTTTAGACTTTGCTTCCTATTCTTCTTGTCGTTATAGATATCAACTATTAAATAAAAACTGCTATTCTGCTTATATAATTAACATAAAATCTCAATTTAAAGATGATCTAAAACTTTTCTATAGTTTTATTAACTCAAAACGTAAAGCCTCCAGCTTTCCACCACTTATAAAATTCAGTCAAGAAGAATCATCTTGTGACAAAGTAATTTCTAACATGTTTGCAAACTTCTTTAAATCCGATATTCCATATAATACTAGCACGGTGTATCCTTTTCTCCCGCCAGTTAACTCCAAAGTTAAGTCCAAATGTATGACCGTCCCCCACTAACTTTGGAGGGCCGATCCACCCATGCCAGTGGCGACCCAATTCGCTGATTTTTTCATGTTAAGTGCAAAAAATTGTGATTTTTTTAAATGTTTGTATTGGGAACCCCCAGGGGTTCCAGGGGGTGTGCCACTAGCATGGGTGGATCGGCCCTCCAAAGTTAGTGGGGGTCGGTCATACATTTGGACTCGATTGGGGCACTCTAAATGGGTCAAAAAGGGAATTTTCAAAATTTGACCCTACGGGACAAAAGTAAAAAGTTGGGGCATTAGAATTCGTTTTAGAGGTATAGTTTCCTCGGCAAAGTTTCTTATTTTGATCCCTAGAATACGATTTTCACTGAGCAATGGGCGATTTTTTTGCCTCCCCACAAATCGACCCGGCCTAATGTGCAGTGATTTCAATAATAACTTCAACATGATTATTTTTCTGATCGGTAGGCGTCTTAAAACGGAAAAGTATATTGCATTTAAATAATTAAATCAATTTTACTTCATCCTATTATACGCAATGCAGTTTTATAACAATGTAATATCGGTAATTGAGATTGTTCTGTTTCTCTTTTTTGTCTCAATATTATGTTTTTTAAAGTAAGCACCACCAAATATGAATCGTTTTTCAAAACTTGCTTTTTAATTATTCAATATTTTAATTTTAAATCGAATTGTGATTTATGTCCTCACGTGGCTTCCTGATTTGAAATTAGACTGAACTCACACTATCACCTTAATTGGGGTGCCAGAGTATATTTTTTTCCCCACACAAGTTTATGCCTGCGTTGGCCCAAATGCATATCCTAATTAGGATTTCGATTTGGCAAATATGAGATTTATCTCATTTCCACTTAGGTCCTTGGGTTGGACAATGGCCGCAAACCAGTTAAAATGAGTATAGTGTTTTGGATTGTTTTTGAAATCAGGATTGTTTTTCGTGTACCTTAAATTGATAATCACTATAATTTTATATGATTTTGCTTATTTATATAGAAATAAATATACTTAAATACGTGTTTGATATATATTAAATTTTTAAATTCCGCTTAAAAGCCAATTAATGTGCTTTATGGAAAATCATAATTGCCAATAGGGGTATGTTTGAGTACGTAGGTGCATTCTGTCTGTCCCGGCTGATCCGGGCAGGATCTAGAATGTAAATCGTGCATGCGTATAGGTCGTGTATACATATCTTTGGAAGATTCATACCTCCGGGCGAATCAAAAAGAAAAACAACTCTACCTTCCTCAATACAATCCGCAACTCGACCTGTCACGCCAGCACATTTGGTGTGAACAGCATTATCACATAACCAAAGTAGATAGGCTATGCCGGTTCTGGCTCACTTCCTGTAAAAATAAGCGCCATCTAGCGGTGGTTGACGAAAAACCATTGCATACTTCTGGGGGAACGCTTGTTTGACAGCGTTGACGAAAAAAAAAACATTGCATGCTTCTGGGGGAATGCTTGTTTGACAGCGTTGATGATCAACGATTTAAATTTTTCGTGGTGGCTGCGGAGGCGGAGGCAGCACCATCTAGCGTTTAGGTGAGGCGGAGACAGCGCCACCAGAAGTAATGCGTGTATGAGGTTTGTGTCTTGGCTTTCCACAACTTGAAAAAAACAACCGCCAGATCTCTGCATGAATTAACCCATTTTAATAAATTTAATATGAGTTGGCTGACTAATGTAAAAACAAAGTATGAAAGCAGCAAAATAAATTAAGCTAACGATTGAAAGCGATATCATAACCATGACCATACGCAACTATGCTGATATAAATAAAACAAAACGAGTTGATTTATATATGAATCATTATTGTTCTTTTATTGATTTGCTATAATTAAATAATTCTTATGATTTCCTTTGTTAGAGGAGTGTATTCAATTAAACGATCATGGATTACCAAACAGTAAGCTGACGTTTTGTCTGGAATCGGTTTGTTTGCTTCGGTGTAAAACTCAATTCGTACATCAATAGGTCCTGTTTTAACTGCTTCATTTTGGTGTGTTACATCAACAACAATAAGCGGCGCTGTTGCCTTATATTCAACAACATTGAGCAATGGTTGAGGTTCCCGCATATAATAATAACTTTGTTGAAATTTTGCATACATATCATATAGAAGAGCATACTGTCCCATTTCAAAGCGCGTATTTAAATCATCATAGGGATATGAATCAGAGTTTAAATGAACTTTTAAATTAGTTATATTACAATGGTCGAATGTATTTTCTTCCTCTTTGCTCCTCTCATTTTGTAGGCCAATAATAAGAAATCTAGGTCTTTCATTTTGCTGACTCAGTTTTACATTCCATAAAACCTTTGTACTTTTACTTTCTGAAATCCTAGGATTTACATGACAGTCCCAACTTCGAAAAGCCATTAAAATAGGGTTTTCATTATTCAATTCAATTATCTTGTACATTTCCAATTTCGAAAAGTCCGATAGTTGTATGTGAGGCATTTTCCATGTTATATCCAGTATTGTCAATTTTAATTGATCTGCGGCATTAGTAGGATAATATGAGCTATCATTAGACGAAGAACGTTGAAGGATAAGCTCATGCTTCGAATTTAATATTATTTTAGTGTAATCTTCGGCAAATCCCATCAACATTTTTAGTGGTATGCAGCAACTAAAGTGATTTTTTTCCAAAGTTAGACTTTCATCAGGGCACCAACCAGCGTTTTTTAATGCATCGCTTTCAGCTTTATTCAATGATACAAAATTTTTCATGGTGGATGAAGTTCCAAGATTGCGCGTACGATCAACTTCAAAACCATTAATTTCATATCGAATTTCATCAAACAAATATGACACAAAGTTATTTTTAAATTTCACACCTGTTGTTGGCTCATCTTTTCCACCTTCACGTTTTACTATGAAGCCATGAATGTAAATCATACTCTCACTTGGTAGGACAAAGAGATCCTGATTTTGAATTGGTATACGAATCTCATCGTTATTGTTGAATGATTTTAAATATGGAGAGTAGCTATGGTAATCCCTCTTTATAATACTCTCATCATATATTGGTTTTTGAAGGACATTTAATATTTCGTTCATGATTAAAGCTGAAATCCCAAGAACTTACAATTTTTTATGTTTAATGTTGACAACAGATTCTTTTTATATGTCTTCGATCGAGAGTTGATGTAGGACTAAACGGAAATACTATGACAACTAGTTATTAATAATTGTTAACGACTTGCCACATCTAACTGTAAAACTGTTTACTACAGTATCAGATCAGTATCAGATTATCATCAGAACAGCATAAGATCAGTATGAGATCAGTATCAGATCAGTATCAGATCAGTATCTGATCAGTATCTGATCAGTATCAGATCAGTATCTGATCAGTATCAGATAAGTATCAGCACCCGATCAGTATCAGCATCAATATCAGATAAGTATCAATATCACTATCAGTGTCAGTTAGTATCTTCATGTTTTGAGCAAAATTTAATTTGAATATGAATACATCTAACTGTAAAACTGTTTACTACAGTATCAGATCAGTATCAGATTATCATCAGAACAGCATAAGATCAGTATGAGATCAGTATCAGAGATCAGTATCAGATTATCATCAGAACAGCATAAGATCAGTATGAGATCAGTATCAGTATCAGATCAGTATCTGATCAGTATCTGATCAGTATCAGATCAGTATCTGATCAGTATCAGATAAGTATCAGCACCCGATCAGTATCAGCATCAATATCAGATAAGTATCAATATCACTATCAGTGTCAGTTAGTATCTTCATGTTTTGAGCAAAATTTAATTTGAATATGAATACATCTAACTGTAAAACTGTTTACTACAGTATCAGATCAGTATCAGATTATCATCAGAACAGCATAAGATCAGTATGAGATCAGTATCAGATCAGTATCAGATCAGTATCTGATCAGTATCTGATGAGTATCAGATCAGTATCAGATCAGTATCAGATAAGTATCAGCACCCGATCAGTATCAGCATCAATATCAGATAAGTATCAATATCACTATCAGTGTCAGTTAGTATCTTCATGTTTTGAGCAAAATCGGGGAAAAATATGTATAGATGCTCAGTTCATTACGACTACTCATAATGTCTTTAACAATCTCTTTAAGCGGAACCACATCAACTCTTATTGGAAAATATTTTCCACCAATTGAATTGGCAACAAAATATGTTTGCGGACTTGTAGACTTTGTAACATTTAATTCTATACCCAATGTAGATGTCCACAACAATTTATTTCATATCGGGCCGCATACTATTACAATACCAGTTGGTTCATATGAATTTGAGGATATTGGGTTTTTCTTGAAATCAGCCGTAAGAGACCTTGATGATTCAATTTTCCTGGAAATTAAATCAAACAACAACACTCTTAAAATTGAAATTGTATCCTCCGTGGACATAGATTTTTCAAAACCAAACAGTATAGGACAGGTGCTGGGATTCAGTATAAGAAAGTTGATAGTAAATCCTATAGATCCGTTACAAGAGATAGAAAAAACGGAATATATACATATAGGTCAGTCAGATAAAACTAGAAAAAAGTTTGAATCTGATTTACCTTTAAATATTACAAATATAAACACAATACGAATTGAATGCAACTTGACAACCGGATCATAACAACACATCAGTTCATACTATTCACGAATTTCCTCTCGATGTCTCACCAGGATATAAAATAAATGAAAAACCTCGAAATGTCATTTACTTACCCGTCAACTGTCAACAAATAAACAGCATAATGATAAAAGTCTTAAATCAAGACGGTGACCTTATTAATTTTCGAGGGGAAAAAATTTCTATAAGACTTCACTTTAAGCCAGAGTAAAAATAATGATCATTTACGCTATAAATTCTTCAACATCCGCTCAATGTTGATGAATATAAGGCAACAGCACCGCTTATTGTTGTTGATGTAACACATCAAAATGACGCAGTTAAAACAGGACCTATTGATGTACGAATTGAGTTTAACACCGAAGCAAACAAACCGATTCTAGACAAAACGTCAGCTTACTGTACAGTAGTCAGCCAACTCATATTAAATTTATTAAAATGATTTAAACACCCGCTTCGAAACAGGACAGTATGCTGTATTATATGATATGTATGCAAAATTTCAACAAAGTTATTATATGAGGGAAACTCAACCATTGCTAGATGTTGTTGGATATAAGACTTTTGCACCGCTTATTGTTGTTGATGTTACACACCAAAATGAAGCAGTTAAAGTGGGACCTATTGATATACGGATTGAATTTGATACTGAAGCAGGTAAACCAATTCCAGATAAAACGTCAGCATACTGTTTGGTAATTCATGATCGTTTAATCGAATACTCACCTCTTACCAGCGAAATTCGAAGAATAATTTAAATAAACAATTACTTATTTTTCACAATTTTAAAATAATCAAAATTGTTATGTAATAAAATGATAAAATCAACACGTTTTTTATTTTTATTTACATATATCAACATAGTTGAGAATGGTCAGGTTCATGGTTTGTATTATCAAGTTCAAGGTTAATTCATGCAGAGATCTGGCGGTTGTTTTTTCAAGTTGTGGAAAGCCAAGACACAAACCTCATACACGCATTACTTCTGGTGGCGCTGTCTCCGCCTCACCTAAACGCTAGATGGTGCTGCCTCCGCCTCCGCAGCCACCACGAAAAATTTAAATCGTTGATCATCAACGCTGTCAAACAAGCATTCCCCCAGAAGCATGCAATGTTTTTTTTTCGTCAACGCTGTCAAACAAGCGTTCCCCCAGAAGTATGCAATGGTTTTTCGTCAACCACCGCTAGATGGCGCTTATTTTTACCGGAAGTGAGCCAGAACCGGCATAGCCTATCTACTAACCAACATGATAAAAACCGCTCAGTTTCACCCCTTTCAGAGCAGCCAGGCTTAGCATAAATCATATTAAAATAATGCAAGATAAAAGGACGAAAATGAGGCAAAAAAACACTGCACTGAATTTAAAAATTTTTCGATAAGAAAAAAATTAGCGTTGTAACCACCCTGTACTCAAAAGTTCCTAAAAGTATGTAGCAATTACTAAAAGAATGCAGAAAAAATGAAGAATACAATTGATGTAAAAGTGCTGAATGTAAGAATGAAACAAATAATCAAACAAAGAACAAAAACAGCAGAAACAAGCGGTTATGAATTTAATAAAAAAACTCAAAAACAGCTTATGCAAAATTTTTCAGAAACAAATTTTTTGCCCCCTTCTTTGTTCAATAGATTAAATGGAAAAGTAAACAAAATTATAGAAACCTGACTGAAAGACGTTTTCAAATGTCCCAAAAAGCAAAAGTTGGAATTTAATATTAAAAAACACTGGAATGACTTAAAAATTTTCGCAACCAAATTATCAAACAACCTGTTCAGATGAGAACTCTACGTTGTAACGAACTTCCGTTTTCCGGATTTTTACAGCTGCGGTATACTCGCCGGTGTCCAGCGTTCGTTGCAGAAAATTTGTAAATAAATACCCTTTCGCTTTGTTTTCTTTACTATTTCCTCAGTTTATTCACAATTCAAAATTGGCGTTACTCTAATGTCTTAATGGTATAGGACTTTACACACACACAGTTATGCACCGATGTTTTGACCTGGAGCTTATTTCGATGTCTGATGCCCTTGAGAAGATGACGTGACGGAGGCTTTTCCTTGTGACGATGTACGTAATTCCGGAGAAAGTGGTGCGATGAAGATGAGCGACGCTAGCGTTTTTCCTGGGGATGTGGCGTGGTAGAGATATACGACGTTGGCGCGCTCCCTGGGGCTTCTTGTCACTGTTGAGCAGCAAGTGGTCACAAGTGGGACGTGTGTTACAATTGGATTGTGTAACGTGTATCTTGCGTTAAGACTGGGGTATTGTCCGCTGAGTGGTGTTACCTTGGCTTACAATATGTCTACTGGGGTGCTTACGAGGTTGGGCGTGGTGCAAAATATTAACGTTGGAATGAGACCTTAACCAACGAAAATATGTCTACTAGTGTATTTACGAGGTTGGACGTGGTGCAAAATATTAATGTTGGAATGTGACCTTGACCAACAGAAATATGTCTACTGGGGTGTTTACGAGGTGGGGCGTGGTGCAAAATATTAACGTTGGAATGAGACCTTAACCAACGAAAATATGTCTACTAGTGTATTTACGAGGTTGGATGTGGTGCAAAATATTAATGTTGGAATGAGACCTTGACTAACAAAAATATGTCTAATTTACTAGGTTGGGCGTGGTGCAAAATATCAACGTTGGAATGAGACCTTAACCAACGAAAATATGTCTACTATAAATTTAAAGGAGTTCTAACTCTGCCAGGTAACACTCACCACTTCCTAGGCACGAGCTGTTGAATGATAACTAATCGACGTCCGACCACTTTAATTGCACGATGACTACTCCGATGTTGCGAATTCTATACGTCCGTTCGCTTTGGCTGCACACTGAACAAGAGTACAGCACGTCTATTTCCTTCGCCTGCACGCTGAACAAGAGATTGAGTTAATGCAACGACTCGCCTTTTATTGCCTTGCTCGTAGATGCTTGCCGCACAACGTTAAAAGCGGTTCTCGCTCTCACTGTGTCGTGCTGTTGTGTATGTATTGTCTTGCTGGTATTTGCATGTGGCGTGCTGTCGTGCTGTTGTGTATGTATTGTCTTGCTGGTATTTGCATGTGGCGTGATGTTAAAACTTGTTTGGCTGCTACTAGTTTGTGTTGCTATGCCAGAGTGATCTCGGTATAAGCTGCCGGTGGCGTGATGACGCTAAAACTGGTTTTGTTTTGTCTTCTGTTGCTATGTGCGTATAATCTTGGTAGTTGCTGTATGTGGTGTGATCATGCTACTTTTTCTTGTTGCTATGCGTGTATGCTGTCTCGCTTCCACTGCTTGTGCTGCTCTATATATATGTGTATGGGTGAATAAGTGTGTGTAAAGCCTAGCATAGTGGGTGAAAAGTATAATTTAACAATGAAAAATTAAAATTAAATTACATTCTATAATAAAAATATGAAACTCTATGTTGTATGGCGAAATTCGAACACCCGCGAATTTCGTCGTTACAACGTTCAGACATTAAAAAATAAAACTACGAAAATAATTAAATTGAACATTTGGGCTAAACCTACCTTTTTTCCAGCTAGCTAATTTAAAATAGTTTAAGCTGAAAACGCATGGGCAGAATTTTAAACAGATTTTTGAGGTGGTCTGATAGCGGTGTATGTAGTTTAAAACTATTGTTTTTGCGCTTTTTAATTTTCCACAGTTTATTTAATTCATTGGTTTCGTGATTTAACAAAATTTACAAGAAGAACGTAAAATTAAAATTTGCTTAAACTTGCATTTAAATCGCGTATGCAAATTAAAATAAAAAAAGACGTGGTTTGAACGGGCGAATGCTTTGCTTCGTGGTACTCTTCCGACTGTAATTTTGAGTGTCATCAAAATTGCTTGTAAAGTAAAAACTTAAAATTAAAAACCGTACATGCCGCTCCCAATGCTGGAACCAGCATGCTAGACCCTTCTGAAACCAATAACTGTATACATTTTTTGAAAATATATGAAAATACATAACGACCTGGAGTGGTGTGTTCGTTTTTATAAGAGCAAAGTAAAGTGTACAAAGTTAAATAAATTAAAAGGTAAAGTGTGTGCTAGTGTGCTAATTATCTTCTGTTGGAGCTTTTTCATCCGGGTATGTTAAAATTGGTAGGTGACATATTTTCGACACCGTTCGCTTGTAAAGTCCGCCATTTGTACGCACAGTCACAACTCGAACGAGTTGGTCCGGTCCCGGATGCAATTCAGTAATGCGTCCTAAAATCCACTGATTGGGTGGGAGCCGGTCATTTTTCACTAAGACTGTCATTCAGTTGCAAATATGGTTCTTCGTTTCGCCATTTAGGCCGTGATTGCAAATACGTCAGTCAATCTGATGACCATTTGAACCAAAAGTTCTGAGTAATCCTTTGAAGTTCAAAATATGAAGCTCAATTCGTACGAGGACAGTAGATAGCCTTCATAGGTTAACCGGTTGCTTCCAATAGTGCGCTTTAAGTGATATTTAATAGCCTCGACATTAGATTCCCATAACCTATCAAAGTTCGGTGAATGCGGCGGATTGAAATGCCAAGTGATATTCTGCGCTGCAAGTCTAGGAACAATTTCACGTTGCACATCCTCGACGAATTTAGCTTGGTAATTTTCAACACTGCATCCGCCCCAATGAAGTTCGCACCACAGTCATTGTAAATGTCAGTGCACATTCCACGTCGGCCTATGAAACGTTGCAAGGCACATAAAAAGTGTTCGGTGGACATGCCAGTGACTGCCTCCAAATGGATCGCCTTTGTGGCAAGGCAAATAAAGATAGTGATGTATCCTTTATACGTGGTATTTTCCCGGTACTTTGAAGATTTTAGCTCGATTGCTCCGGTGTAGTCGACCCCTGTTGCAAGAAAAGGTCGCTGCAGTGGGTCGATGCGTTGAGTTGGTAAGTCACCCATCAAGTGGGTGGACACCTGTGGCTTATTTAGGAAGCATTTCACACAATGGCGAAGATGGCTACGCACAGTTTTTCGACCACGAAGTATCCAAAACTGTTGTCGGATATACGTTAGAGTAAGCTGCACACCTCCATGCAGGGTATTCTGATGTGCGTTATCGATGACCAACCCTGTGAAGTGGTATTTACTAGGTAAAATAAACGGATGCTTCTGACGGTATGGAAGAGCAACAGAACGTTCAAGTCGTCCACGTACACGGAGCAACTGATTTTCATCTAAAAACGGGGTCAAGCGTTATGAGTTGGCTCGTTATTGGCAACACTTGTTTGGTCTGAATTCGTGATATTTCCTTTCCAAATTCAGCCTGTTGCACCAATCGAATGAGGCAGAACATACTTTGCTGCAGCTCATTGATGGTTATTGCTCCTAATTTACGGTTTTGTTTGTTTTTTGGGTAGCTGTTATGATAAAATCGCATGAACAGCGCGTTGATTCGTAACAACTTATTAAAAGACGAGTATTGAAAAATTATTGAATCTTGAGCAATTGTGAAGTGCACATGCACCCTGTGCGGCTTTTTTTCGGCGGTCACTACTGCAGTATCCAAACTGTTAATTTGAAGGCTTGGCCATTTTATCCTTGGTTGCTTGAGCCAGAGTGGGCCATTCCACCACAATTGAAAATTTTGAAGAGTGTCTGGCTTCCTCGGATAGCGCAATCTGCAGGATTCTCCGTGGTGCTTACATGCCGCCATTGTGATGGATTGCTGACGAGTAAGATTTTGCTGATCCGATTGGCTACATACACTGTTCATCTAGTGATGTCCCCGTTGATCCAATGCAAGATGATGGTTGCATCTGTCCAGTAATAAAACGGTGTATCTTCACTCAGCCCACGCATAGCTCTCCGCACCCATTCTGCAAGTTCGGTAGCAAGAACAGCTCCACATAATTCGACTAGAGGGATGGTCAATGGCTTGGTTGGTGTGACTACTTTTTGATGCTAATAAATGTGTATATATTTGATCCTTGCTATACTGGATTCGAATAAAGACCGCTACTGCGTATGCGTTTGAGGATAAGTCTTAAAAAGTGTGTATTTCGATTGATTAATAGGCAAATAATCCAACCAACGAGGAATAGAAATCATGCTGATTTGAGACAGCAGAACAACAAAAGTTTTCCATGTTGTGTGCAGCGTTGTTGGTAGCTCGTCATCCCATCCTAAGCCCTTTAATTGCTCATCTGGTCCAATAACCTTTGAGTTCCATATTTGCTTTAAGATAATTTTAGCAGCGACTGTTATGGGAGCTATAAGCCCGAGCGGATAAAATAAACACACAATTGTAGACAGCACGGACAAGAAGTTATATGCTGTTAAATAGTTGTCATCAGTTAACAGCATTTGCTGAATGTCCACGTCGCGATCGGCTGGAAGAGCCTTTTTTAAATAATAAAATAAATAAGCCTTTTTTAAATAATGAAATTTTTGAAGAGAATTTAAGTTCAAATTGGTATGAATTAAACGGTTAAACGAGTCGTGAAAACTTGGTCACTCTATAAATTTTCCCGAAAATGAGGGAACCGGCAACTAAAGAAAATTAATTAATGAGGCGCAACCCTTTTGTGGCTCAAGCTGCTGAGTGGTAGATTTTTCGGACTGTGTGGATGGAGGATACATTTCATTGAGGCGTTGAGTGAGCGTCGCAATTTCATTTTTAAAATAATCATCGTCGTCCTCTATCTTGGAACACACAATGGCTTTATGAGTTGAAAAAAATCAATTTTAATTTCTTCGATTCTTTTAACTCGTTGTAAAAAATACGTTTGAGTCTTACGTGCTACCGTATCTTTTTTAAAATTGGCAAATATTTTTTCGAGAGCCAACAATCCACTCAATTGTAATTTTACAAGAGATTCGACGTTGATGTGAGTTTCAGATTAGCTCATGGTTGAATTAAAGAACCTCAATAATGTTAAAGAATTTAAGCTCAATAGAATTGCACACACTTACCTTTGAATATCTGTCTCCTTTGAGTTCTCGTTGACCAAATGTAAAGATTTCCCATTGCTCACTACTACTTTAACAGCCGGTTGTTTAGCAGCAATATTAGTAAGGAGTGCGTTGACTGCGAAGTTCTGTTCGAAGGCAGCATAAACTGCAGTGTAGCATGCGTTGACTTCGACGGTGTAAGCAGAGACAGCAAAAACTGGTGAAAACTGCGTTGACTGCGAAGCTGTGGCACCGCTAGTTCTGTAGCTGCAACTTTGCACTTGGAGATTGATGAATTACCGTTTATAATTGTTATTGTTTGAGCAGAAGTAAATTTAAATACCACGTTACGTTTATTAAATGTTCATCGACAATTTAATTTTATTTAATTAATGTTTTGTTGTTGTTATAACTAAACGATTTCATTTATGAGACTTAAATGCTTGAAAATTTGATGGAAAGTTCTCCCCTGGGCCACCATAAAATGTGTAGTTTAGAACTATTGTTTTTGGGGGTTTTTATTTTCCAGAGTTTATTTAATTCATTAGTTTCGTGATTTAACAAAATTTAAAAGAAGAACGTAAAATTAAAATTTACTTCAGCTTGCATTTAAATCGCGTATGAAAATTAAAATAAAAAAAGACGTGTTTTGAACGGGCGTATGCTTTGCTTCCTGGTACTCTTCCGACTGTAATTTTGAGTGTCATCAAAATTGCTTGTAAAGTAAAACTTAAAATTCTCGGCATCTCTCGCTCTCATCATGTTTCGGTTTTCCAATTAATTGGAAAAAACCCATCACTTACTTGCTAAAAAAAAAATAAAAATCTGGAACTACCACCTGGTCACCCTAGCGCTTATCTGCTTGTCTGCAATGCAATAGATTATTAAAATTTGTTTGAAATGAAAACTCAATTGAAAATCAATTACTTACTTGTCACCGGTGAATAACAGCCATCTGTCGCATGTCATTAAATATATAAACTTACCTTTCCTAATTCTGCTTATGGTTTCGCCGACTTGTTTTGACAGTTCTTGGAGGCAAAACTCAAAAATATATATATTTCGAAAGAATATATATATAGGTATAGAACAATCTAGAAGGCCAGGAAAATATAGAAACCGCAAAAGCACCAAAAACATAGGTAGAGGAGTGATGGGAAAAGTCCAGTTCGTTGAGTTTAACCCTCCGTGTGGCTAGTTACTATTTGCCTACATGCTATGGCTAGTGTAACGATATCGTCAAAGCCATTTTTTAACCCCTTTAAAAATAATTTTTGGCCAAAAGTTTTTTAAAGATTTTAGAAACATTTAAGTTAAAGGAAAAAAAGTGTTTTGGCCAAAATGTTACTCAGTTTTGCGCCAAAAATTTCGGAATAGTCGAAAACGAGAATTTTTCTTAATTTTAAGTCCGAAATTTACATCTCCGGCCTTAGTTGGTATTAAGGAAAAATATTGTAGGGTTCAAAGCTTCATATCCAAAAAAAAAGTCTTAAAAAACCTACCCAGATAAAAAAATGTTAAAGAAATTGAAGGTTGTATTGAATAAACATCCCCCTAGGGGCATTTAATGTTCAAAAAAGTTATTAATATTTGAAATAATTATTTTTACACGGTTATTATTATTTTTTTATTGCTGAAGCAAAGCATAATTATTTTTTTCTTCTATTCTCCGGAAGCTTGTTCAATGCGAATTGAGTGAAATCTCATTCGAAGTCGAACTGACACCTCTATATTATTTATACTCTCTGTTTTTTTATACAAATAAATGTCAAACTAAAAACAGATGCTTTTTTATAATAATTGTTGTTGTATACACACAAATACGTTTTTTCAACGTTATTTCTAGGTAAAAAAATTGTATTTGAAAAAAACACAAATTTCGGACACTTGGTCACAAACACGTGTTTTTTATGTTGCATTCATTCGTACATTAAAAAAAGTAAAAATGTGACGAAATTACTTTATTTGAAGCAAAAGTAACAACATTTTTTAATTACTAAAAATAGTAAAAAAAAATCATTTCCTGTGGCTATTGTAACGATTTCGTATTCGGTCCAGCTTTGCACTCACAGCACGGACAAACGGCTTAACAAAAACTGACGCGGCTTGGCAGGTGTTTATACAAAGGTTCAAAGTTTTTTTAGGAGGAGATATCAACCGTCGCCTATTGCACATGTCTGAGATCGTTACACTAGCCACACGGAGGGTTAAAGAGAGGGTTCATCTACTGAGGAAAAATTTTAAAGTTTCATTCTGGTGCTAAATCTAAATTCAAGAAGCAGTGTGTGGCAGTGAGGTGAAAAAAAAGAAAAAGTCATAAAATATATATAACGTGAACAAAAAAGTAATTGCCTAGTGAGAAAGGAAAGCAGGATCTTGGGCTAAATTAAGAACACGCTTAGAACAGGAAACAAGGACCTTTGCAACAACAACACCAATTTCGATTTCACTGAACAAATTACGTGTGACAAGTAATTTTGGAAAAAAGGTGAGGAGTAGTGTTTTTTTTTGTGTGTAATGGTGAAGTGAAAATTAAGAGAAAGAGTTTTAGCAGGAATAAAAAAGTAATAAATCAGGAAGAAATCATTAGGCAATATTGCGAAAATTTAAGCTGGGCAGCAACGTGAATCCAAAGGAAATAAAATATGAGTTTAGTAATCTGCATAAGAAGGGATAAAGGACTAATTTGGCATATTGATTTACAATGTGGCCGACTAGAGACGGGACCACAGAAATAAGCAGATCCGACTAACAGAAAAATTCAAAACCCTTTGTAAGAACAAAAATTTGACACAAAAAAAATATTAATTGTTTTTAATCAATAGATATATACAGTGTTGCGCAAAACAATAGCAACAATATCAGTACGCTGCTACAAAATAAATATTAGGTACACACTAAAATGTTTATAGGAACCAAAGCATATATTCATACATCATATTAAAAACAAATCATATTGAAATTTGGTTTTGTTTTTTTTTATTATTCAGTTTGTCTGAGAGCAAAACACAAGCAACATAATTAATATTTAGTGTAAGATTCATTATTTTTGATAACCACTGCACATCTGATCGACATCGACTCTATTAAATTAGATATGTATGTATTGGTATAAGGTATATGTTCCCAATTAAGTTTCAGGGCTTCATACAGTGCAGTCTTATTGGATAACCTTTGACCAGAAACTTTGCCTTTAAAATCCCAAAAAGATTTTCAATGGGATTCAAGTCATTGTGACTGTGCCGGCCAATCAAGGACTTGAATCATATTGCCTCTTATGTAATCTTTGATGAGCTTTGAAGTGGGCTTCGGGTCGTTGTCGGGCTGAAACGTTCACTAAAGCGACATATTCCACTCTGAATGTGGTTGCATCTTGCTTTCTAAAATGTCATTTTATACAAATCGATCCATAATTCCACCGATTTTTTGAAATGGTTCAACTTCATTATAGGAAAAACAAGTCCAGACGATAATGCCACCGCCTCCGTGCTTAAAATTTATTTGGCAGTTTCGGGCTTCAAGTCGTGTACCTGGGTGGCGCCGTACTGTGCACATCCCATCTGAATTAATCAAGTTGAACTTTGATTCATTGCTAAAAAACGGTTTTCGATTTTTGAACGATCATATTGAAGTGCTCTTTTGCAAGGCTGAATCTAAAAAACAATAGGGGTATTCACGGGTTGATGCGAAACGCAGTTGCGACGATGCGAAAATGCATGATCGCGAACTTTCGCATCATTCCAACAACAAACACATTGGAAGCAATTTTGCAACTCTTCTTGAATTACGCACTGCTCAAACCAATTGCGAGAACACACAAGCAGTGATGCTAAACTGATGATTCATGTTTAGGTTGTTTTTGAACGTAGTTGCCACCTGGGTAAAACTTTAAAAAGGTTATGTTTGTACGTAGATTTTAATAACTTTTTATGATTTTGAAATAAGATGGCAAAATATTTACTGTTCATTCGACATTTAATTTTATTGCATAATTAAGTTGCAATATTGATGTTCACTCGTTAGTGCACAAAATATATTGCATTTTCACATTCTTGCAATTCGCAACAACCCGTGAATATCCCTAATAAATTGCAACTTGTTGTCACAATTTCAGACAGAATTGTTTAAATTGCAACATCTCACCTTGTTTTTTATGTTTAGCTTTAAGCAAAGGTTTCTCTGCCGGTCTGTAACTTCTTTTATCGTTCTCAACGGCTTGTCTTCAATCAGTGCTGTGATGGTTATCTAAATCAAGTGTCCGAACAACCTCTTTGGATGTGGCAAATGCATTTCGTTTGAACACGCCACAAATGTTCCTGTCATCACGCAGCGATGTCTTCCGCGGCCGCCCTCTTTAATGTACCGTTGTTACGTCTTTTGTGATGGTATATTTCTTTATTAATCTGCAAACTGTTGACCGATTAATAACAAACTGATTCACGTTAGATATTTGTGAATTTCCGTTTTTATATTCGGAAATAATTTGCAATTTAAGAGCTTCACAGTATTTAAAACGTGCCATTATAAATGGAACAGTCAATGTCACAAGAAGCGCAAAAACAAAACTAAACTTAAATGTTTATGACTTACAAATAACACGTGCTTTACAATAACATAACTTTTACCGGTAATTCTTGGAACTTCTGTTCTCTTTTTGCAGTTTTCAAGTTTTGTTAATTTTGTTTTGCTCTCAGACAAATTGAATGTAGCTACATTAATTTTAAATTTATAAAAAAAAACAAAACCAAATTTGAATTTGATTTGTTTTATATATGATGTATGAATATATGGTTTGATTCCTATAATAATTTTTGTGTGTCCCTAATATTAAAAAAGATACACGATTTTGTTGCAGCGCACTTATTTTGTTGCTATTGTTTTACGCAACACTTTATATAAAAAGGAGAGGCCTGTAATGAAGATTAAATTTGTATGATTTTAATGTACGGTAGTATTTAAAGTTAAATTTTTTTTTTGTTTATGTGAGGCATTAAATAATTGTAATTTTTTTTTCGTGATAATGAGATATTATTTTGTGTTTGCCATGGTCGCGACATTTTTGTGAGTCACGTCTTAATATTGCACAAATAACTTCGTCCTAAAGGAGCTCCTTTAGGTAGAAAAGAAAAGAAAAGAAAAGAAAAGAAAAGAAAAGAAAAGAAAAAACAATATAAAAAAGGGAAAGATAGAAAAGTTTTAAAATATTCGTTCGATTTCGAAGGCTCATTAATTACATTAAAAAAAAAAAGATAATAGAATTTTGTAATTTGACATTTCTTTATTGGCCATAAATTGTGTTTTTATTATATATATATGTAGAAGGGGTGATGATGCTCCTTTTCATTTATTTCTAACTATTTATTTGTGTACAGATTTTATTTTGTTTTTTATTTTTTAAATTACTATTTAAACTGAGAAAATATTTTTAATGAAAATTATTGAACAATTTGTGGATTATAAAATGACAATAATGAAAATAAATTTTTGTATTATTTTGTAAATTAAAGTAAAGTGTTTTTTCTAATGTGTGTTTTTTCTAATGTGTGTGTTATTTATTATTATTTATTTATTATTATTATTTATTTATTACTATTATTTATTTATTATTATTGTTACATATTATTCCCCCTACGGAAAAAAGTGTTTTGTTAGCCAAAAGGTTAAAATGTACTTTCTTTTTTTTACCGTCTTTTGATAAGAGTGTTGTTTCTGTGTGTAATGAAGCTGGTTTAAGTCTGTCTTTGTTAACTGTTATGTTGGTGCTGTTTTTAAAAATTGTGAAATATATTGGTGTTCTTTCTATAACTCTAAATGGTCCCTCGTATGGTTCTTGGAGTGATTTGTAAATTGTGTCATTGTGGACGAAAACGAAGTTGCAAGTCTTGAGTGCTTGAGGTATAAGTAGGTAGGTTGTGGGGGTTCTGGCGCAGGAGCAAGGTGACTATTTATGTCGTCTATCTGTTGGCAGAGCTGTGAACTATTAATTTTAGTTTTGTGTCTAAAGTATAGAAATGTTAGGTTTATGTATACAATAGATTCATCTTGTTAATATCATATTGCTTATGTGTATTGTGTAGTGTTGTATCCTCCCATGAGGATACGCATAGGTCCTACAAAAAATGGTGCAACAAGCTATTAGACTTGTTGCGTGTTGGTGTTCTTTTTTTGCAAAAAAAAAATGAGTGCCTTAATCGGCTGGTTCGGACTATGGCCGTGATGACGCTCTGAGTCACCTAGGTTTCTAAGTTACACATCGATACTTGTGCAAGATTGCCTTCCGCATCTTGCACAATAATTATTAAGTTCTTAATCTAGTTTCTTGCAATAAGAACATCGTTATGATGTTCTCAATCTAGTTTTTGTAAACTTAACATTTATTTATTATTACTACAAATACGCATACGTTCCTTCTTATTTAAAAATGTTAGCTTGAGCCGAACAACCGTACAAACTTATTCCGCGTTGTGAAAATTACTTCACGTGCATCGCCAAAATGTATGCATGCTAATTCCAACAATAAAATATTATTTAAATTGTTTTGGTTGACTCGTACCGAAAATGCATTGTCAGCATTTTTGGCACTAGCCGCACAGAAGTAAATTGTTTGGAATAACTCTTGCTGTTTGACATGAAAGCAGATCGCCCAACTGGAGTCAGTGTTTATTTCGTTCTTATTCTGTTTTAAAGGTGCCAGCCTTGGCATTGAATTAAATAATATTAAAGTGCTACCATGCAATGTACGCTGATCGTCTGAATTGGTTTTGCGGTAGAACAGTTTTCATTGTCATCGCTTGGCCATTCATTAATAGAAATATTGTGGGGATACCGCGTTGTGAGTCACAACAGTAGAAGACTGGAGGAATTTTGTTGAGTTGCACATAGGCAAATTGCACACAGGTGAACAAACGTGGTGGATATTGAATTTTGTTAGATTGACGGTAGAGTCTGACAAAGACAAATCATATGTACAATCATATGTGAAAAGTACATAGAATGGTAGAGAGGTGGAATTGTATATGTACACTGGTACTGTAACGGTAAGTGTATTAAGATACCACCCTGTAAATTTAAAATATCACATTTTGAAAGTTTCACATAACATAATCTTTAAGCAAAGACTCAATCCGTAATGCCACTATGGTAGTGTTTCGAAACTAAACATGAAAAGTATATTCTGTTTAAGGTTGTTCTTTTATTTTCCATAGACAAACGACAAATTATTTTCCATACTCACATCTATTTCATCAAAATGGGCAATATGTGTACACATTTTCTTTCATCCCTTATGTTAGGAAAGTAAAATTAGACTAGCTAATAGAACTGCTTATTAATATACATCTAACATAATAGCCCTATTCACTATTATGTGAATATAAAATTCATTTTCTATCTTACTCTTGCATTGATAGAAGTATTTCAAATAACAAAAATGCCATATGTGACCACAGGAGGTCTATTAGGAATGCCAGGTAGGAAGAATGCTGAACATGTCATATTTAAGGTTACTCTTATAAAAAAGGTTAATAAAATATTATTGCAATATTTTATTCTGAATAAAATCAAAATAATACACATTAATATCCACAAGTATTGCAGAAATGTCCCTATACTTGAGTAGAAAATTGGCTATTTATATAGTATTCATATATTTTATGCACTATATTTTTTAGATGCACTGAAAACCTTCTGAATAATGAATGGAGAATATTGTTAACTTTCCTTAAGAATCTGTCTGATACTTACATGTTAAAATTTTTATACACATTGAAAAATGTTATTATATAATTGACTATATTGATGAAAATAACATTTAATATAAGCAAAAGTCAAAAGAAAATTCTTTCAGTTGAAAATTCATTATCACATCGATAAAATGTTTTTTCAGTTTATTCATCCATTATATAAAAACATTTTTCAATGTGATAATTAATTTTCAAATTCGCAAGATTTGAATCTATTGTTTACACAAACCTAACATTTCTATACTTTAGACACAAAACTAACATTAATAGTTCACCGCTCCGCCAACAGATGGACGACATGAATAGTCACCTTGCTCCAGTGGCGTAGCTAGGATTTACCAAAGGGGGGAAAAGAAAATTTTAAATTATGTTTAAAAATATATATATTTTAAGCGTATTTCAATGCTTGTTCGCTCCTAGCGAACAATCAAAGTAGTAAAAATGTACATGTAACATTAATTATAATTATAATTATTATAATAATTATTATTGCATTAAACAATTAAGTCAAACCGCCTTGGCTTTTTAGATAGCTCATCTTTGTATATTGCAAGGGCAGCCAGTCTGTTAAGCCGATTCTTAAATTTTAATAGATAATTATAGCTTACTACAACTGTTTAACAAAGAAATTCAAATTCTGGACTATACCTGTCCTGTTGAGTTTCTTAAGTAGGTCTTTATTCGCTTCATACACGAAAAGGTGCACTCAGCCGTACTGGTTGACGTAATTTTTTGGTAACGCACCCTTGCGGCTAATAAACTGCTTCCACAGTCTAACTTCAGTAACAGCTGTTGATGGTGGGCAGTCAAGAAACTCCTCGTAAAAAAAAAGGTGAATTTAAGATTATTTTTTGAAGAGACATAACTAAAAAGTGCCTGAAATCCAGTCAGTATTTTTCTATGGTTTGTGAACCTTTCCTTCAACTCCATTTTATAAAAATCCAAAAATTCATTAAACAGTTTCACACGGAAATATTTTTCTATTGGCAGGCCGTCATGTTTCTTACTTCTTGCAAGAGTTACAGTTATATTAATGCTTTCTGCATGCGACTTTGCTTCTATGAAAATTTTTTCTGCTTCTATGAAAAGTTTCTTCACTGTAGCGAATTTTTTCAATTTCACGCTGAGCATTGTCTGCCAAACCGATTGCCTCAACCAAATCAATATTCTTTTTTTGTAACTAAAACCACAATCTTGAGGGTCAATATAAATTCAAAGTCAATTGAATTTTTCAATATTCTAGAATTTGGATCATCATACTGCATTTGTTCAGGCTGGAAAATAGCATAGAAGTCGCTAACTGATTTGCACTTTGCAATCCATCTGGTTAAATTTAATCTTTTCAACGTTGTCGCTCTTTTAACAAGAATCGTTACGGAGCAACTCATCTATTTTGGTTAGTACTTTAAGCTTAGTATGCTGTATGAACAAAAATTTTTGGGCATATAACTCTACACGCGAAATTTTGGTGTAGAGTTAAAATTTTTGTGTGGAGAAAGAGCACTTGCTGTTTTGGTTGACAGATTCATATTTATATTGCTGCAATTTTATATCCTATAAAAGGCAAGACTACGCATTAATAAACTGTCACGATGTATTTCTCAGGCCGAGGTTACGCTCGCAGGAACCAAGGTCCGTGACAAAAATATAATTTAATTTGTAAGACACCTTAATTCTATCTCAATTCTCTCTTAATTCTATCTTAAATTAACCCTAGTCTAGATGCAGAAGGCTATGATCAACTCTATTTTCTGAAGATTGTACTGATGGTTCACACTTACGAATGATTTGATATTAAAGAATGAAATATAATTTAAAAGAAACCATTGCAAAATCTATTTAGCAAATTATATTAATTTTAACATGCTTTGTGATTATGGAATTGGTCGCTAATACGAAGGGTGCCTTTTATATTTCGGGATAAGAGAACAAAAACAAATATTAATCATCGAAAATCACTTTATTGTTTTTCAAAATATTCTCCATGAAGATCTATACACTTTTGCATGCGTTTGAACCAATTGTCGAAGCACTTTTGCCACTCTGATTGAGATATCTCCAAAACATGCATTCTGAATGCCGCTACCGCTTTTTCGGGCGTCGAAAATCGTTGTCCACGCAGTTTATTCTTCACGGTTGGGAATAAAAAGAAGTCATTCGGTGCCAAGTCAGGACTATATGGCGGATGACCCATCAAATCGATGTTTTGGGTGCTCAAAAATGCAGTTGTTTGAGCCGATGTGTGAGAGCTCGCATTGTCGTGGTGAAGAGTGATCCGTCTTCGGCGGTTGGTTTTCCTGATTTCTTGGAAGACAACTGGCAAACAAATGGTTGTGTACCACTCAGAGTTGACTGTTCTGCGTTGTTCTAGTGGTACGGTTGCGACATGTCCATATTTTCCGAAAAAACAGGCGACCATTTGCTTGGAAGTGCTTCGTGCGCGAACAACTTTTGTTGGATTTGGCTCATCTTGAAACACCCATACAGTCGACTGCTGTTTACTTTCGGGCTCATACGCGTAAATCCACGATTCATCACCTGTCACGATGTCATAGACGTGTTTCGAAGCACCGCGATCGTATTTTTTGAGCATTTCCTTCGACCAATCGACACGAGCCTTTTTTTGAGCGATTGACAAATTGTGTGGGATCCAGCGCGAACAAATTTTTTTGACAATCAAATGTTTATGCAATATTGAATGTATGCTGGTCGCACTTATGCCTAAGGTTGCCTCAATCTCACGATAGGTAACATGACGATCTTGCAATATCAGTTCGCGCACAGCATCAATGGTTTTCGGAACAACAGCTGATTTCGGACGACCTTCACGAAATTCGTCTTGGAGTGAACTACGACCACGATTGAATTCACCATACCATCGATAAACACTGCTCCTTGATGGAGCTTCATCGCCAAAAATTGAATTAAGTTCATCCATGCACTGTTGCTGTGTTAATCCACGCCGAAAGTTGTAAAAAATAATCGCACGAAAATGTTCACGATTTAATTCCATTTTTGGACCGAGATGAATCTTTTAAGTTACTATAAACAACACAAATATCGCTCGTATGTCAAAACGTTCTGAGTACGTATAAGCCAACAAATGTCAAACTTTGCGATAGAGCTTTCAGATTGCAACACCAGGGTTACCAAATCCCGAAATATAAAAGGCACCCCTCTTACCAATGAGGGTAGTTAGTTTCATTTTTTCAAAATTTACAATAGCTTAATTTTTGAAATTAAGCTATATGTAAAGGGAGGGGATATATCCCCTTTATCCCCCCGTAGCTACGCCACTGCCTTGCTCCTTTCTTCTGCGCCAGAACCCCCACAGCCTACCTACTGGTATATATTGTTGAAACCTAGTTTTTTTTTTTTTTTTTTTTGGATCCGCCCGGAGGTATGAATCTTCCAAAGATACGTATACCCGAACTATACGCATGCACGATTTACATTCTAGGATCAGCCGGGACAGACAGAACGCACCTACGTACTAAGCATACCCCCTATTGGCAAGTAGGATTTTCCACTAAGCACATTAATTGGCTTTTCAGCGGAATTAAAAAATTTAATATATAACAAACACGTATTTAAGTATATTTAATTCTATATAAATAAGCAACATCGAATTAAATTATAGAGATTATCAATTTTAGGTACCCGAAAAACAATCCTGATTTCAAAAACAATCCAAAACACTTAACTCATTTTAACTAGTTTGCGGCCATTGTCCAACCCAAGGACCTACGTGGTAATGAGATAAATCTCATATCCGCCAAATCAAAATCCCAATTAGTTGGACATGCATTTGGGCCAACGCAGGCATAAACTTGTGTCGAAAAGAGATATACTCTGGCACACCAATCCAGGTGATGGTGTGAGTTCAGTCTAATTTCAAATCAGGAAACCAAGTGAGCACGTAAATCACAATTCGATTTAAAATTAAAATATTGAATAATTAAAAAGTAAGTTTTAAAAACGATTCATATTAGATGGTGCTTACTTAATAAAACATAATATCGAGACAAAAGGAGAAACAGAACAATCTCAATTACCGATATTACATTGTTATAAAACTGCGTTAGGTATAATAGGATGAAGTTAAATCGATTTAATTATTAAAATGTAATATAATTTTCCGTTTTAAGACGTCTACCGAATCAGAAAAATTAATCATGTTGAAGTTGTCATTGAAATCACTGCACATACATCGTAAAGGTTCATGAAGAGTGTAATTAGAACTGCACTGACTCAACTTGAAAAACAGAAAATGTCTAGTTCCTCTACTTGGGATGTTAAAATTTAGAGCTGAGTTGAGATATTCCGAATTAATCTCGCCACGAAGTAATTTATACAGAAACATGACATTAAGCATCATTCTTCTGCTACTTAGGGAAGGTAGAAAAATAATTTTAAGGCGCATTTCATACGAAGGAAGCATAATATTGGGGCTCCAACGACTATGACGTAAAGCAAAAAGTAAAAACTGTTTTTGAACGGATTCTATAGCGTCGATGTAGACATTATATTGTGGGTTCCATATAACTGATGCATATCCAAGAATTGGTCTTACGAGAGAGGTATATAATAATTTAGTAGTAAAGGGATCACTGAATTCTTTAGCCCATCTTTTAATGAAACCAAGGACTCCTCTTGCCTTATTTATCACCATATTAACGTGGAGATTGAAGCGAAGTTTTGAATCCATAATAACACCAAGATCGAGAAAACTGGAAACTATTTCTAAGTTAGTGTTATTTATAGTGTAATTTATGTTATTAGCAGATCTTCGCGAGAATGTGATTGGCTTACATTTTTTTAAGTTGAGATTTAATATATTTAAGCTACACCAGTCCACAAGTCTATCTAGATCAGATTGTAAAAGATGTCGTTCTTCGGGTGATTTGTAGGAAATAAAAAGTTTCACGTCGTCAGCGTACATTAAGACGTTACAGTTTTTTATTACCGAAGGAAAATCATTAATGAATAGTAAAAACAAAACCGGTCCAAGATGACTGCCCTGAGGAACTCCAGAAGTGACCGAAATACTTTTTGAAAAAGAATTATTATGTAAAACCTTTTGAGTACGTCTAGATAAATACGAATTTATCCAATTTAATAATATGACAGGAAACCTAATAAGGTGGAGTTTTTTCAAAAGAAGATTATGATTAACACTGTCGAAAGCTTTGCTAAAGTCCGTATAAATAACATCAGTCTGCAGTCCCAAAGTAAAACTATTTATAACACGCGTAGTTAACTCTTAGAGGTTTGTTGTAGTGGACTTACCCTTCAGAAAACCATGTTGAAAGACAGAAATGGTGGAAGACACGGAGTGGGTTTATTGATCAGTTATGATTTTATCAAATAACTTAGGGATTTCACTTTATTTTGCAATCACTTAATATCTTGGACTTCACTTAATATCATCACTTAATATCTTGAGTATCTTCACTTAATATCTTGGAGCCAGATTTATGAAGGGGTGAATTTATGAATATAAGAATCCTTCCATATAATAGGAAAATAACCACTATGCAAGGAAATATTAAAAATGTTTGCTAGAGGAGTACACAGGTTTGTAGCACATTGCTTTAAAATACAGCTTGGAATTTTATCAGGGCCGGTCGTAAAAGAAGATTTTACTTGTCGAAGATAACACATAACAATATTTGGGTCTATTACAGGAGTTTCAAAAGAGTTAACTGGCGGGAGGATACGCCGTGCTAGTATTAAATGGTATATCGGAGTAAGTTGATTTAAAGAAGTTTGCAAACATGTTAGAAATCACATTGTCACAAATGATTCTTCCTGATTGAATTTCAAAGGGGTGGAAAGCTGGAGGCTTTACGTTTTGAGTTAACAAAACTATAGAAAAGTTTTGGATCATCTTTAAATTGAGATTTTATGTTAATTATATAAGCAGAATAGCATTGTTTATTTAATAGTTGATATGTACAACGACAAGAAGATTAGGAAGCAAAGTCTAAACTAGAACCAGATATTTTATATTTTTTAAATAAACGATTTTTTAAATTTTTAAGTGCCTTTAGATCATTTGTTAGCCAGGGTGGATTTAAAGAATTGGAGAAACACCTTTTTTTTTGGGACGGACAATAAGAAGCGCCTTTGCGCTTCAGTAGTATCATTGAAAAACTGTACAGAAGATTCGACGTCATAATATGAATATGATGTTCCGCTAGTTAAAATTGGAGACCAATCAGTCTGCGAAAGTAAGGAATTAAGTTTTGCATAGTCCGTTTTCTTAAAATTATAAAATTTTTTATTTCGCGCATCAGCAGTTACTTTATCTTCTTTTTCGTGGGGGAGTAAAACTGTTATTTCAAGAGTTGAATGATGTACATCTTCTGGAAGAGACACGGGATTCGAACAATGGAGATTAAAAGTAGTGCATCTATCTACAAATACAAGGTCTAGGGCTCTGTGGTTTATATTTAAAATATCATTGACTTGTTGAAGACACAGATCAGATAACTTATCTAAGAAATAATTTATCCAATCACTATTGGAAACAGGAATAAGAAATGAAGAATCGTCAGACGATCTCCAAGTCACAAAAGGTAGGTTAAAATCACACAGCACAATAAGAACGTCTTTTTTTTAACAAATTATGAACTTTTTCGATGGCGTGTAAATGTTTTAAATACATTGGTAAGTCACATTTAGGAGGAATGTAAGAGCAGGTAACATAAATAATACTATTATTTAATTTAACTGCAACACAAATGAAGTCAATGTCACTGGTGTCAAGAATTGTCAATTCTTCAGATACAAGCGAGTTTTGAACAGCTATCAAAACACCACTACCGATCTTATCATGACGATCTTTACGAAAAATTTGATATTTATTGCACATTATTTCAGAATTTAAGATATAAGAGCGAAGCCAAGTCTCTGTAAAAATTATAATGTTATATTCGAAATCAAAACTGTTTGTGAAAATATCGGAAAGTTTGGAGTTAAGACCCCTGACATTTTGGTACACAAGCTCTAATTTAGACTTGCTCTTTATTAATCGTTTTTTGGATGAGATTCAGTGCTATTTCGGGGACGCGGCAAATGGCCAACATTTACCGGTCTTGGATTGCTTTTAAATTCAAATTCGCGTACAATTGTGTTTGGCGGCCAAAAGTTTACATCAACTATAGAATTAAATAAATTTTCAGGAACTGTTAATCTAAAAGAAGTAATCGATCTTACGTTTGAATATTTGAATTTATGAACCGAAAGATTGAAGGAACAATTCAACTTTGATTTAATGAAAAAATCTATATCAACCTCTGTTGCATCCGCAGCTAACCGAGAAACAAAGATTGATTTATTTGGGGGCATTGCAATTATTGACTTAGGTGGAACAGAAACCTGAGAAGTAAGAGGAACAACCTGGGAATCGACCAAAGTTGGTAAAAAAGGAACAGTTTGGGCATAAGACATGGCTGGCAATGGAGGTGGAGGTGCCAGCGCTGGCAAAGGAGCAGAAATCGAGATGTTTGCTGTATTTGAAGTAGAAGTTAAAATAGGTGGAGGAGCTGTTATACCACAAATTTCCATGTCATCAGCAATGTCATGTACAGAAGAATGTAGAGCTGGAGTTAAATTCGTTTATTGTTTACTACGTAAAGACATGTGCTTTTTTCCCTTTTGGGTGAAGGAATTGACTCTTCAATATATTTAAAATCGTCGAAAAGAGACTGGTATTTATAAAATTTTGCAGAAAGCGAAGAAAGTTACTTATTTCAGAGAAGCCTTGCTTTGTCTGCTTGAAAAGCTTGTAGAAGTTGATGTCAGCCAATCTACATTTCTTGCAAGACCAACGCAACCCTTTACCTTCCTCAATACAATCCGCAACCGCTCAGTTTCACCCCTTACAGAGCAGCCAGGCTTAGCATAAATCATATTAAAATAATGCAGATAAAATTACGAAAATAAGGCAAAAAAAAAAACACTGCACTTAAATGACAAGCAAAACTTTTAACAAATTTTATCAATAAGAATAAAAAGAATACAAAAAGAAAAATTAGCTTTGTAAACCACCCTGTACTAAAAGTGCCTAAAAGTATACAGCGATTAACAAAAGCAAGTAGCAAAAATTTAAAATATAATTGATGTACAACCGCTAATGTAAAAATGAGACAAATAATCAAACAACAGAATCAAGCGAATATGAATGTAAAAACGAAACTCAAAAACTTAGCTTCCACAGCTTATGAAAAAAAATTTGTCAGAAACAAATTTTATTTTTCTTCTTTAATAGAATTAAGTGGGAAAAATAAACAAAAATTATAAAAACCTGACTGGAAAACGTCCGCAAATGTCTCAAAAAGTACAAGCTTACACAGACTTAGACTTAAATATTCAAAAACACTGGATTAACTTAAAAATTTTCGCAGCTAAGTTATCAAACAATCTGTTTAGAACGAGAGTTGATTGATAACTGAGTGTTGTGATGCGAAATTTTTGATTGGAAGTTGTCCGACGAATTGAAAATCTGATTATTCTGAATTACTAATTGTTGTGGAAATTTGAGTGTTTGACCAAAAACGATTTCTGCTGGAGGAGCCTTTATATCTTCTCTGACTGTGAATTTGAGCCCTAGAAGAATTGCTGGTAACTCTGAGTACCAGTTTGTTTAGTTATTACTAGCTATTATGGAAGTTTTTAATTGACGATGGAAACGTTCTACGATTCCGTTCGCTTGAGGATGATAAGCGGTAGTTGTTATGTGTTTGCTTCCTAAAGTTTTAACAAAATTTTTAAATGTTTTTGATGTGAACTGAGGTCCTCGATCAGAAGTAATTTCCAGAGGAACTCCAAAACGTGATATATATTCTCTTTGAAGTGTGTCTACGATAGTGTTAGCGTTAGTATCTTTTAGTGGATACGCTTCGGGCCAACGAGTGTTTCGGTCGATTAAGGTAAGTAGATATCTATTATTTTTTGATATTGATAGTGGACCAACTAGATCGATATGGTCATGCTCAAAACGGCCGTGTGGAATGTCTACTTTGTGTGGTGTTGTTTTCGTGTGTCTATGTATTTTCGATTTTTGGCATCTAACGCATTCCTGTGACCATTTGTTCATTTGTGTGTTCATTTTGGGCCAGAAGAATCGCTGTGTTATTAGTCGTCGGGAAGCTCGTGTACCTGGGTATAAGATGTTGTGTAATTGTTCAAATATTTGTTTTCGTAATGTTTGTGGGATATGTGGACGTGTTTTAGTGTCTGTTTGTTCGCACCAAATCTTGATGTTCAGTAGTGGAATGTGTATTTGTTCGAATTTGTAAGTATGTTTGGATAGTACTTCTTGTAATTCTGAATCTGTTGCTTGTTCTTTGTGTAATGTTCTGAGATTGATATCAGAAGTAGTGAAAGCTTCGATTTCAGCTAGTGAGAGAGCGTTTGCTACGACATTGTCTTAACCTTTGATGTGTTTGATCGTTAGAAAACAGTGCAATAAATTCGAGGTGTCGTATTTGTCTTGGGCTTCGCGATCACGATTTCGATTTCCGTGGCCCCAAGATCTGAATATGCAGTGTTGAAGAGCTCATTGAAAAAATAAGATTCACTGAAGGATTTATCGATACATCGATTAGTTATCGATTTTTAAAAAAATACTAAAAGAAGTCTAATGTAAATTCGACTATATATATGCTAATATTGGACCGATCGGGATAATTTTGGTATCATTAATCGGGATAATTTGGCTGTAAGTGATGGAAAGTTTTTGAGTAATGTAGTGTACTTCTTGTCTGTGATTATTTTAGGTAGTGATGTTTCGGTGAATGCTGTGATTGCGTTAACAGTTAGTTTTGTTAGTGGGTCAATAAGTTTTTTATGTTTCAGATCTATCAACAGTCCATATTTCGTAAGAAAATATGCTCCTATTATGGGTCTTGTAATGTCTGCCAAAATGAAAGTGAATGGAAATTCGCGTCTGAGTTTTAAGTTAACATTGAGTAGTTTCTTTCCGTAAGTCGAAATTGTTCTACCATTTGCTGCTGTCCAGATCAAGTCGGAATTATTTTTGTGTGACTTGAATTTGTATACTGGGAGCACTGAAACTTCTGCTCCGCTGTTGATCAGAAAGTTAATTTTGTTGTCTGTATCGTATATGAATAGACGGCGTGTGAGTGTAATAGAGTGTGTTGTGTGTATCGTTTTCAGCAAATGTGCGTGACTGCTCGCATTTTCTAGCTGCTTTGCCGAATTTAAAATGGTATCTACATACCCATTTGGCAGGACGTTGCCTTGACAAAATTCTAGAAGGTGATATACGTCTTGGAGAGCTTCAGTCAGTGATAACTTCCCCAGTCAAAGCGATGTTAAGGCTTTTGGGTTGTTTGCGTAGCCAAAGTTTTTGAATGATGTCGCTATTGACTGATGAGCCTGCTAAAATGAGTAGTGAGCTGTAAAGTTGAGATGGTTTTTGGTCTCCCATCTCGGAATCAGATAGAATTTTACCGAACCTCTTGTTCTCGCTTAAAGTGTTTCGGTCAGTCAAAATCTTTTTCAGACCTTCGTATAGATTTGTTGAAGGTGGTTTCTGTATAAAATCGAGCACTGTAATAATTACCTCTTGCGGTAGAGCGGTAACTAAGTATTCGGATTTGGTTTTGTCTACAGATATTTCCTTTGATTGGAATTGGATTTTCGCATGGGACTCGAAGTCCAAAACTGAGGCAACTTGACCGCTGTTGCGTGTATTTCTGTGTGACTAGGTATTTCAAACGGATTGACTAACTCAGGTTCGAGGTTGATTAATGACGTGCTATGGTCGCTTTCAGCAGTGTGAAACGTATGTGAGAGAGTGTGAGGAGGTGTGTGTGTTAGATTAATTTTGTGTAACGTTTAATAGTTATTAAAAAAAAACATGTATTCCTATTAATGTGTACCTTATGATGTGTTCCTATACCTTATAATGTGTTCCTATAAATGTGTACCACATGTGTACCAGAAATAGATGGTACTGCTGAGGCTTCAAGGCTTAGGAAAATGCTATTAAAATCTTAGACAACACCAAGCTTTCTTCAAAAGGAAGATGGCACCTGGACAGATTCATGTATCGAAACCTGAGATTACTTATGGATGCACATTTTCCTGGTAATGTTCACACTGACATCTCCAGCTTTCAAACATCCCCCCCTGACCTTACGTCTCAACAGATTGAGCAACTGATCAGCAAGGAGAAGTTAAGATGGTTGGAATGAAAATCTATTCATTCCAACCATATAAATCTCCGGTTCCCGATGGAATTATACCAGCTCAACTCCACTATAGCTTCAATGCAATAGTACCCTGGCTTCAGGCAATCTACTATGGTTGCCTACTCCTTAACTGTATCCCAAAAGCTTGGAGAGAGACAAAAGTTATCTTTATACCGAAAGCGGGTAAGTCCTCTCACACTAAATCGAATGATTTCAGACCTTAATGCCTCTTTTCCTTTTTGGTTAAAATTCTAGAGAGGCATATTGGGCTTCTTCTTAAGCCGTAACTTGATAGGCTTCTAAAATTTCAGCATGCCTACATTAAAGGCAGATCTACAGAAACAGCTCTCCACTCTCTAATGTCTGCTATCGAAAAATCTTTTGAGAACACAGAATACACGCTTGTTGCTTTTCTAGATATACCAGGAGCATTCAGTAACGTCCTTCGATGTCCGGTCACCTTGGCCTTGTGGGAACTGGGGGTGGAGGATTTTATCGTGATTTTCATACACCAGATGCTCTTGGGCATGGTGGTGAACTCAGAACTGGGGGATCCTCTACTCGCAGGTTTGTAAGCAGTGGTACTCCGCAGGGAGGAGTCTTGTCTCCGCTTCTGTGGTCCGTGACAGTGACAGCTTTGCCAGCTGTTGCGTATCATGGAGGGGGAAGGCTACAAGGATGTTGCTTATGCAGATGATATCGCAATCGTTTTTAGCGGTAAATTTCCCCAGACTCTGTCAACTCATGGAGAGAGCACTCTTAATGCTTTCGAGATGGGCGTCCTCGTGTGGTTTAAAGGTAAACGCGGGGAAAACAGATCTCATCCTTTTCACTAGGAAATATAAAATCCCCAACTTAGAACCTCCGCGTCTGAACGGCACGAGGTTGTTCTTTAGTGACAGCACGAAATTCCTAGGAGTTATTCTGGATTAGAAGCTTATCTGGAATGTTAACATTAAGAAACGTGTTAAAAAGGCAAACATAGCACTATTTGCCTGTAAAAAAGCGATAGGTACAAAATTAGGGTTTTCCCCCAAAATAGTACACTGGATTTATTTAGAAATTGTCCGCCCCATACTTATGTATGGCTCACTAATATGGTGGAGGGCCCTTGTTAAGACAACTGCACTTCAGAAATTTTCAAAGGTGCAAAGAAGTGCAGGTCTATGTATTACTTATGATATTGTGCTTCACCTTCCTTCTCTCGATATCTTTGCCAGGGAATGTGCTAACACAGCAGTCCGCAGACAGAGAATCTGGAAATCGGATAGGTAATAACTGCGACCACATAATTATTCTGAACTCCTGCATTCGACAAAACAGACTACTGTGTGTTTAGCTTAAATCTTGAAAAGAACTACGTAGTTCTCATCACTTCACGACTGGGTAAACAAAATCCTTCTTAAAACCTCCGGCATAAAAATCTTCACAGATGGATCCAAACTTCGAGAACAAGTAGGGGGAGGTATTTACTCCCAGAATCTTGAAATCCAAGCGTCCTTTAGACTTCCAAATTATTGTAGTGTCAACCAAGCGGAAAAATGGCTATTCATGAAACCGCTAAGATTCTAGGTCAAAAAGACCTTGAAGGAAAGAGTATTTACATCTGTTCAGATAGCCAAGCTGCACTGAAGGCACTGAACTCAAATATTGACAGTTCTAAAACTCTCACTGAGTGCCGCAGATCTCTTAATGAGATGGCAAAGCTACTCAGGATCCACCTGATATGGGTACCCGGACATCGGGATATCGAGGGAAATAATCTGGCTGATGAATTGGCTAGGAAGGGTACAACCTCTAATACCCTCTTAAGTGAGGACTTTATTGCTATACCCATTTCGTCCTATAAACTCCAGTGCAAGAACAGATCCTTAAGTCTTGCACAAGAACGCTGGGAACACCTTGATACATGTAGGATAACTAAGCTAACATGGCCTACCTATGACTTAAAGCGCACCAACTCACTGCTTAAGTTAAGCAGGGTAAACCTGTCAAAAATAGTAGGAATCCTAACGGGTCACTGACTGATCGGAGCGCACGCTCTTGGGTTGGGACTTGCATCAAACAATTTCTGTAGAAGCTGCAGATGTGATTAGGATGTAGAAAATGTTCAGCACCTTTGCGAATGTCCGGTTTTAGCTAAAAGGAGAATGGCAACCTTGGGACATCCCTTTTTAAATAAACTTGCCAAAGTCTCATGCCTGGAAATCAAGCATATCTTTAAATTCATTATCCGCTCGAACTGATTTGAAGAAAGACATCTCTATTAGCATTTAAAAGAGATTATGTGTTTTCACAATGGGCCTGCACTGGCCTAAGTGTGCGAGTCGTCTATCGACTCAGCCACCTTTACCTTACCTAACCTAATGTGTACCTTATAATGTGTTCCTATCTGTATACCAGGTGCAGTGGAGTGTCTACGGTGTGAAACGATCGGTTTCTTCCGTCCCGATCGTTTTACTACCGTGTAAAAAGCTACCTCGTGAAAAGCTGAGTGTGATTTTTACAGTTTTATAAAAATTTTCAAATATATAAATTTTTTTTTGTAGTACTGCTGCTGTTGGCGTCGCTGTCATAGTTGGCGTTGTAGCCAATGTCTTGTGCAGTAAATTTGTTTTTAGCAGTTCATCTGGGAGTTGCGTCTGCCCTTGGACTTGCGATACTTTTGGTAAGGACCGTTTTTTTTTTTGTCTTTGTTGCTTTGTGTTGGCTGCTATTTCGGTTAAATTAATTTCGTGTTTTGTGGTAGTTTGGTCGCAGGATCGCCAGCTGTAGAAGGGGTGATGATGGTCCTTTTTTATTTATTTTAAACTTTTTATGTACAGATTTTATTTTTAATGACTATTTAAACTGAGAAAATATTTTGAATAAAAATTATTGAACAATTTTTTGATTATAAAAAATTGACAGTAATGAAAATAAATTAGTAAATTATTTTATTTAAATTAAAGTAAAGTAAAGTGCATTATTTTTTAATGTGTGTGTGTGATTTATGTGTCCCAGTGGGCATTTTAGCTAGCGATACGCAAAAGAATGCATGCTAGTAGTGCTCTTATTGGCGTCAATATACCTTCCATGATCGCTGCATTAATGAGTGCTTCTGTAAGGCCTACCTTTTGAAGGTTTGGAGTCTTTTCCTGTTATTTTATATAAAATTTTTTTTAATAATTTTTAAAAAATTATAAATGATCAGATCAATTAAAAAAAATCAAATTTTAAAGAAAAACAAGAAAAAAATTGTTGTTTGTCCGAGTTGGGACGCGAACCCAGATCTCCGAAATCTAACACATTGCATATCACATTAAATGAAAACTTTAACATGGAAAAATTCTAAGTCTTTTCTATTATTTTTGTATGAAGAAATTTACAAAAAAAATTTTAAATGGACAGAAAAATTCGTAAAAAAATTTAAATTTTAAAAAAAATAAAAAAAAAATTTTTTTGGCCGAGCTAGGTCGCGAACCCGCGCTCCCGAAAGCTTACTTTCATTTATAATGATGCAAAATAAGCTGAAGTTTGTTAACAACTGAGGTGGACGAGTGGGTAAGATGCCAGACCGCCAGATGAGAGGGCGCTGGTTCAAATCTGGAAATTGTCAAAACATTTTTTTATCAAGCTGATATTTATATTGCTTTTCTTTCTAATGTACATTCTAAAGAAGGGCTTCTAGCAGGCTTCTTTAAAGTCGCGAGAGCGGAAGGCCTATAAAATTTTCTCGTTTCATATAAAAAAGCTTATGGGCTTGGAAACGAGCACGGAAGGGCTAAGAAATCCATTTGGTGGCCTGCTAGAAGCGCTTCAAAGACCTTCTTTTGCCCACTGGGGTGTTATTTATGTGTTTTATTTATGTGGTGGGAAGGCATGATTCAATCAGAATAAGGTTAAGTATATATTTGACATATCCTTATTTTATGTAAACAAACACATATTCTCTCTCTGAAATTAATGACAAACGGGGTTGTGTAGTCTTCTCAAAAAAAGTATCATTTCAGTGTTTTGGTGCGTCCTTTTTTTTTAAAAAAATAGTTCTTTTGCTACACTTTTTTTTGGAAGATATTTTTTTTTTAAATAGTATAATATATATTCGAAAAACTTTATTTGCGTGTTAATTTTACATCATCAGTTTAAGAAACAAAATTTTCTGACATATATTCTGTATATATAAAGATGGCGCTGAAGTTTGTGTGCTTAAAAAATGGTGAAAATCGACACGCATGATAGCGCAGCTCAAAAGCGATTTTAAACAAACAAAAAAAAATGCATTTAAAAATCGACTTTTGAATGCACATATTTTACCAAAATGGAAAGGAAATTATGAAGCGACGAAAAAGTAGTAAAATGTATGTTATTTTTAACAATACTGTTGCGTGTAAAAACTAGACAAATTTTACAAAAACGCTAATTTTGGTAAAATTTATGTAGAATTACATTACGAACAAATTTAAATGAAAATCTGTTTAAAAAATTATATTTCAACAAAAACGCGTTTAAAGTTATTCTGGTTAGTTAAAAGTACTCTGGCGCACCCGGTTTTTAGCACTGTAGAATCTGATTTATATGCGGATTTGATTGATTTTTTACATAGTTTTGAAAAGTTTTACAACAATAATCAATTAAGAAAAAAAAAATTTTCAAGAAATTGTTTGCCTAAATCCTCTTTTAGGGCCGCTTTCACAATGTCCGGTTAAGCACTAATCAGAACTTCAACCAGCCGTTGGCAAAAAAGCTCTTTCTCAGTGTTCGGTAAAGACTTAACTGTCAGTTAAGTTCTGATTAAGTTAACTACAAGTTGTGGTTTCGGTTAGCTGCTAATCGAAGGAACAGCTGACAAGATTACAAAATTACAAAAAAACCGACGGTTGCTTAACCAGCACTTGGTGAAATCAAAATTGTTTTTTAGCTATCATACGGTTAGCTAACTCCTGGTTAAGAGCTTGGCTAACCGGACATTGAGAAAGCGGACCTTAATATTTTGATGATTTAAAAACAGCGTTTATGACAGGCAAGCTTAATTTTTATTAGCAAGATTTAAGTAAGGAATCCTGTTCGCTGTGTAAATATGACTAATAATAGATTAGTTTTAGTGTTTTTATACTAAAACTAAATACATGAAGCAGTAAGTCTTAAATTAAATTAAATTATATTTAAATAACTAAAGGGTCCGCCAAATAACTTTTTTTTTTTGAAAATTCTATAAAAAAAAACTACTGGATATTTTCTCAAATTTCTTTTTTTATTTGAAAGTACAATCCTTCTGGTTAATAATGAAAAATAATTTCATTGAAATGGCTGCCTCGGCTGGCCATGCAGTAGCCTACACGATTGGTCCAATTTTTAAGCACATTATCGATTGTGTGCAGCTGTATTTCACCAATGGCTTCACGAATATTGTCCTTTAAAGCGTCAATTGTCTCTGGCTTGTCGGCGTAACACTTATCTTTGAGGGCACCACACAAATAATAGTCCAATGGTGTCAAATCGCAGCTCCGAGGTGGCCAAACGACATCAGCTCTGCGGCTGATAATGCGATCTTCAAAAACAGGGCGCAAAACATCGAGTGTAGCTTCGGCTGTGTGACACGTAGCGCCGTCCTATTGAAACCAAATGTTGCCAATATCCTCCTCTTCAATTTTTGTGAACAACATGGCCCGATAACGATCGCCATCGACTGTAACGGCCACTCCTTGCTCATTTTCGAAGAAAAATGGCCCAGTTATGCCTCTGGACCAAAATGCGCACCAAACAGTGACTCGTTTTGGGTGCAGCGGCTTTTCAATGTATGCGTGCGGGTTTTTTGTGCCCCAATGCGACAATTTTGCTTGTTTACATACCCGCTAAGATCAAAATGAGCTTCATCTGAAAAGATGATTTTTTTGGCAAAATCGGCATCTTCTGTAGGTCGAAGAAATCGATCGCAGGCCCACTACTCTCAGCGTTGTTCAAGCGTATACACAACCATATTCGTTCATCGGAAGGATAAAACTAATTATCTGTCAAATCAGACATGAGCTAAGTGTTACCATTCACGAAATAAGCACTAGTTGAAAAAAAAAACGTTAGATGGCGGACCCTTCATACTGTTTGTAACAAAGAACTACAAAAAGTTTGAATTGCATAAATTTTATAATGAAAACCATGTTTTCAGTACATTCTTTAATTCAAAGCTTAATGTTTTGGAAATATTCGCATTCAAGGATTATTCATTTTCTGTGTGCTGTGTTGTGCACTATTACTTTTATTCTTTTTTACTGTTTTACAACAAAAACGTGGCAATTATATTTTTTAAAACTCGTAATATAATATTGTCAATATATATATATATATCGACAATCGTAATATATATAGTCAAATGTACCTTTGGATATTTCGTACAATGAAAAAGTTTCATATTCATGCAATCAAGTGCTTATTTTGATATAAAAAAAATTACTCTTTTGCTCTTCTTGCATTATTAGGGTATCTAAGTTCATTCTTGTGAGTAAACGTCAAATGGCTGCATAACCTATATGATTGAATCATGGTGGGAAGGCACCACATATATACATGCTTTCTTATTTTAATACTTACAAATTATTATAATTTACATTTGATCTTAAAATTAGTTTCAGTAAGAATTGGTAACTTACTGAAATTTCTATTCTTATATTGGTACAATTTTTTTTTAATTACATCATGAAGATTAATTTTGTTGAGTGTAATAAATAATTACAATTAGATAGCTTTTTCTGTTAAAGATAAATAATTTTGAATTTAGAATATAAGCAAAAATTTTCGCAGAGATTAATGTTATCTGAATAGAGATATAGAAGGAAAAATGGTTCAAATTGTGAAATATTAAGATTTTAGTTTTTGAACAATTATATAAAAAGAAGCTGTAAAAGAAGAAAATAAATTAGAATTAGTGAAATATTATAATTTTGTAGATAGCTGCAAGCTGTAAAGAAAAAGAATAGTATTAGTAGTAGTGTAACAATGGGAGTTCTGGCACAGATTTCCCGGTTCGAGTCTTTGCTAATTTGGAGGGCGCGGCTAAGAGTATGCAATGAAAAATTGTTATAAAAATACGTTGCTTAAAAGGTTTGTGTCTCGGGGTTCTGAGCTTTGTAGCTTGTGACGGCCTAAGAGTATGCAATGAAAAATTGTTATAAAAATACGTTGCTTAAAAGTTTTGTGTGTTGTGGGTTTCTGAGAAGATAAAAACTGTAGTAGGCACTTTGAAGTAATGTGATTCATCACGCATTGCTTGCTGAGTTAAATTTATCTTGAACTTGAGAATACAATGGAATGTGGGTGTTGAACCCTCTAAAAGAGACCCCTTGGGTACGACGTTGATCTTTAGAAAAATGTTATTGTATAGTTGTAGATCTGAATGAAGCTTTAATTTTTGTCTATATTGGGAAAAAACATAGCATATTTTTAGGTGTAGGTGGAATAAAGCATAGTAAGAAACAGCTTTTTCATATTAAAAAAAAACCATAGTAGGACACAGCTTTTTATTTATGTCATATGGAAAATGAATAGAGAAAAAAAAAATCTGCTTTTGGGGATGAGTAGGTTGAATAGTCATAGGAGTATGTGAATGTGATTTCGAGGGGGGAGAATTTCGGCTTGGGATATAAAACATATAAAAATGTATTTTGGTATGTGTGCGAATATAAAAAGTCGACTGATGACCAAAGATGGAATGGGGGTTGGACCCTCCAAAAGAGACCCCTTGTCTACGACGTTGATCTTTAGAAAAATGTTATAGTATAGTTGTAGATCTGAATGAAGCTTTAATTTTTGTCCATATTGGGAAAAAACATAGCATATTTTTAGGTGTAGGTGGAATAAAGCATAGTAAGAAACAGCTTTTTTATATTGAAAAAGAAAAAAACCTTAGTAGGACGCAGCTTTTTATTTATGTCATATGGAAATTGAATAGAGAAAAAAAATCTGCTTTTTGTAGTAGGCACTTTGAAGTAATGTGATTCATCACGCATTGCTTGCTGAGTTGAATTTATCTTGAACTTGAGAATACAAACCATGTTCTTGACCTTACTCAACTATGTCGATATGAATAAAAATCAAAATAAAAACAAAAAAGGGTTGATTTATACATGAATCTTTTAATATATAGATACATTCATATTACATTATAAGTAAAATATAGCTAATTTAATATTTAAATTATTCTTCTGATTTCGCTGGTTAGAGGTGAGTATTCAATTAAACGATCGTGGATTACTAGACAATAGGCTGATGTTTTATCTGGAATCGGTTTGTTTGCTTCGGTATCAAATTCAATTCGTATATCAATAGGTCCAGTTTTAACTGCTTCATTTTGATAGGTAACATCAACAACAAGAAGCGGTGCAATAGCCTTATATCGAACAACATCTAGCAATGGTTGAGGTTCACGCATATAATAGCTTTGTTGAAATTTTGCATACATATCATATGGAACAGCATACTGTCCCATTTCAAAGCGGCTATTCAAATCGTCATAGGGATATGCATCAGAGTTTAAATATACTTTTAAATTGGATATATTGCAATGATCGAACGTATTTCCGTCCTCTTTACTTCTTTCTCTTTGCAGACCGATTATAAGAAATCTAGGTCGTTCATTTTGTGGAGCTAGTTTTACATTCCATAAAACCTTTGTAGACTTTGGAAGCATAGGATTTACATGACAGTCCCAACTTCGAAAAGGCATTAAAATAGGATTTTTGTTGTTAATTATCTTATACATTTCCAATTTTGCATAGTCCGATAGCTGTATGTGAGGCATTTTCCATATTATATCTAATATTGTAAATTTTAATTGATCTGTCGCATTGGTAGGATGAAATGATCTATCGTTAGATGAGGATCGCTGAAGGATAAGCTCATGCTTAGAGTTTAATATTATTTTAGTGTAATCTTCGGCAAAGCCCATCAACATTTTCAGAGGTATACAGCAACTGAAATGAGTTTTTTCCAACGCAAAATTCTCTTCCAAGCACCAACCAGCGTTTTTTAATGTATTGCTTTCAGCTTTATTCAATGATGCAAAATTTTTCATGGTGGATGAAATTCCGAGACTGCGCGTACGATCAACTTCAAAACCATTAATTTCATATCGAATTTCATCAAACAGATATGAAACAAAGTTATTTTTAAATTTCACACCTGTTGTTGCCACATCTTTTCCTCCTTCATGTTTTACTATAAAGCCATGAATGTAAATCATACTCTCACTTGGTAAGACAAAGAGGTCCTGATTTTGAATTGGTATACGAATCTCATCATTATTGTTGAACGATTTCAAATATGGAGAGTAACTATGGTATTCCCTTTTTATAATGCTATCATCATACATCGGTTTTTGAAGGATATTTAATATCTCGTTCATGATTGCAGAATAAGTCCTAAGGATTTTAAATATTCTATATTAGTTGCAGTCAACAGTTTGTTTTTTGTACGGCCTTGATCGAGTGTTGATGTAGGACTAACTGAAAATCCTTTTTGAATTACGTTTTTATTGTTCTTAGTGTAAATAATCATTGTTTTTTTTTTTTTTTATTCAGGCTTAAAGTGAAGTCTTACAGAAATTTTTTCTCCCCGAAAATTTATAAGATCGCCGTCTTGATTTAGGACTCTTATCGTAATGTTGTTTATTTGTTGACAGTTGACAGGTAAATAAATAACATTTTGAGGTTTCTCATTTATTTTATAGCCCGGTGCAACATTGAGAGGAAATTCGTGAATAGTATGAACTGCTGTGTTGTTAATATATGATCCGGTGGTCAAGTTGCATTCGATACGGAGTGTGTTTACATTTGTAATATTTAAAGGTAAATCAGATTCAAATTTTTGTCTTTTATCTGCCTGATTTGTATACACATATTTTGCTTTTTCTATATCTTGTAACGGCTCTATATTAACCACTTCGATAAATTCCTCATACGGTAACTCATTTATTAACAATTTTCTTTTACTGAATCCTAACAGCTGTCCTATACTGTTCGGTTTTGAAAAATCTATGTCTATAGAGGATTCAATTTCAGTTTGAAGAGTGTTGTTGTTCGATTCAATTGCTAGGAAAATTGATTTATCAATGTCTCTTACAGCCGTTTCCAAGAAAAAGCTAATATCCTCAAATTCATATGAACCAACAGGTATTGCAATAGTATGAGGTCCGATATGAAATAAATTGTTGTCGACGTCTACATTGGGTATAGAATGAAATGTTACAAAGTCTACAAGTCCGCAAACATATTTTGTAGCCAATTCAATTGGTGGAAAATATTTTCCAATAAGAGTTGACGTGGTTCCACTTAAAGAGATTGTTATAGACATGACGAGTATGCGTTATGGACTGACAATAGTTATTTATTAAATATGGTTTAAGTATGGAATAACAACGCAAATTGTTTTTATAATTTTAGTTCTTTATTTATAAACTTTCTCAAGAGTATTACATTTTTTTCAGCGCATATATAATTTTTCTTATGATAATTACAAACATTTATAGATTGATCATTTCGATACAAAGTTTTTAAATTTGGACAGTTTAAATCATCTAGATTATAAAAAAGCATGATTTTATCTTTAAACAAATTTTGAACCCACTTAATTTTTTCCAAACCCTTAACATAACAAATATAGTTTTGATTGTTAATGAATGTAATATAATATTTTATAATATCTGATAAAGTAGAATCGCCATCTTCCCATTTTAATCCGTGATGATGTCTAGTAAGCCAATTAATAGAAACTTTTTCCCGTGATGATAGCATAGAATATTGAAAAGGAGGTTTAATGAGGAATGTTTCAAGTTGCGAGTCATCGTCTAGCGAAATACATAGTTCTTTTACAATAAATTCGTTGTTGTTGATGCGAAAACCTTGAACGTCTATTACTAGTATTCTCTGCTCAGACATTGTTTAATGTTATCTAGATCACGACGACAACTGAAGAAAATTAGTTAAAATTTGGACTTTTATATTATAATAAAAGTTTATTATATTCAATGCGTCATCCCATTTTCTATCGAAAAAGGAGCACACACAAGTATCAGGACCGCAAGTTGTATCATCTCTTGACCATGCACAATTGGCATAATGATTACCAAATTTCGATTTTTTTACTTCATGTAATGCATACTCATTCAAACTATTTTGTAATTTATTTAAAATAATCTTATGATCTGGCCATAAAAGTATTTCTTCATTTAAGAAATCATTTAAAATTTTAGCACGAAGTTTGTTATTCATTTTTACTTATTGCGACTTCTTAACACGGCGTTAACAAATTTATCACTGATTGGTAAAAAATTTAAGATATTTCCATTTCCAAATCGTGTTTATAATCTTGAATGTTGATTAATGTCATATCTGAGCGGAAAGTAGTATCATCCTCAGTAACCATCTCAATTTCACCATTACTTAAAAATCTCTCAGATTCAATTTGACGATATTCAAAGCAAGAAATATTCAATCGACGTTTCAAGTAATTGCTATCATATGTACAGCGGATTCTCAATTTAATATTATCTTTGTATTGCAATTGAAAATGTCTGTAAAATGGTTGTGAACTTTCAATAATTCCCGCAATGTTTTGTTCCTTTTTAACTAAGTCTTGCCTAAATGCTTCTATTGCCTCATCCACTGTGAACGATTGATCCATAGGCGTCTGGGGTTCTTCAGCTGACTGCGGTTCTACTTCCGTAGATGACTCAGCGTTTTCATTTAAATTTTTACTAAACTTTAAAAGTTTAAAATTCAGTTGTATACTTACAGTATCATTATTAGGTAATTTAACAGCAAACTCTGTATTTTTAAAGTCATTTTCGCTCAAATCAATAGGTACTATAGCTGAAAATACTTGTACAATACAAAAATATGTAAGTAATACGATTAAATTATGTTTCATATTAAATCTTCTTGTTCTTCTTCTTCTTCTCAATAGATATATGTATGTTCTCTTGTTGACGATATATTTTTAAATGCCAATATTAGAACTGATACTTGTATTTATAGTCTAATTTTAATAATCTTCTTCTTCTTCTCCTTCAAATGGGCTATCAACTCTGCTGTCACCCCCACCGCCTCCACCTACTTTAACAACTTCACTATCATCATCGAAATTTTTTCTCTTTTTTGAGATGGGAGGTTTTTGTTTGCTATTATTATTACTATTATTATTACTATTATTATTTGATAATGTTGGTGTTGAACGGAACCCTGGAATTCCCACCTTACTAATATATATTTTTCTTTCAGCACCACCAAAAGAGCTATCTATTTCTCGGAAAACACATGATGGTTTGTATGAGTATACATTTATATCTTTATAGCCACCTTCATAGACTGTTCCAACTATCGATATCGTACCACCACTGACTTCAATTTTTATGTGTTGATTATGGCTAAATTCGAATATTGGAAGATTTGTAGGCATTTGTTGTCCTCTATTGAGAGAAAATATTTGTGTTCTAACCCCTCCTTCTGCCGTTAGAAACACCTGCAACATAATATCCAAAACGATAGCATTTATTATTTGTAAAGTTTTCCACTGAGCATGACAAGTGCAGTATTTATCATGACTTCTTAACAGTTGCCCCCAATACATATTTAATGAAGAATGTATTTCAACTAAATCTCTCTTATCATATTTTTTTTATTTATACCTTACACACGTCTCTATCTTGCACACGTCTCTATATATATATATATATATATATAATGAAAATATATATATATATATATATATGTTCATCCATTTCATCATATCTTGTAATATTTCAAATAACCGCAACTGATAAGAAATAATCTTTTATCAGAATTCGATATGAATAAAAACTAAATCAATAATTTTATATTAAAGTTTAGTATAAAAGTTGCTTCTGCGGTTATAAGTCAAAAGATAGAAAAATGAAAGCAAGTTTAAAAAATCTATTTAAAAATCCTAATATTAAATACTTGTCTATGAAGGATATGGAAGAAAATGTTCCATATGAAGTTAATATGATTGAGCGAGCAGATACAAAATATGGCGAAAGCATTAGATGCATTGTGAATAAAGGATATCAAATTTACTTGCCGAAGAGATTTATCTTAATTACTCAGAATCAAATAGACTACTTAAATGGAACTCCACACATTTTAATAAAAGGAAGAGATCTACATGGTGCATTTACCCTAACCATTAAAAAGAAGAAGGAGGAGAATGGGAACATATTCTATAACAGCTTATACGAAAGCTCCGATGATGCTAATGAAAAAGAACACATATTTTAAATCTATTATTTATTCTTTTATATGGAGAGAAATGAAGCAAAATAAATGCAAGCTTTTAACAACATTAAACACATGTTGCCAACTCCATCATCGGTTATAATCTGTAAGGAAATTCAAAGACTCAATAAATAAAAAGAACAAAATTCTATATGTTTAGTGTTTTATTTTTTTTTTTATTGCAAGCTTTTAACAACATTAAAACATGTTGCCAACTCCATCATCGGTTATAATCTGTAAGGAAATTCAAAGACTCAATAAATAAAAAGAACAAAATTCTATATGTTTAGTTTTATTTTTTTTTTATTTTTATTTTTTTATATATTTTTTTTTTATAAAAAATATTATTACTTAACGCTGCCACCACCACCAACGCCTCCACCATAATAGTATGCGTTTTCCTCCTCATCCTCGCTGCTTTCTATTGCGGATATCTCGTTCTCAGCTATTTCCTCGATTTCTAACTGAAATCCAGAACTCCTCCAAATTTTAAGATTCCTGTTACACATTTCAGCCACTTCAGCATCGGTAAGCGCGCTGAACTTGCTTGGAAGAAATAACGTCATTTCTTCCAGCTCCATGGCGATTTTTACGCCATACTTTGTCTCGCATCTTTTTACTCCTAGCACAGAGTACTTTTTGGCCAGGATAAGCTTAGTTATCCCGACAGCTGGTTTTTGAACCCCATTTTTGTTCTTAAAACTTTTTTGTAGTTTGGCGAAGTCCATTTTTCTGTATACTTTACTTTCTGTCTACTTGGCTTGACTAATAATTGTATATTAAAACCGGCTGTATTTATATCATCGAATTCTAAGTTTTTTCAAATACTAAAGCATTGTGGGAAGAAATTTCTGATTATAAGAACAAAAATATTTTCACTTATCATGCACTTAACCGCAGCACAATATTTTAGTACCTTAAAGCGGGCAATTTGTGTTTGCACTCAAATTTTATCATTTAATACGCCATATATTAAAAATCTTTTAACAGCATTCATTTGCTATTGACCGCAAATTTTATCATTTTTGTTCAATTTATTTTAAAGACTTTTAAGACTTTTAGCAGAGTTCATTTGCTATTGCCCACAAATTTTACCATTTTTTTGTTCAATTTATTTTAAAGACTTTTAGCAGCGTTTATTTGCTATTGACCGCAAATTTTATCATTTTTTTTCAACTTATTTTAAAGACTTTTAGCAGCGTTTATTTGCTATTGACCGCAAATTTTATCAGTTTTGTTCAACTTATTTTAAAGACTTTTAGCATCGTTCAGTTGCTATTGACTCCAAATTTTATTATTTTTGTTCAACTTATTTTAAAGACTTTTAGCAGCATTCATTTGCTATTGACTTATTTTAAAGACTTTAGCAATACACTTTTTATGGGTACAAATTTTATCGCTTCTCTTACACTCGACTGTCAAGTATTTTAAAGCCTATGTTGAAAAAATTGGATTATTTAAAATATGATTTAAAAGTTCTTATTTTTTATTTTTAAACATGCGTTTTATTCATCTTTATTTATCCAAGAATTATGTTGATTTGAAAATCCTAACCATTTAACGTAAGCTTGATGGCCCTTACTTTTTATAACTTTTTCAATCAGATATGTATGGGGAAAATGTGTCTTCATTACTTCATGCTCGTAGAATCCTCCAATAATAGGGTTACCTTGATAGTCGTCCAATAAATAAGTTACAGGATTTGTGTTCTGTATAGTACGAATTTTAAAAATTTCAGTTGTCCAATTTGGAGTATATCCTTTTGCAAAAATATGCTTATATTTGCTTATGCGAACGTGGTCTCCAACCTTAAGTTTGCCATATTTGAATATTTTTGGATGGTTATAAGCATGATTTAGTATAAATCGTTCATTTCTAGAGTTAACAGACTTTGGCGTCATTCCAATGGTTCTATGCTTTTTACTATTGTATTGATTTATTAAATCCTTACATATATTTATCCATTGATAATTTCCTTGCAAGCTAAACTGTTTCCACATCATTCCTTTTATAGTTCTATTAAATCGTTCTACAATAGATGCTTTCATAATGCTATATGTAGAATAGTGATTGATATTATGTTTTTTCATCAGGTTTTGATATGTTTTATTATAAAACTCTTTGCCATTATCTGTTTGCAAGTTTTTTGGTATTCTCTTTTGGGAAAAAATTGATTTCATAGCATTGGTAATATCTTCGCTACCTTTAGATTTTACGGGAACAGCCCAAGCAAACTTTGAAAATGTATCAATTACCATCAAAATGAACCGGTAACCTTTGTTGTATTTTGAATAAGCCCCCATTTCAACAAGATCTGCTTGCCAAAGATCGTCTATTCCCTTAGTTACCACATGTCGTCGTATGAAATTTCTGCGTGCTTGCTTATGAAGTTCCTGCACTAGTGCTTGTTGGTCCATTTCTGACGTCTTCAGCGGTTGTTATTCGTTTAAGAGTTAACACCTCACCGTCTCTAGCTGCTACCTTAGCCCACACTCGTTTTAGAGCTTCTGTGGGCGAATTCTTTTCAACGCGATTTATTTTTTCATCCAAAAACTCGTAATGATCTGTTATTATTCTAAAAAGGCGTTGTTCGACTTCATCAATTTTATGTGTTAACATCGATTTTATCACCTCTAACGATTTATTTAAGAGTGCTTCCAAGTCTACAAGTTTTTCTGTAAGCGATATGTTTTGTTGTTGTATTAATTCTTTGAGACGATCTTCCGTCTCCTTAATTCCCTCCACATATAATGTATTTAATTGTTTATTTATTTCTCCAATACAATTTTTTAAATAAATTTTATTCACAGCATCGGTTTCTAGTACGGGATTGGCAATATTTTTTATTCTACGCGAGTTGAAGTTGAAATGACGATCACTATCTAAATGAATCTTGGTATGTGGATTTTGATATCTTTCAGAGCTTCCTATATAATGTCCAAACTTATCGAGAGGCATTTTATGAATATAGATTATGGCGCATTTTAGAGTCTATTTATACAATAATTTTTGCTTCTCTCAATTCTTCAATAATTGAAACTATTTCATTATTATGATTCGAGTGGCCAGCTGTTGATGATGCGATCAAAAGACGTAATCTATCAACCAGTTCGTTGGGATCATCCCAATATACATAATTAAACTTTTTTGTATTCAAATTCATCAAACCATTGCCTTTATGAACTTTATCTTTAAATAGTTTCCTAATAATTGTTGTATATTTTTTTGAGCGATTTCCCTTAATTTGATTATAGGCATTATTATTTCGTTTATGCGCATTAGACATCTCTAATATTTGTTTGTATGTATTTAAATCTGTATCATTAAAATTGTTAGGATTCTTGTAAACTAATAGTTCATATAAGCCTGGTGTGAAGGCCCATTTTGAATTACCTATTGTTATATTTGTTGAATCGAAAGTAATTGGTTCATTACCCAGTCTCCATACATGATTTTTATCCTTGTGAGGGCCGTAGGTTTTATCGAATTTATTTAAATTAACTTTCGATAAATCGTATTGAATACTTTGATTTAGATTTAATGCGATGGTGGCATCATCATCATTTTCCATATCATCATCATCATAATTATCATCATTATTAGTATCATCATCATCATCATTATGAGTATCAAATGATTTAAATGCAGATAAACTTTTTTCGATTTTACTGCCATCAAAGCCTGGAGAAAATGTATTATAATCATGCGTGCTCTTTTTATATGGTGTGCTGGTAGCAACTTTATTATCCTTAAAAGAATTATCTGAATACGTTTCATTTTTAACTCTGCTTCTATTATTAGTTGCTTGAATTATTTCTTTTAAAGGTTTTGATATTGGTTTGAAAGTCTTTTCTAAAAGCTTATCACTTGCAACTTCTCCGAGCTGAAGACTTTTATATTTCTTTTTCAAAATATTTCTAGTTTTAATGAGATTATTAACTAGATGTGTTTTCTTATTCATATTGATTGATGGTCCGTATAGCAGTTTGCTGTTGAACAGTACAGATCAGTTTTAACAGTTATCTGAACAGTATAGATCAGTTTAGCAGTTATCTGAACAGTATAGATCGGTTTAGCAGTTATCTGTTGAACAGTATAGATCAGTTTAGCAGTTATCCGTTTAGTGTGATCAGTTTACCAGCAGTTGTTGTACTGATTTTAAAATATCTATACAGTTTCTTTTATAAACTGATAAATAAGTCAAATCCTTTTCTATAGCGCCCATTATTCATTGGGTCGTCCTTATTGATAACTATAAAATCGTATTTTTCCTTCCAACACTTTGAACATAACTCATGAAATATCTTAAAAGACATATCAGAACCAACATGATCATTGTAAATGTGTCTGATATTCATTTCATCTTGTTTAAATATTATAATCATATTAGCATTATCACGAATCAAATGTTTTGGTATTCGTGTATAAGTTTGGCATAAGTAAAAACTATCGACATCTTTGTGGCGCCCCATACAGAAGTATGATCGCATATGATTTTGTTTCTCGCATGCTACATCATCGAATATAAATATTGAGTTCGGTTGTACTTCATCTGGGGATATGATATCATCATTATTGGAAAATGTTGAAAAATGTATATCCTTAATGGGTTTAATTAAACGCTCCAAATATTGATATTTTGGTTGCTGTGCTGATTTTGAGTATAAGTAAATATTTTTAAATTTTAATCCATTAGGACTTTCAATAAGACTTATCATCACATTTGTTTTCCCACAATTTGAAGGTCCGACAATTAGACCGCGAATAGAGTTCGGTAGTAATGAACTGTGCCGTGTTCTATTTGATGAATTTAACTTTGAATCAATATTCTTCACGTCAAGTGTTTTATGTTGTTTTAAGAATCGCATATTGTAAACTACTAATTGTTTTCATATATAATCGGATCATTTTATTGATTTAAAATCACTTTACTTTCAACCTCGAATCTGCAAGTATAAATACCTATTGATTATGAGTATAATATATAAAAAGACAATCAGTCTGCGTCCGTCCTTCATTGGAGAAGGTTTTCTAAATAATTTAATCAATAAACTTCCTATTGAACTTCATTTGCCTGGCTATCAGTTTTGTGGGCCTGGAACAAAATTAAAGAAACGGTTAGCTAGAGGCGATCAAGGAATCAATCTCTTGGACGAAGCTTGCAGACAACACGATATAGTATACGCAAACAACAAAGATTTGGAAAAAAGACATATTGCTGATAGAATCTTGGCTGAAAAGGCTTGGCAAAGGGTTAACGCAAGTGATAGTAGTATTGCTGAAAAATCAAACGCTTGGCTCGTTACTAACGCAATGAAAGCAAAAACAAAATTTGGTATGGGTAACGTTAGCAGTAAAACTAAGAGATCTCCTCAAGTAAATGGACAGCGACTATTTAGACATGCCTTGAAAAGTGCTAAAATGAAAATTAAGAAAACTAAAAACTTGGATGATGCCGTTAAAATTTCAAGAAAAGTTGTAAACAATATTTTCAAGGGGAAAAAATCTCTAATAAAAACACCTCGAGTAATACCGCTACCTAAATCTGGAGGTTTTCTTCCGCTTGCACCTATATTCGCTGCCCTGGGTGCACTTGGCGGTCTAGCTGGTGGAGTATCTGGCGTTACAAAAGCAATCAATGCAGCTAAAGCCGGAAAAGAGCAGTTGAATGAAGCAAAACGACATAACAATAAAATGGAGTCTATTGCAATGGGTAAAGGTATGTTTCTAAAACCGTATAAAAAAGGATTTGGACTTTATTTAAAACCTTATCAACAAAATTTTTAATGAAGCTACCCAAAAGAGCTCTTTCTGATGTAGATTTGAGAAAATATGCTAAAAACATTCCAAATTTTAGAGGAGTGTTTATGTGTGACACTCTTCCAAAGAAACCGCTTAAAAAAGAATGTGGAATAATCAATCTAGATACTTCAAATGGGCCTGGAACACATTGGGTAGCATACTGGAAAAACAAGAACCAAATTGAATACTTTGATAGCTTTGGAAATTTGCAGCCGCCAAAAGAAATAATTAAATATTTGGGTCGCAACATTAGCTATAATTATTTTAGCTATCAAAATTTTAACACAATTAACTGCGGGCATTTATGTTTAAAATTCTTATTTTCGATCGAACTTTTATAAATATTACCTATAAAATACAATAAAAAGTAAAATAAAACAAAAGAAATTGTGTAAATTAATTAGAATTGACCATATATTTTATGTTATATGACGTTAACGCAAAAAAAAGAAGCCGTTTTTCTTTGTTTATAAAAAGATCTCATGGTGAAGCGGGGATGTGTGCTACGTCCTCTCCTGATGGGACATCGTAATGACCCCAAGGTAATGTTAGAAAACAATTTGACGTTAAATATCTCTTATTATCAAATGGGCTAAGCGTGATTTTTCTTTGAGATGTATTGTACAGTATGTGTTTCTCGGACCTTATTGTGTTTTGCGTATGAGATTGCTCCACATTTTCTTCAAGACAATTTTTGTAATCCTCGAATGTAATTTCTTTGCTTATCACACCAGACTTGACTCCTTTTGCTTTTTTAGTTATTTGATGTTGAGCATCATCCCCTAGTACGCGTAAAGCATACATTTTAGCGCGTAGTGCAACAAACTCCAGCATAATTTGGCCATTATTTTCATCTTTCATAATGCCTAGTACTTTCTTGTTAACTTGAGGTAAATTATATGGATTGCTTGCAGAATAACCAGATGTGTCGAATCGGTGTAAATGTTGACTCATATCCATGTAAACATCATTAGTTCTTATTTCGTATATGAGCGAATCCGTATCTGTATAGCATAACTCGCAATTATCACCATATATGTATTTCATGTATTTATAATGAAACTCATATACCAATGTTTTGGCTATATCTAATATAATCATTCCAATATAAAGTGGTTTGTTGAATATTACTTCTGTTTTTAAAAGTTCAATAGCAACCAAATTATCATCAAATATTGAGCGACTGTGAAAATTTGGTTTTGATATTAAATCTTCAGCTCCATAACGTCCTTGCCAGCGTGTTACAAGTTTTATATCGCGTCGAAGTCGAACATTCTCCATTGTTTTTCCAAAAACTGCATTGCACATCAATTTAAACAAATTTTTTTCAAATTCATTTTTAGCGTTTTGTCTTAAACTGGTATTTAATTCAATATACGGTTTCATCCAATCAGTCTGAGAGAATTTCAAAGCACGATTAATTTTTGTAACTTTAATCCCTTCATTTAAATATATCTTTAAATTTCGATAATGAACAACATATTTAATTTTATTGTACAAAGTTGCCAACATTTTTGCGTCTTTGAAACCTGGTGGAGCTCTTTTTTCTGGGGCGTAAGGTAATTCTTTATGCTTATCATGTAAGCTAGTCGGATATTCCATATCAACTTCCAAAATATAGCCAAACTGGGAATCATCCGGAATATCAAAGTTTAAATTATTGACATCTTCGACCCACTGCAGATTACTGTATGGTAAGTATTGAGTCATAGCCCACGAATACATTGCATTGATGTCGTAATACATAAGATATGTCGAAGCTTGATTAGGATCATAATCTGACATGTATTTGTTATTCGCTTTTGCATATCTTTTAGAACACTGCGTGAGGCCTCCGCGAATTCCGTTTTCAATAAACATGAGCATATCGACATCTTGCACGAGTTCAATTTCTACCTCCGTATATTTTAGCATTGCATCCCAAGCAAGTCCAGGTGCGGTGTAATAATGTGCTGGATCTAAATTGTAATTATTAATACAACCTTCTCTGAAATTTTCAAATACATCTGCAAGTAGCAACACATCAGTTTTCAAGTAAAGGTCGCTGTATTCGCCAAGAGTTTTTATATCAAATTTTGCCCAAACTGTTTGAGCATGTTCATAGTCTTCAGAATTAATGTGGCATTTTCCTAAGGAACTATAAAACTTTTCTTTTGCTGGCAATTGTTTGTCTTCTAGAGTTGACCAATCTGATATATATTCGTATGGGAACACTCCTTTCCTTTTAAGCAACTTTAACTTTTCATCACTTATGTTTGGAAACTGTGAATCAATAGTGTTTTTTTCCCTAAGATATGATGCTAATTTATCAAGTGATGAGGCCATAAAACGGAATGAGTCAATAAACTTGAATTTTATACTGCAGCCATCTATATGTTTTATAATAGAAATATAACTTTCTGTGTTATTAGGTATTATTTTTAAGTGTCCCAGGATGCTATTTGCTATATCTTTTATCAATAAATGCGCATCATATCCGCTGAGATTGTGTATTACTATAGGAATTGTTTTACCGTCTTTGTAATTAATATTGCATTGCTGATGTGCAGGTCCTCTGTATTTGCCCGTTATATGACAATGATCTTTCACTTTAACATCAGATTCGGCAAACTTTTTGTTACAAATATGGCAATTTGGTGTAGAAATAAAGCTCGCCACTTGTTCAGATGTGAGATCCTCCATAGGTTTTATATCGTCAACAATAGATTCCACAGTATTTGCTATGTGCTGAAGCTCCTTAGCAAACCATTCTGCACAGCTCAAACCTCTATAACTTTTATAATATGATAAGTTATCATCATAAGAACATTTTACAAAATACCCAACACTGTGAGCCTCATGTTGCAGATAATGCTCTCCATTTCCTTTTTTTATCGATGTTGGCTTCAAAATGCATTCAAAATCGGTATAAAGAACAAACGGAACTCGCTCTTTATATCGGAAATTTTCAAATTTAACACTTTTTTGAGATGGAAAAGTTACTTTGTACTCGTTATGTTTCCCGCATTCTTCAATATGAGTTTGCAATTTCTCATCAGAATAAAAGTAATGGAGGCATCTATCGCAAAGGTATTTGGTTCCATGTCGCAATGATAACTGAGTAGATACGAGTCGCGAAATATGTTTTATCCAAACATAGTGATATTGTATTGTCAGATTTTCTTCTTCTTCAACGTAAGAACTTTGTATTAGCAATAAATTTACGTGTTTTTCACGTTTATTTTCCGTTAATCTAGTTGGTAGAACCTTGAATGTACATTTTTGTTTTTCCTTCGTGAGTTCATATACATTAATGCTTATACCATTTAAATTTTCAAATTTTTTAATGTCTGCCCTTTTAACAGGAAAGTTGATGCCTTTAAAGTTTAATACCGTAGAATAGTGCGGATATTTTGAAACGCGTTGCACATTTCTGTCAACAGGGAAGAGTGCGGACACAATAGCCCATGCAAAGCAAGAATTATCCTTATTTTTAACGTTAACGCAAGCTTTCTTCTTTAAAATGCATTGCGGCAGCTCTAAAAATGATGAAGCAATCATAGGCGTATATTTATTTACGTTAATTGTTAGATTAACAACGTCTTTTAGCGCCCAGCCGCTATCTCTTTCTTGGAAATCATCGAGTTTTTTAAGGATTTTACTTTTGACGTTTTCTTCAAACCAATCACTTAGATTGGTGTCTTTTGAAATCACTGCATTTTTTGTGCGAACATTTTTTATCTCCTCAATTTCTTCCTCCCCACAAAACTTGATGAAGTTCGCATAAAAGACTGTGTTGACTTTTACAAACAATTCCTGTGTCATAAGCTCCTCTATTTTTTGCTTAAATGCTTCTTCACATTCTTTGAGGAAATTAATGGGGTCCTTATGCTTTAGGTTTATTATTGCTGTAGTTCTTAACCTGAAAAAGAAAGAGAAAAAGAGCGCTCTATCGTTCTGCAAAATTACTGAATATGTTAATTGGACATACCTTCCACCGAAAGCGGATTCCAGATCTTCACATTTGATGTTAATCGATGAATTTTCTCGATGCTTTAATTGAGTCCGATAACCCTGTACCAGACCGATGGCATATATAATCTTCTGCTTTTCGCCAACGTTTTTAGCTCTCCTCAAATAGCAATTACGAAGAATATCCAATGCTTTAGAGCACTCATTGATTCCTTCGGGAATCAGCTCACTATTATTTCTTCCTGTCGCAAATGCTGACTTTGCATTCTTGATTATGGTGGCTACTTGTAGATCCATTTTAAATTTTATTTTTTAATTAAGTTATACGTTTTAAAATGCACTGAATAATTTAAAACATAATCTGAGACTTTTATAGCTATTTTACGCGTTCATGTTATCGAAAGAGTTTTTTTTTTGTTCTGAGACGCAAACAAACAAACAAGACTTAACCGCTGTTAGCAACTTGAATATCGTTGTGGTTGCATCGAAGCGGCAGTACAATAATCTAATTTTCATTTAAATTTTAAATCATTTAATTTTCCCTTTTAATGTGATGAATTACATCGCATTACTGAGAATTAGTCAGTTTAAAAGTTTTGTTTTTTATTTACATATATCAACATAGTTGCATTACTTATTCTCTGTTTCAGAACGCAACCATTGATGGCGAATGCTTTTTATCTTAACCTATTAAAAATATTCATGTATAAATTAACCCTTTTTTGTTTTATTTTTCGTAATATCGACATAGTTGAGTAAGGTCAAGAACATGGTTTGCATTCTCAAGTTCAAGATAAATTTAACTCAGCAAGCAATGCGTGATGTATCACATTACTTCAAAGTGCCTACTACAGTTTTTATCTTCTCAGAAACCCACAACACACAAAACTTTTAAGCAACGTATTTTTATAACAATTTTTCATTGCATACTCTTAGGCCGTCACAAGCTACAAAGCTCAGAACCCCGAGACACAAACCTTTTAAGCAACGTATTTTTATAACAATTTTTAATTGCATACTTTTAGGCCGCGCCCTCCAAATTAGCAAAGACTCGAACCGGGAAATCTGTGCCAGAACTCCCATTGTTACACTACTATTAGTGAAGTTTACAATAAAAATGTGAAAAATTTTTAAAATCTTAAATAATGGTTCATTAACTGTGTTCGTTGTGGGGAATTAAATACATGGGCGGTTCCAAAAATAAGTACAACTGGTGTTGAAATGAGATAAGGCGGTAAAGTTTTTTTTTCGACTTTCATTAGTGGGGTTATCTTAAAAAAAAGCTGAAAATAATCATGGTTGGGAGGGTACGTGAGAGGGTTGCCATCTCCTCATACTCTTGCTTACTTGTGTTTGGTTGAGGTAGGAGAGGTGGTTTGATTTCGAGTTTTGGTAAACATTAGTTTTTTTTATTAATTTCTTAGTTATGCACTGACGGCCACTGCTCTTAATGAGCCTATCACACGGTGTTTCATTGAAGCAAATCGGGTCTTGCCCTTGATTGATATCTTTGACAATATACCAAGATATCGCTTTAAAATAAATCTTAAACTTCTCAAAATGTTTCATGTATCTTAGTGCTATTAACTTTTGGCTTCCTTTTTTATGTTTTGTTTTCTTTATATTTTATTGTGTTACCTACATATATATTTTTTTTTATTTTATTTAAAATCTCCTACGGTTTGAGTCCTATTGTTTTATATAAAAATTTCCTATTGTTTTATGTAAAATTTTTTACATTGTATAATTAATCTGGAATATTTGTGATTCCTTATTTAATTTGTCATTCACTACGTTTATACGTCAGCTATTTGCAAATACAAATAAATTTTTATTAGCGAACTCACGGTTTATACGAAAGTTTATTTTCATTAAGCACTTTTCAGTGCTGCCTGATTAAAAATGTGCTTTTTGAAGTTATCGTTCAAAAAAGTGGCAACACCTATCGTTTTATTGCAATTAGTTTCGTTAATCAGAACTTGCTTTCGCAACTTAGAGTGTTTGCCATTTGGAAACTTTTCACACTCGGATGATGAATTTTTGACAGTCGGAAAGAGAATGTTTGACATCAATGAGGTGAGTATGATCGGAAAAAATGTATGTAGCCCCAGGGGCTAGTAGAAATTTTGACACCTGGCAAGAGAATTTTAACTGAAGCAATAGGGTTGTGGGTTACCCTTACAAAAATACCTAATATTATGTATTTTTAAAAGTTTTAAACATCATTTATCAGTGTTAGGGGGGTCGCTGATTTAGAATCTGAAGTCAGAATTTTAAAATTCAAGATGGTGGATAGGGTTGCCACCTTCATTTTTTGCATTTTTATGAATTCGGGGCTGGCAAAAAAAATGATACACCAAAAAGGGGTCGCTGAATCCGAATCCGTGGTCAGAATTTCAAAATTATAAAATTTTGAAATAATAGGGTTGCCACCTAATAATATGTATTTTTAAGAGTTTTAAACATAATTTATCAGTGTTAGGGAGTCGCTGATATCGAATCTGAAGTCAGAATTTTAAAATTCAAGATGGTGGATAGGGTTGCCACCTTCATTTTTTGCATTTTTATGAATTCGGGGCTTTCAAAAAAATGATACACCAAAAAGGGGTAGCTGAATCCGAATCCGTGGTCAGAATTTCAAAATTATGTGATCCATTACATTTGGCTGTGCAATTGAGCTTGAGCAAAATATTCATGCTTTTATGTACTTAACACTAGAAAAATACACACATAAATGACACGTTTCTATTTTCCATAAATGCACAGCGTCGACCCTAATACATAAACAGGTTTTGTACATGTTCTTATCAAACAGCTGTCATTTGACCATTGATGAAATAGACCATTTACTAGTTGATTGTTTGTAGCAGCCTAAAGTTTTAATGGTATGGTTGATATTTTTATAGTCTATTGATAATTATCAGTTTATCAAGAGATTCATATGCATTTGTTAGAAATGTGTGACATGATATCTCGGGTGCAGCAATTTTCACAAAATCATTCATTCTTTTTACGCTTTTTCTTGGCATATCTACCTTTAGCCCACAAAATTGAGAGATGTAGTGATTGAGCTTACTCATCGTGGTGTGAATTCAAAGAAACTTACTTTTCTTTTTTCAAAGTAAAAATCAATCTTTTATTGATAATATTATTATGTATTTATAATATATTAATTTATGCAATATTTTAAATAAGATATATAATTAAATTATATTTATATCATATTATATTCATCAAAATCAGTATTATTTTACTTTAAAAACATAAAATTTTAAAAAAGTCACACCAATTATAAAATAACACGATTATCCCATGAAAATCTTTGTGGACATAGAAATACCCACATTAGGGCGGGTCGATTTAAAAATCGCCCATTGCTCAGTGAAAATCGTATTCTAGGGATCAAAATAAGAAACTTTGCCCGAGGAACTATACCTCTAAAACAAATTCTAATGCCCCAACTTTTCAATTTTGTCCCGTAGGGTCAAATTTTGAAAAATCCCTCTTAGACCCATTTAGAGTGCCCCAATCGAGTCCAAATGTATGACCGACCCCCACTAACTTTGGAGGGCCGATCCACCCATGCCAGTGGCACATCCCCTGGAACCCCTCTGAGGGTTCCCTATACAAACATTTCAAATTTGTATATTTTTGAAATGTTAGTATGGGGAACCCCCCAGGGGGTTCCAGAGGATGTGCCACTAGCATGGGTGGAAAATGCAGTATTGCACAAAACTGTTCACGAATTACTAAAAATACACAAAAAGGTGCAACTTTTATTACTTGTACCTCTTCAATTTATTCAAAATAAGAGAACACAATTATAACCATTCTTAACCCAGCAACGAGTGAAAAACAAAACAACCAAAATAAAATCTGTATTTCATACAGAAATAGGATTCTTTTATATATTAAACGTGTGAACACTTATGTCCGTCTGCTATCAGTTCATGTTTTCCATCGCGTAGTATTTTGTATGACCACTTCGTGATTTTTTAGGGATTGTATTATGTTCGGCATACCTTTTGGAAGATTTTCCAAGGTGCCAGGATTAATTTTTTGTCGTGCTAGTATGGCTCGTTCCCAAAGTTTATTCATATCCTTTGGAGGATTTTTTCTGCGGAAATATTTATTTTTAGGATGACCCAAAATTGTTTGATGGAGCTTATATCAGTGGACAGCAGGCCAATCTGGATGTTTAATCCTATTTTCATTGAACAACCTATCTGTTCTTTTAGCCGTGTGCTTCGGATCGCTATCCAGTATAGTAGATAGGCTATGATGCTTCTGGCTCAAAAACGCGTGTATTTTCTTATGGGCCTCAAAATTCACAAAATTGTGCCCGACTGCGCAGTCGGCGTCGTACGATCGGTCAAGTTGGCCGATAGTAGGGTGGCTGAAGCGTGTTGTTGTTGTTGCAAATTGGCGATAAGCATGCAAGATGTACGGACGGAGGGATAGCTAGGGGGTATGATCGGTCAAGCTAGCTGAAGTAGAACGGTCGAAGCGTGCTGCTGCTATAAATTGGAGATAAGCACGCAATGGGCGGACGGACGGATAGTTGTTGTTACTATAAATCAAAACCGCAAGTTTAAGCTATGGAAACAGTGCAGAAGTAAAATATTTTTTATTTTTCCCATGCTTGTTTAATATGTTTATGAATTTAAGTATTCACAAAAATTTCAAGTTAAAGATGATAAGTCCAAGCTTCATAGTAAGCGTAATAAGCGTGCCAAAAACTACAAGTTTAAGATAATGAAACAGTGTAGAAGTCTATTATTTTTTCTATGCTTGTTTAATATAATATGTTTATGAATTTAAGTCGCTACGAATTTCAAGTTTAAGGTGATAAGCCCAGACCCAAAACCGCAAGCTGAAGATAAATAAAACAAAACGAGTTGATTTATATGTGAATCATTATTGTTCTTTTATTGAATTGCTTTATTTAAATAATTCTTATGATTTCATTAAAACTCAATTCGTACATCAATAGGTCCTGTTTTAACTGCTTCATTTTGATGTGCTACATCAACAACAATAAGCGGCGCTGTTGCATTCAACAACATTTAGAGGATGTTGAGGAGTTTATAGCGTAAATGGTCATTATTTTTACTCTGGCTTAAAGTGAAGTCTTATAGAAATTTTTTCTCCTCGAAAATTAATAAGGTCACCGTCTTGATTTAAGACTTTTATCATTATGCTGTTTATTTGTTGACAGTTGACGGGTAAGTAAATGACATTTCGAGGTTTTTCGTTTATTTTGTATCCTGGTGAGACATCGAGAGGAAATTCGTGAATAGTATGAACTGATGTGTTGTTAATATATGATCCGGTTGTCAAGTTGCGTTCAATTCGTATTGTGTTTATATTTGTTATATTTAAAGGTAAATCAGATTCAAACTTTTTTCTAGTTTTATCTGACTGACCTATATGTATATATTCCGTTTTTTCTATCTCTTGTAACGGATCTATAGGAACCATTTCGATAAATTCCTCATACGCCAACTCATTTACTATCAACTTTCTTATACTGAATCCCAGCACCTGTCCTATACTGTTTGGTTTTGAAAAATCTATGTCCACGGAGGATACAATTTCAATTTTAAGAGTG